>CM035110.1:6915886-7515886 GCA_020205505.1 Panax japonicus | reverse complement strand
TTGCCAACAATTACGCTCGCTAGTAGTATATCGCTCAATCCGAGAATCATTTGGTATGACAAAAGGAAGGGATTTATGAGGAACATTTAGAGGCCTTGGAAATGCCCATGTAAAAGAGGGAAAGATAGAGATGAAGTTGAGAAGGGCAGTCTTATAAGTCTCCTAACAAGTGTGGCCAATGGGATGCTCTTGGTCAAATCCAAACTACCTCATGACCCTGTGAGGAGAATAAAACACAGTGCCAAAACAATTATCTTTAACGAAATAGGGAGGCTCCACAGCCCAAAGGAAGACGAACCAGGATAGCGAAGAACCACTCAATTCATTGCTATTTGAGTATGAGCGAAAGTTACGCTAATAGAAGTGGGGCAGACGACCGCCGCTTTCTAAAACAATAGCGTAGGGACGAGCAGTGAAGCATGAATAATCATCGATAAAAAGCCGTAAATCTGAACTAGATCGGTGATCAATCCAGCGAGCTGTGCGGGGGACAATGTTGGGTGAAGAAAAAGGATCTGAATACTTTTTTTCTTCTTAGGAAGATGTACATGAGTAGAATATCTCAAAAAGTGCTAGAAGAGAAAGATTTGAAGAAAGGAGCAGGGAACGAAGCAATTTACGTCATACTGAGTAAATGAATAAAAAGATTGATAAGAGAAAAAGAAAAAAAATGCAGTATGAAAGATAATTAATAAAAATACGAAAATGAATACCTCCCAATAGATTCCCTCATCGCGAGAATGGTTTCGTCCAAACGAAGATATAATGTTCCTAAGAAGAGAGGAGCATGAGGAACATTTAGACCCCAAGATAACAAAGAAGCCAAACCAAACATGTAGGTCAAAGGACCATCTACAGGAGACCCAAAAAAATGAAGCGGGACAACCACATAGCCAAATAAGCATCCAAGGGAAAAGGGCAAGACTCCTCATGGAGAGCGAAGACAGACTTGTTATAATCAGAACTATTCCCGTGGCCAGGCCTGTAATCACTGAAGAAGTAGCGTACCCAAGATAACTAGGAATTCTTTTGCCGGTTAGAGGTCTCAAAGTTTGGAAGGAGCGTGTTACCCTGAAATCGCAAGATGTAATTGGGAGCCCGCCTGAAAGCTTCCGTTAAATAAGTAATGCACTCAACATCTCTAGGAGACAAGCTAGACATGCTACAGGAAGTCGATGCAATAGTAAGAAGGCTACAAGATATAATCCAGAATGAGTTCGTAATCTCAAAAAAAAATGAACAAAATAGAAAAGAGGATTACTGGTAAATGGCATAAATGTCCTCTAGAGTTGGGGTGAACTCCCCCCAAGCAGTGACAAATGTACATGTGGAAGAACACCAACGTGAAATTAAGACGTTAAGAGCATCATGGTCTTGTTAGATGCGAAGATTCCTGCATAGCTGAATGCAACGCAGAATGCCGACGCCCCTCTCCAGTATATCCACATAATTAGAATTTGCGAGAACCTCGTCGGTGCAATGTTTCCACCCCTGAAGATGATTGGATGAGTCAGATATGAAACTAATGGGACTGTAGGGGTATTCCTATTTTTTTATAGACATACGGGGAATGCAAGCAGAACAATGAAAACTATCTAAGCTTGCGCAAGCCGTATCATATAGAAATAAGCCTGCTTTCTCAAGAGGAGGAAAGGTTATACAATCATAATTCTTCACTTGCTCCCAAAAAATGTCAGAAAACCCACAAAAAGGAGCTTTTCCCTACTCACTAATGAAGGGAACTTCCTTAGTAGTTTTTGGGTCCGTAAAATTTTTGCTGGAATTGGCCTGCAACAAGAAAAAATTAACATGAGAATTCTAGAAATAAGGAAAGAAGGTGAATGAGCATTTGAAATTAAGTGCTTACCATAACAAGATAGAAGGTATGAAACTTAAACAAGAAGACTTGACTTGAGAAAGAGAGATCACGGACACCTGAAAGAAGAAGCAAAAAAAGAGCACAAACATTAGGAGTTATTCAAATAAAAATAAGGTAGAGGATGAATAGAAAAATGTGAAGGAGGAGGCCACTAGTTTGGTCCCCCTAGGGGTTGGCCCATAGGGTTTAGCCACCTAAGGAGCTCTCCCCTCTTACATTTAACTTCTCCTTGCTCGTTGAATCAACTGATTGGAATAAATGCTACTTCGCCAGAATATTCAAGCCAAGATCCTTGTTAAGGTGAAATAGTTCGGAATAAATTCTTTTTCCTTGCGGTGTTGTATTTTCTTTGATAATATCCGAGCCAAGATCCTTGTTAAAGTGAAATGGCCCGGAATAAATTCCTTCTCGTTGCGATTTTTCCTTATTTCTTTGAGAATATCCGAGACAAGATCCTTGTTAAGGTGAAATGGTCCGGAATAGATATTTTCTCCTTGCAGTATTGCCTTTTCTTTGAGAATATTCAAGCCAAGATCCTTGTTAAGGTGAAATGGCCCAAAATAGACTATTCCTCATTGCGGTGTTTCCTTTCTCCTTTTTGAATATCCGAGACAATATCCTTATTAAGGTGAAATGGCTCGAAATAGATGCTTCCGTGTTACAGTATTGCCTTTTCTTTCAGAATAGCCGAGCCAAGATCCAGTTAAGGTGAAGTGGCTTGGAAAAGAAATACTACAATCACCTGAAAAGAAAAGAATTAGATCAAGCAATCACGAAGAGTTGACAAGAGAAAGCAATCATTGGGCGCAAAGGTCTGTTAATGGTTTCAAGCCTAAATGAATCTCTATTTCTCTTCCCAAATTATGATTCCATGAGTTACAAGTGAAGTATCAATTTGGGGGTCGGACATCACCAACGAATGGTCATTTACCTTGGTTATGGTGTACTCCCTTAGTCCTGACCATCTCTATCTTAAAAGATGACTCCCACAAAAAAAAACCCGATATATATATATATATATATATATATATATATATATATATATATATATATATATATATCATCAAAACAAAGCTGGAAGATACAACACAACTCCCTCTGACCCTTTGACGTTAAGATGATATAATATATATATATTATATTCAAAGCAACGTGGGTCTTAACCCTCTGATGAGAATAATATTAGTCAATCTGTTTGGAACATAAATGTCAGTGGTTTATTGCTGCGCTTCGCCGCTCCATGAAAAGATCGATACTCCACTGAAAATTAGAGATTAGGGCATCCCTTATTAAAATGTCTCTAATAAGCTGAAGATGAGGGATAGTTATATATTATCACAGCCTCAATTTATGGGTCAAATATGAAACATAGCTAACTTTTTTATTTTATTACCGTCAATCACTAGTCGGTGTAATATATATTAAAAAAATATATATCATGGAAACAAATATTCTATTCCTAAATAGAAATGATTTGGTTTTGTTTCCAAAATAATATGAATGATTTGATTTTATATAAAGAAAGATTTTATTTTATTTTCCAAAATAAAATAAGATTTTATTTACTTATATATATATATTATTAAGGAAACAAAGATTGAGCATAATTTGGGAAAGATTTTCAAGATATCTTGGGAGAGCTCTCCTAGGGGTCCCTTCTCCAATGATTTTCTATTTTCAGGACTTGCAAGATTGAGCTCCGCGGGATTTTAGAAATTTGAAGCAGGATTCACAAAGTTAAAGTATTTTGCACGATCGTCACTCCAAAGACGTAACTCTCGTGCATGGGGAAAATATGGGCCCAAGTGCAAATTAGGGTTCACTTGACCTAATTGAATTAAATACACAAATTAAGGTTCACATAATGATTAAATGAAAAGACGAAAGAGCCGAAAATAAAGAAACAAGACCTAAGAAAATCTTTCACGTGTCCCGGGGCAGAAGACACGTGGATGCGACTCATTTTGGAAATTGATTGAAGTATTGGATTGGTGACTAGAAAGGTAGAACGATCTGGGCATTAGTCTGATTACTAAGGGTAAATTTGGAATTTCTCTGAGGTCATGTGTCTAGCACATGACCACTTTCCAAAAAACCCTATAAATACCTCTTCCACTCCATTGGGAAGAGGACCTCACTTTTGACTCTTGGACCTTTTGGAGGACTAGAAGACTTGAACATTCTCTCTCAACCCGAAGAACTTAAGAAGGCTCTCTGAATCCTTGCTACCCTAACAAGGTTCTCGGATTCTAAGAGTTCTGCCATGTGTCGTTAGAGTAATCGCTCACCTATTTTTCTCCTCTCTTCAATCAATCAATCAATTTCGTACTCTTTGTGAATTTCTTTCCTCCTCAGTAAACACGAAACCTTAACTCTAGTGAGGTACGATTTCCTTGCCCACACTTATTATATGTATTAGTCCATTAAGAACTTAATATGATTACATCAATTTGAATATTTTTATTATGTCCACCAATATATGTATTAGCTCATTAAGTTTCTAATGCAATAGCTGGTCATAAGACAAAACAGTAATGATTATAATTGATTTGACATTTTAACTTACAATTTATTTTATTTATTATTTACATCCATATAATTTAGTGAACCAAACATAATTTTAAATGTATTACAATTACTATACAAATACTAAAAACGAACCAAACCAATATATCCTAATAACCTATTACGATTTACATTATAAATATATTGTACTCTCTCCGTCCCTTAATATAAGACGTTTTAGAGAAGTTTTTTTGTCCCTTAATATATGACGTTTTAGAATTCCAAGTATTAATTGCATAGTTTTCATTATTACTCAAAGTATTAAATGTAACTTTGGTTCTCTTACTATTTTTTGCTCAATAAATAACAGTATCTTTTTCCAATACAAGGGCAATATAGACATTTGATATTATATTTAACGCTATACAATTATTTTCTTAATACTTGTGCACAACTCTAAAAAGACTTATATTAAGAGACGGAGGGATTATTACGTAGACTGTTACATCAAATTTCTATTAAGCAAACCAAGCCCCACCTAAATAATAAAGAGTTAGCTTATTTTAAAAAGTGGCTTATATTAAAGTGGTTTTTTTTTAAAAAAAAGTAGTTTTCAGTTGACATGAGTGAGGAAACGAGTGTTTCTCATAATAAGTATTTATAATGATGAATTGTAACCTTGTGTTTGATGATGATGATATGTGCCTGCAGAGCTCTAGTGACATTTAGCTTGAATGCCCTTCGAGGGAAGAAAAAAGCAGACGATGGTAGTACTCTCTGGGTAGGAAACTGGGACGCAAGTAATGCCCGTGATTTCATGAATTACACCGCCACAAAGGGTTACAACATCGATTCATATGAATTCGGTAAAATTATTAATTTAGTATTCCTATATATACATACATAAAAAGATTATAAAGAAAAGGAACCCACAAATTACTATTTTATTATTCACAATCAGTTGAAATAACTATATAATAATATTATTATTTGGGCTATATGTATATACACAGCTGTGTATTACACAGTAGGCCTAAGACGACAGATTTTTTAGGTTATAGCGACGGTAAACTGTCGCCATAGCCCAGAATAGATATGACGACAAGTGAAACCGTTGCTATAGCCCAAAAAATCGTCGCTATAGCCTACTGTGTAATACACAGCTGTGTACACACATTTTTTCCTTATTATTTTATGCAAGCCCACAAAATTTGAATAATTATGTTGTCAATATGATTCAGGAAATGAGCTGGGCGGAACTGGGGTTTCAGCAAAGATAGGGGCTGAACAGATATGATTGAACTAAAAAATCTCGTGAAAGATTTGTACCCATCAACCAAAGGTCTTGGGTCCTAGTGGCTTCTAATGAAAAATGGTTCAATACCTTTCTGCAAGTTACAGGGCCAGGAGTTATTGATGGTTTAACCCACCATATATACAATCTTGGTGTAGGTATACCGTATATATATGTGTATACTCCTTTTGTAAGTCCCATTTGAATTCGAGTCTTGAAATCTTAAAATTTAAATCATGTTGTGAATTTATTTTAATTATGGAAATAACAATTTTGTACTTATTATTAATTTTTTTAATTAGCTTACCATATTAACAACATTGCATGAATTCCTTTCTTTTTTATTTATTTATTTTGAAAGTTTGCCATTTTTATAAATTTATTCATCCATTTGTGCAGGTGTTGATCCCGACCTTATATACAAAGTACAAGACCCCTATTTCATGGACCAAATAGCTCAAACGTATAAAGACTGTTTGGGCCATGGACAGGAGCATGGGTTGGGGAAGCCGGTAGTGCTTATAACAGTGGTGGCAAAGATGTCTCGCATACCTTTGCTGATGGCTTCTGGTTTGAATCTCTCTTTTATATAGAATTATTATATTTATTGTATATATATTATGGGGATTCTTTTAGAATAATATAATATATATTTGTAAAACGGCATGCGTTGCAGGTATTTGGATCAACTAGAAATAACTCTAATTTTTGAACAGTCGGAAGGAGTATTTGCTAAGTTATTTCTAATATTACTTTTAATATAAGAATTTGTTATATTAAGGTAAAAATATTGATAGATTCTATACATTAATTCAAAGTGTGAACTACGTACGTTCCAAAAAATAAAAATAAAAAGATGCATGCATGCATGTAGTGTTACTTACAACTCCATTAATATAGACCATATATATATAGTTTAACTTATTTTTGTTGGATAATTTTATTTTACGCAAGAAGAGGAAAAAAATACGGAAGAAATTAAGGGAAAAAGAAATTTTGATGGAAAGAAAACTTCAACGGTCAAGAAAAGTCAAAAGTTTGGTCAAATCACTCCACAACACACCTTTTTCGCCATGCCTCTTGATTTCTTCTGACAACAAACACAAGTCTGGTTTTCGATCGCTCTCTTCTTTGTTTTTCTTGATAGGAAAATAATTAAAGAAGAAGATAATAATTCAATTAATTAATTTATTCCTTGGGCCGCCTTTGCTTAATTCAGAATACATACACATTTCAAAATGTTTGGGTTTCGAAAATCAACCGCAAATAAGAAACAAACCGGCCTTACAATGGATAAAAGAACTTCTTCTGAACCCATCCTCCCTTTGGATGATAATGATGATGATTTTGGAGGAGGAGGAGCAAACAAACACGACGACTTGGATAGCATGTCCGTTCAAGAACTGGAGAGTTATGCGGTGAACAAGTCCAAAGAAACTACAGATTCTGTTTATAACAGCCTCAGGATTGCTGAGGAGATCAGAGGGGATGCTACCAGGACCCTGGATACTTTGCATCAGCAGGGTGACCAAATTCATAGGACTCACTTGATGGCTACTGATATGGAAAAGGATTTGTCCAAGGTACGTATGTATATATATATATACATATGTGTGTGTGTGTGTGTTTTCTTGCTCGCCATGGCAAAGTTTTTTAAAGAGTTCACAAGACTCGAGTATGGTATGATTTTTTATTTTTATTTTTTACTTTTTTCGTATTGAGAAGGAATAGTCATATTTTATTAATAATTACAGGGTGAGAAGGTACTGGGGAACCTTGGGGGCATGTTCTCTATGAGTTGGAAGCCAAAGAAGGGAAAGAAAATTATTGCGCCTGTGATCTCAAAAGGTTTCTGCTTAAGCCTAAAGTTTCATTCTTTATTTTCTTATAACATTTATATGGAAGAACCCATCTCATTAGTCAAAACATACTGTTATGTTCTTTGACCCAGGGATGAATCACATTTTATACTAGTTAATATAATTGGGTTGTTCCACAGATGATAATTATAAAGAAAATCAAACTAAGAAAGAGCAAAGAGAAAAGTTGGGATTAACTCCCAAACCCAAGGGCAGATCAGCTTCTCGCACTCCTCCTGAACCAACAAATGCCTTGCAGCAAGTTGAGGTAGGGGGTTTATGGATCTAAGATTCTGCAAATAGAAGTTAAGACCACTTATTTCATTTCCTGAACTTAGTCTATGTTTTTAATACATATATACCAGCATGAAAAGGCAAAGCAAGACGATGCACTTTCAGACCTTAGTGATATCTTGGGTGATCTCAAGGGTATGGCTGTTGACATGGGATCTGAAATTGAAAGGTCAGTAACCTTTGCATTTCATATTTTTCTTCTTCTTCTTCTTTTTCATTTATTAATCATTTTTCTGACTACAAAATGGAAATATGCAGACAAAACAAAGCTCTCGATCATCTTAATGACGACGTAGATGAGCTGAATTCGCGAGTGAAGGGTGCCAACCAACGCACGCGTAAATTGCTTGGAAAGTGAGATACCTTGTACAACAAATACCAGATTGTCTCGCCTTCTAACTTTCTTGCCAAAAATTAACCCATTTTTTCTAATAGACTACCTTCTTCTTTTTTTATCTATTCAATCCTCATACGTATTATATATTTGGTTGCTTTGGGGCATCTTTCTTTCTTTATTTACTCGGGCAAACCCCTGTCCATAACTACCCTTAAAGTGGATATGTTCTTGTATTTTGTCCCTATAACAAACAATGCGCTTAGAAATTATTTGGAATTTAGATACACTTCTTGCATGTAAATATAAATCCCATATATATTTATTCTCATAATTATGAGAGTAATTTTACTGGATATATAGACTCGATATACATATGTGCTCATACATGAACTCATCAAACCAAAACAAACGAAAAATCTCGGGCAATGCTAGCAGCTTTCTGTTGGACGTGTACCCATCAAAGAGCGAAGATAATTGCAACAGAAACTTCTCGTTTCTCAGTCTCTCAGTCACGGTGCAAACGATACATACGAGGAGTTTTTCCCCATCTAAACCTCGCTGTTATGAACACAAAAACTGCTGCCAGATATAGAATTATTTGCATGAAAATTAACAGGTATCATCAAAATGCAACCTCGCAAATCATAAATTTTATTCACACAAATGGACGATAGCTGTTGGGTTTCCAATTTTTAGTTTTATTTTGATGATAACAATAATTAGTAAATAAATTAATTAAAATGGTAGAATCCTCTCCATAGGATTTTTTTATTATAATTGTTTTATTTATCTTATTTACCTTGATCAAAAATATTTTCTAAATCATATTTAATTGATTTTATTGATCTTGATGTTTTAAAATGATTAAATCAATTGGGTTATGCATTGTGGGACAAAAGTCATATGTTGATTATCAAATGCTTGTATGACCGAATTTGGAAAGAAGATGAAAATATTTATTAAATCATTTTTAATTGTGGGCATCTTCTATTTAGTTTCGAATTAATTTTATTATTTAAATATTTCAAAAATTATTTTATTTCAAAATTATTTTATATATAAATATATATATATATATATATATATATATTATAAATTTTATATTATTATATATTCAAAAACCGAATATATATATATATATATATATATATATTATATCTTTGTAAAAATCGTGTACATATTATTATATATATAAATCTAACGTGTGTGTGTGTTTTTATACATATACGAATATAATTATTGCTTGCAACTTATATATATACTAGCTGGGTCCCGTGCCTCCGGCACTGTATGGACAGTGAGATTTATCTTAAACTTAGAACGGCCCAAATGATTTATTAAGTGAGCGGGAAATTCAAAATTATTATTAGATAAATTAGATAGATAGATGTATTTTATTAGATAGATGTATGGACGGTGGGATTTATCTCAAACTTTGGACGGCCCAGATGATTTATTGATTGAGCGGGAAATTCAAAATCATTTGTATTTTATTAGATATATATATATATATATATATATATATATATATATATATATATATATATATATATATATATTAGTACATATATAGTACAACATGCAGAATGCATATATAAAACCATGTAACCTTCAATTTGGGACAAAAGCCACGACAATTAATGCTTTACTTGGACCAATTTAATGCTTTGGCTTTCAAATTGATTTACATTAAATGCATGCATTACATATTAAGTTCCATGCATAAGCCTAATACTCCTTCCGTCCCAAGATAAAAGTCCTTATTACTATTTTGGGTTGTCCCATGTTAAATGTCCTCTTTCTTTTAATAACCAAATTTTTACACATTTTTTCCTATTATGCCCGTAGCATTAAATATCTCATACTTTTCTTATTCTAATTCTCTCTCCATATTTAATGACATTATTATAGGCAATTTTGTCATTTTATTTCTCTTCTTAATATTCGTGAAAAGTCCACCAGGACTTTTATCCTGGGACGGAGGGAGTATATATATATATATATATATATATATATATATATATATATATATATATATATATATATATATATATATATATAACATGCACTTAGATACTAACATGTACTACAGTAATATTTATAGTAAAATTACTATTACTATTATTAAATATATTACTAACAATTTAAGATGAAGATATAAAACCGAGGCGAGGGATAACAAAATATCCGATGGTTACAGCTCTGTTGAGTTGAGATTAATGTCGTCCTTGAAAACCACCACGTGTGTATATATATAACATGTCAAAAGTTTTCAAGTGTTATTATGGTAATGTAAAAGATATTTAGTAGTAAAGTAATCGTTAAGATTGATTTATTAAAATTATGGCATATGATCAGCATCACTTCTACCCAATTCCATTTTAAATAGGAGATATAAGTCCCTTATCCTTTAAAAGGAAGCAAATATTTTCTGATAGGAGTTTAGGTAATCAGAAGAATTCAAAGATCTTAATAAATCCAATAAAAAATTCTTTAAACTTCTATTTCTATTTGAATTATAAACTCTATATTATACCTTACCCTACCCTACCCTACCCTACCCTACCCTAGGCCATAAAACAAGGCCCTATTTAACTTTGGACTCTTTTTTCTCGCTTTTCGATGATGGTAAACTTTACTTATAAAAAAGATTTCAGATATAATTTTTATTTGATTTTTTATAAAAAAAAAATAGTTGAAGCCTAAAATTTGTTACTAAAAAGATAATTAAAAAAATTGTGTATGGGTCCCTACCAAACTACCAATGCAAACCTTAATGTTCAAAGGGTAAAGGGAAAAAAGTCAAAAAAAAAATACTCCCTCCGTCCCAAATTAACTGCTTAGTTTTGACTTTTTTAAGTCAAATTGACTATTTTTAGAATTAATAATTAAGCATATATAAATATATTTCTAAAATTATAAAAATTAAGATTAGTAATAAATTGTATATACTTTCTTTTGGTTATAATCTCTTCACCTATATTTTAGCAAAAATAGTAAAAAGATTAGTTTTAAAAATGGTCAATTTGACTTTAAAAAGTCAAAATTGAGCAATTAATTTGAGACGGAGGGAGTATAACACATCTTTAATTTGGGACTCTTGCCGTATGAATTTATGTCTATATTAAATATAAATGAGTGTAAGATAAGAGCAAATAAAAATAGATGAATGGTAGATACATAAGATATTATGTGATAAGATTTTACAACTAGTCGAATTCAAATAAAATAGATGAATGTGACTACATAAGATAAGAGTGAATAAAAAGAGACCTACGCACATAAGAATTTAATTGTTGAATTTGTAGAGAGGGAGAGAGAGTAGTATTTTTCTCAAGTCCAATCAACAAATAATTAAGTTGAGTTGTAATCGAATAGAAGATGAGTTCAGTGAGTAAGAGAGGGCTCAAACTCGAGCCGTGCTATATATATATATACTAGTTGGATCTCGTGTCTCCGGCACTGTATAGACAATATGATTTATCTCAAATTTTGAACGACCAAAATAATTTATTGAGTGAGCGGAAAATTTAAAGTCATTTGTATTTTATTAAATTATTATTAGATTATTAGATAGATAGATGTATTTTATTAGATAGATGTATGAACGGTGGGATTTATCTCAAACTTTGAACGGCCCAGATAATTTATTGAGCGAGCGGAAAATTCAAAATCATTTGTATTTTATTAGATAGATTTATTAAATTATTATTAGATTATTAGATAGATAGATGTATTTTATTAGATAGATGTATGAACGGTGAGATTTATCACAAACTTTTAACGGCCCAGATGATTTATTGAGTGAGTGGAAAATTCAAAATCATTTGTATTTTATTAGATATATATATATATATATATATATATATATATATATATATATATATATATATATATATATATATATGGGATTCCATCCACAGCAACCGGTTGTTGGGGAGCAACTCATTTTGGCCAGCCGGCCGGTACAGGTAGTAGCGGTTGGCCAAAATGGGTTGCTCCTCAACAACCGATTATTGTGGATGGAATCCCTATATATATATATATATATATATATATATATATATATAGGGAGCGGATCAGGTGCGGGATCCCGCACCTGGTTAAAATACGGACCTTTATATTTTTTTTTTTTGCTTTTTTTTTTAAAACAACTAAAAAAAAATAAATTAAAAATTATGGAATTGAAATTTTTTCATAATACAGTGTTTTGGATGTGATTTGGGTACGTATAACAAAAATATGTATGTACAGTCTGGGCAGACTGTACCACCACTTTTTGGTATAGGTATTCAAAACACGCCCAAAACATTATATTATGGAAAAATTTCAGTTCCATAAAATATTAAATATTTTTTTTAGTTGTTTTAAAAAAAAAAACCAAAAAAAACCAAAAAAAAAGTCCGCATTTTAACAAAATAAGGGAGTCCTTACCTGATCCTGTCTGTATATATATATATATATATATGGGCTATATGTATATACACAGCTGTGTATTACACAGTAGAGCTATGACGACAGATTTTTTAGGCTATAGCGACGGTAAACTGTCGTTATAGCCCAGAATAGCTATGACGACGGGTGAAACCGTCGCTATAGTCCAAAAAACCGTCGTCATAGCCTACTGCGTAATACACAGCTGTGTACACACAATTTTCCCTATATATATATATATATATATATATATATATATATATATATATATATATATATATATATATATGGAAAAAATGTGTGTACACATGCAGCTGTGTACTACACAGTAGGCTATAGCGAAGATTTTTTGGGTTATAGCGACGGTTTCACCCGTCGTCATAGCTATTATGGGCTATGACGACAGTTTACCGTCGCTATAACCCAAAAAATTTGTCGTCCTAGGCCTACTGTATAATACGCAGCTGTGTATATACATATAGCCCTATATATATATATAATCATATCCTAACTTAACTTCCAGTAATCATATAAAAACTAAAAAACAATGGATTAATATTCACACGTTAAAACATTGGTATTATTTGTTGTTCTTTTATCATGGCTTACGTTGTCTACGGCGGAAGATGTGAAGGTGAGTGTAAAGAGTGATTATATTTACAAACATATCAAGTATATGATATAATTACAGTAAATAAAAGAAAATATCATTTAATCTTAGCTCCCCCAAAGTTGAATAATTCCATACTGCAGACAGTGGATTATTTAGAAATAATTACCTGGTTATGTTATATACATGCAAACAGGAGAATTTAAAGCATTGATTTGCTGAGAAGTGACCTAGATTTCATGTTTCTTCACTCTTCATTGGTGTCCACTTATTGCCTGATGCAACTTCTCTCCTAACATGCGATAAGAACCCAAGAACAAATCCAATAAAGACTCCAACCACAAGGACACTGGTGCCCTTAACATACCATGAAAACAAAGACTGCCCCTCAACCCTTGCTTTAGCAACAACACCATTTACATTTCCATTTAGAACTTGACTCGTTTCTGGCGCCTGAACCCTTGCTTTAGCAACAACACCGTAACCATTTACATTACCATTTAAAACTTGACCCGATGCCAGAATCTCGACCATATCATGTACTTCCCCATCATGGTTTCCCACATAAGAAAGTGTTAGCCCTTATAATTTCCTCTTCTTACTATTTATAAAATTTAGTTGGTTCATTATTTTACTTTTATGCCCTTATAATAAATATTCAACCATTGCTCTTTTTTTGAAGAAACAACCTTCAATGTCATTATTCTTATCACCATATTTAATGTTGTTGTATTCTTAATAAAAGAATTCAACTTTTTAGGCTTTACTAGTTTAACATATTTTGTGTATAAAAGACAATTGTACCAACAATCAATGAAGTTAAGAGTTTCAATGTGATAAGTAAGGAGTAATTAATTTATTCATTAATTCTATATTAAGGGTTATATGTGGAAAATTTCTATTAAAAATTAACTTAAACTAATTTTCTTAAACTATGTGCCAAAAAAAATCAGTCTATAACTATGGGGAGGAAGGAGTATTGTTTAGTTTAAAGTAGAAATTATTGGTTAATTAGTTGTTTTATTGATAAATTGGCTATTCAATTTGATAGAGTATGTATAAACTTTGATAAAATGCTTTAAATTAACTATTTTGGTTGAAAAACAAAATCACAGTGTTGATTTTCATCAAAAACATCAAAAAGTGAAATATCGTTTTCTTTGGTATTTTTTGTTAAGAGTTACTATTCACGGGTTATTATTCACCCGGTTACTATTCACTCTGGTATTATTCATTTGGGTATTCGGGATATTTTTCGTGCCAGAGTACTATTCACGAGTTACTATTCATGGATTACTATTCACCTGATTACTATTCACTCTAGTATCATTCACTCGGGTATTCGGGACACTTTTTATGTCGGTGTATTATTCACGAGATACTATTCCTGAAGTACTATTTGTTAGATCCCAGAGGGCACAATAGATCTAGAAGGGGGGGGGGGTTGAATAGATTCTTTTCTTTTGAAATACTTTTCTGGTTTATGATGTATTGTTCATATTAGATTATATGACAAACATAGAATCTTTTCAAGCACAGCGGAATAAGTAAAAGATTCCCCTCCTTCATTGACATATTCATAATCATACAAACATTGTTCGTTGGGTTAGTTTAGTTGTAAGCAGTTAAAACATACATAGCAGTTATAGCAGTTATAAACATAATGTAAATGACATAATGTAAAAGACACAAGGGATTTTAAGTGGTTCAAAGACTCAAGCTCCTAATCCATTCTTCTGCTTTCAACTAGCAGGATTTCCACTAAGGAAGGGCAGCACCCTGAATCTCTACGATTCCTTCAAGGCCAGCAGCCTTGGGACTCCTCTAGTTCCCTAGGAACTCTTCAAGCCCAACAGGCTTGGAACTTCATTTAGTTCCTTTGGACAAGGACCCTTTGGCCCTGCTTTATTTAGTCCCTTTGGACAAGGACCTCTTAGGCCATGGCTTCTTGAGTTGTTGTTGTTGTTGTTGTTGGAGTCGGTGCTGAGCTGCTAAGATGTCTTCATGCTCTGAATATCTTCTATCTTTAGCAGCTTCGGCTTGATCATCCTTGAAGAGCAGTTGAGTGTTGCATGATGCTCAGCTTCTTAGGTGGCTCAACTACTCCGGATGACTCCTTGATGAACTGCCTTGAAGATCATTCTCCTTGGTACTTGATGGCTGCACGTGAGAGGCTTCTAGGATGACTGTAAGCTCTTCTGCAAGGTACCTGGAAGCTTTCTCAAGCTTGACACCAAGATGGCTTTTGTGATCTCCCTTCTTGTTACTCGATGCCTTTCCATGATGGACTTGCTAAGATGACCGTAAGCTCTTCTCTATTGTACTTAGAGTCTTCCCATGATGGACATCCAGATGGCATGATGCTCTTCTTTCTCTCGGCAGTTCAGAACACTCTTCATGTAGTAGAACTCTCACTTCTACATAGTAGAACTCACACTTCTACTTCTTGATTGATCTGACTTTTGAGTTTTCTTGGTGGATCGTAGAGTGAGTCTCTGGACTTACTATTACTTGATTCGATCAGTCCACCTTTTCTCCAAAACTTAACTCTTCCAGCAACCTTTGATCTTTGAAGCTCTTCTACATTTATACACCTTCCCAATCCTTCCGTTGGAAAGTAGCCGTTGGAAGTTATTCAAATGTCTTCACAGATCCCAAGTTGCTTGATGTAGACTGCTTGATGTGACATGACATACTTTTTCTGACTCTGCAGTCTACTTTTTCACCTACCATGTCAGATGTATCACTTTACTGTCTTGGGTAGGTTGAAGACTTTATTTCTTCTGATTTCTTGATCAGAGGTTGTCCTTTTGCATCGATGCTCTCAATAAGCACTTGTCCGAATTACCCTTCAGATTGAACCTTTGCCAATGCCTCAATCTTCAGGTATTCGAGCTCTACGATTCTGATGCACGTCTTCAGGGACCTGATCGTAGTGTCTTGTTGACTGGTGGAGACAACACTACGATCTTGAAGAGTGTTGATTGGATCTTCAATGTAGAACACCTCTTCCTTGTATTGTGCAGTGCTTCAATACTTCTGTTTGCTTCGACTGTTCTCAGATACTGATGGCTTAATTCCTTGCTCTGGTTCCCTTCTGAATATCAAGACACTTCAAATTTATGGCGCGTCCAGCTTGCTTTCTCCTGGTGATCTTCCGCTTACTTATCATCAATGAACTGACCCTGCACTTAATCACTTTAGCCTTGCTCTTCAAAAGCTGACCAGTATCTCGGTTCACCTTCCATCAGTTCTTTCTTTGTCTGAAAAACACTACGATCCTGGTTGCTTCCAAGATCGTTGTCTTCTGTTTTCTTGATAGCAACTGCATTAGCTGACTTTTCCTTAGTCAACTGCTGAAGTCTTCTTTGAATCATCTTGTGGAAGACTTCATCACGAACGGCCTTTCAACTCAATCTTGATGCTGATTGGTTTGGTGCTTACTTCTTCTGCTAGCTTGCATGCCATTCTTTGAGTGCTCTCTGGTTCCCTTCTGTGGATTACATCTTTGCAGTGCCAACCAGAGGCTTCGTACCTTTGGATATTCTGGGAGTGCTCATTCGTTGAGAACCGTATCTGCTCTACGATTCTGACTTACCATTGTGAGCATTACTGTTGGAGTCGTAGTTCTGCACTCTACGATTCAGCTTCGGCTGTGCAGACACTACGATCCCGAGATCACACTATGATCTTTACTTGCTCGTGTTGTTGACTCTACGACCCCAAGAGCACACTACGATCGCTGGCTCTGCACACTACGATCGTAGAGTTAGCTTGGTGAACGTTGAGTCCACTCTACGATCGCTGACTTGAGCTTGTTTTCATCTGATCTTGTCCGACTACGATCTCTGCATTTGTTCAGTGGACTCTACGATCGCAGAGTGTGGTCTACGATCCTTGTCTTTGACTTCGGCATCGCTAGACTCTACGACTCTGAGCGTAGAGTGCATTTCATACTTAGCTTCGGCAGATTGTCGTTCGGCTTATAAGCAGGATGTCTCTACGATTCAGAACATGACTTTCTCAGTACACTACGATCCCGATGAGGCTCTTCTCGACACACTACGATCCTTCTTTGTTTCCCCTGGAAGTCTACGAACTCCGAGATCTCACTATCTTGCATACTCCTATTCTGCCTCGATAGCTCCCGAGTTGACTCTGACTCTCCTGGCAGACTACGACTTCTGGTGCAGTGCTCGACGATCAGACAAGCCTATCTATTACATCATAAGATCAACCTAACAAGCTTGATCTTTCTATATTTATAGTCCTTGTACATCAATTCTTTTTAAGGACTTTACAAAGCCGTTTTGCTTATGTAGGATCAACCTAACATTTTTGATCAATTCATTCTAAGTCCTTGTACATATATTTCTATTATCTATCAAAGGACTTAACAGCTTTTCTTCATGCAAACATACTTGCATATTCATTCATATATATCATAATCAAATCATATATAAATAGGAATAACATTCACATGTTTATTCCTGACAATATCCCCCTATTTGATTATGACAAAAACAATAAGAGCATATGCATGTTATGAATGAATCTTAGATACAGTGAGAAGCTGTATTTCTAAACAGTTAATCATGAATGTCATTTATATTAATATGGCAATTATATATTCAGACATTCTAAATCCTGGATCCAGAACATACTAACATACTAGAGATATACCTCCTTGGCTCCATGTATGATTCCAGGATTCTTGTTAATCGGCTACTCATCAGCTGCTGCTTCTTGCTCTTGTTCCCCCTCTGATGATGACCATTTCTCTTTGCTTGATTTCCCTTCATCATCTTTCTGATCTGGCTCCCCTTCAGCTTCTGTGATCTTGGTATCATCATCTTCAGGCTCCCCCTCAGATGATGATTCTCTATCTGCTGTTGCTTTCTTCTTCTTTGACTTTTTCTCCCTTAACCCTCTGCTCTTCTTTTGGTGCCTCTTGCTCCTCTTCTTTCTTCGCCTCTCTTTCTCCCCCTTTTTGTCATCAATCATTTGAGAGAGCTGCTCCATGTTGGACATAAGCTGCTCCATCAGGTAGGAGGAGTTTGCAACTTCAAACTTTAGCTCTTGCTGTCCGAGTTCAAGTTGCACAGAGAAGGACTGTTTCAGATCGTCAATCTTGTCAGTGAGGGCTTCGATCTGCTTTGCATTGGCCTTCTGAACTTGTAGAGCTTCTGCCTTCTGATCTTGGATGACCTTCTGATAGATGTTATCTCTCTCTTGGAGTTTGAGAGATACATCAGCCAAGATAGCTTGAAGCTTGTGTTGGAAAGAATCATCTCCAGCTGCTGTCTGCTTCTGTGTTTCTTCAGTGAGCATAGATATCTTCTTGCTTAAATCATCAGAGTGAAAGTAGTATGCACACAAGCCAATCATGTTTGATGATAAAGCATATACTTTGTAAACAATCTTATTCATTTATTAATAAAAAGTATTAATTTATTAAAGGCTTTTAATTATCTACATGATGCTGTTTTATAATATGTGATAAACCCATAGTTTTAAGCAATGCTTTTAGAATAATGATGATGATCATTCTAATGAGATCTAAATACTTAGAAAGCTTAAAACTAAAATAGTTCCCAATCGTTGGATTACTAAACTGGGGATTAGTGAATCCGGATAGATTGGTATATACGTTGCTTGCTCATTGGATGAGGATGATTGATCTCATGATCATTTGTGTGGAGACACTAAAGCAAGTATGTAAGTGCTTATTAGAGAATAAGTTCACCGAACGTGACTCGCTAAGGAATACCTAATGGAGTTTTACTTGCATGTCAATAGGAATTCCTGTAGTGATAGTAGTACAAGTGATCCTTGGACTTGAGATCATCATAGTATCTTGTGTATGATGAGTTATACTTTGACTTATTCCTTAAGACCCTTAGGGTATATCAAAGGGTATGCTTGGGTATAATAGTTGTACATGGAGATAATGTATGATCAATAAAGAATCTACCACTTCTAGTAAAAGAAGAGAAATGTCTTATGTGATTCGATAAATGACAATTCAGTAGTCCTTGGCCAAGGTAGAATGAAATTAGAAAGGAGTTTCTAATTTGCATTATTTGGAGTTGTGCATTTAAGAGTCGAAATACATATAATTAAATAAAATAAGACTTGACAGAATTTTCATGTCTTATATTTAATTGGGACATTGTATGGTGGAAGAATTGAATTGTACGGTAACTATTTACTCAAAGGTTCTTTTATGATTAATGTTGAAATCTATATTATCTGAAAAGTCGTTGATCGCTAGGGAGGCTTATCCCTATTGTAGAATAAATATTATTTATTTAAATAAATTATTAGTTTAATTTATTTATTTAAATAAGATTAGAATTGTTCTAAATGATTTATTCACAACCGGTTTAATATGGAGAACCTAAAGGGTCACACCATAAAAGGAAGAATAATTATTTAAGAAGTTAATGACATAATCGTAATAATAAGTTAAGTATATTTAATTTAATCCATGGTGATAGAATAAATTAAATAGCTTAATATTTATTATTTAATATTTTGGAAATATTAAATATAAATTAATAAGAGGAGTCTTATTATTATTATTACTATTATTATTATTTAATTCCTAAAGGAGTTTGGGAATTAATTAATAAAAGTACTCTCAAATTTCTTAATAGTATTAGGAGGCAAATTAATTAAAAGAGTTTAATTAATTATCTCTAATAAGATTAGGGAGCTTAATTAATTAAAAGGTTAATTAATTATTCCTAATAAGATTAGGAGCCTAATTAATTAAAAGAGTTTAATTAATTAAAATAAAACTCAATTCCTTAATTGTTAAGGAGGGGGTTGCCCACATCTATAAATAAGAGGAGTCTTATTATGGGTGATTGAGAGGTTGACGTATTATTAGAATACGTAATTCCAATAGTTGGGAGAGTACGCTCCTTTTCTATGAGAGATAGAAAACTAGGATTTTGCCAAATACTCATCTTCTTGAATTCTTCTCCTTCCTTGGTGGATCACCTCTAGAGGCCAAACACTTGGGTGGCTAACGTTGATTAAAAGAAGGAACCAAACCCGGTGGATTCAAGTTGAATGCGAAAAGGATTGGAGGTGAACTTGTACCTGAGGAAGATCGGATCTTCAAGAGTATGGTTCTTGTTCTTTCTTTTTCGTTTAATTAATAATTGTGCATAAAGGGTGATCCGGGTTTATGGTTTGTAAAATTTTAAAACTCTGATTTTACACGCTTCCGCTAATTTTGTGCAATTTGATTGCGTTTATGAATATTACAAACCTAACAGTGGCATCAAAGTCAAACCTTTATGCGAATTATTAACTATTTTAATTTGATATGTATATTGATATGTGTTTAGAACAATTTAATTGGGCATAATTTGTTGTATAAAATGTTTAAAAAAAAGGGCCGAAATACTTTTTTTCCCGTAAGCCTGATTTTTTTTTTTTGAAAAACGTTATCCACGTGATTCACGGTTTCGTGATTAACGTAATATACAGTTAATATGTATAAGGATCATGTTCTCTTTTATTACCTGGACTTGCTTGCTTGCGGAAATCAATATGTTAACATTATCTCGGATTATATATTATATATATGATATATGATTGGCAAGTTACAGGATTAATAAAGTTTCACATTCTTGTTTTCTTATTATACATATAATATATACGGAATATGATATATATATATATTATTATTTTTTTATAATTAAAATAAAATGTTTATTTTAATTTTAAAATTAGAATTTCATGTTAACTAATTAGAGTTGGAATTGGATTCCATGATAACTAATTGGAGTTGAAATTGAATTTCATCTTTCCTTAAATAAAGGAGTTTATTTAGATATGAAATAAGATTTCATATTATTCAAAATAAAAGAGTTTATTTGTGAATAGGAAAGAGAATCCTATTTTCCTTAAATAAAGGAGTTTATTTAGATATGAAATTGGATTTCATATTATTCAAAATAAAAGAGTTTATTTGTGAATAGGAAATTAATCCGTGTTTCCTTTGATAAAGGAGTTATTTTTTTTTACAAGGAATTGGATTCCATAATTAATTAAAAAAAAGAGTTTATTTTGATTAAAGATTTTGATTAAAATAAAATAGTTTATTTTATTCAAAATTGGATAAATTAAAATAAAATAGTTTTATTTTGATTTAAATTTGGATTAAAATAAAAGAGTTTATTTTGATTCAAAATTAGATTTTATACTAACTAAATTTGCCCATTAAATGATATCAATATATATATATTAAATGTTTATTATTCATGAGATGAATGTTATTTATTGATGCATATGATGATGTGTATGATAATAAATGGGATTGATTATGGACTATTGACCAATGTGATTGGATTTTATTTTAGTTGGATGCATGAATGTATGGGTTTTATTAAATGGGGTCTGCGTACCTCGTCTTCTCTTATTTTTCTTAATATAAATTCTAACTCCCTCCTATGTACTTCCCCTTGACTGCTGATCAAGGTTTCTATTTATTTTAAATAGTTTTGTAACATGAATAGTTAGAATTAATTTTGAAGAATTGGAGATGAAGGGGCAAGGAGCGCTTGAAGACCCGTTTGTAATGGAGCCCGGGTTTAAATGTAATAGTTATATTTAAATATTAATTCTTGCACCTCTAGGTTTGACCTTTTGGTTCACTTGGTGGCTCTAGTGAACCAAACTAGAATAAAAGTCCATAATCAATCCAGGTAGAATATAGTATTCTATATGTGCATGCTTATATTATATATATATATATATATATTATATATTATGCAAACATGCTTCGCATGTTCATTAATATGACGCGTATTTTATATATATATATATGTGCATGCGCGCTAAACAATATGAGACAAATTAATAACAAAACCCTTAAATATTTTATATTAAGTTATAACGTTCAAAGATATTTGGAATATCGAACGTTGCCTTCTAGCATGATAGAAACAATAGAGTATTGAATATTTAATATGAGTTTGTTGTGCACACACAAGGCGAGTATTAAATATTTAAGATGTTGTTTTTATTACATATGATGTTTATAAGGAATTGAACATTACTGCTTTGTTGTGCACACACAAGGGCTGTAGTTTTCTCTTCACTTATATAGAAATGCTAGGTCTGACTTAACTTAAATCATTTTAGTTCGGATGTGCACACACTTGACCATTATGATTTAAGAGGCAAAATACAAGGAGTTACATAGTTGATGTAATTGACAAGAGTTTTCTACCTATTTATTTATATATAGTTTGTTGTGCACACACAAGGCTATATACATTTGAAATGGGATCCTTATTCTCACTAGCATATCTTTAATTAGATTTTGCCGAACTATATAAGTGAGGGTAATATAGTTTGATGAAAATAGTGGGAGATACCAATTTAAAATAAGACCTAATTTATTTTGGTAATTAATAAAAGAATGTATGTTAAAATGTTGTTAAATACAAATTTATTTACAGATTTTTACAATGTCTAAATTACTATCACTGCATAGCATATTAGATGCTTAATTAATCGGACCGAATTAAATGGATTGGTTAAGGTAATTGAGAATAGTTCTCACGGCTGAAAAGCTATCTTATGTTCTTAATACGCTTATCCCTGCAAAGGTTGCAGAAAATGCCTCCGAGGAAGAGATTGCTACTTTTAGAATGTGGCAAGATGATGCACAGTTGGCTCAATGCATCATGCTCGCATCCATGAGTAACGAGCTTCAGCGTCAGCATGAAACTATGGATGCTTTCTTACTATATTCCTGTACATCAAGTTGTTGATGGTAAGGAAAGTAGGACTGATAGATATCAGATATCTAAGGAGCTCTTCCGATCTAGAATGGCCAATGGCACTATAATACAGATAAAAGTCCTTAACATTATCAATTTGATTGATCAATTAGGACAACGGGTTTTGTCATGGATGGAGAGTTGAGCCAAGATTTGATCTTGCACTCACTTCCGAACTCCTTTCACAATTGTTGTGAATTTTTCATATGAACAAGCTAGATATCAGCCTCGCTGATTTGCTTAACATGTTGAAAAATGTTGAGAGTCACTTTTCAATCAAGAAAGACAATGTCTTACTGGTAGGGGCCAAAGGATCTTCTGAAAAGAAGAATAATTCAAAGAAGGTAAATAGAAAGGCATAAACAAAGGACAATAAGAACAAAACTGATACGGATAGCAAAGGTGTTTGCTTCCACTGTAATAAGCCTGGGCACTGGAAAGAAACTGCGAGAAGTATCTTGCAGAGGCTAACCAAAGAAGCTTAGTGAAGTTTCGGTTACAAATACAAATTTGTTCATGATTTGAAATAAAAAAAATTTAAGTCAAGGTTCTACTTGGGTATTGGATACAGACTTTGGTTATCATAAATATAGATTTATGAAGGGACCAAGTAGAAGTAGAAAGCTAAACAAATATAAGTAAACCAATGTGTGGGAAATGAAGCAAAGGTTGCTGCATTAGCCGTAGGAACTTATAGTTTTGTAATGCCTACGGGCAAATCTATTAAGTCAATAAGCTGTTATTGTATTCCAGTTCTTGTTGGAAACATTATTTCCATTTTATTGTTGGACAATGAAATTTTTGGTATTATATTTAAGAACAATTGTTGTTCTATTTATAATAATAATGTTTTGTATAGAACTGGAATATTACTTAATAGATTTTGTATACTTGACTTACGTGAAAATAATTTTACATATTGAAAAAATTAGTATAAGAAAAGGAGATGATCATTCAAAGAGTTGAATGTATGTATTTGTTGAAATACAAGTGTGAATTATTTGAAAGGTTCAAAGAATTCAGAAATGAAACAAATTGACAAAGTATTAAGATTCTTTGATTAGATCAAGGAATAAATATTTGTGCAATAAGTTTCTAGATCATCTCAAATGGTTTTCTCATAATGGACGCCTCCTGATACGCAATAATTGATTGGTGTATCTGAAAGGAAAAATCGTACCTTGTTGGACATGGTACGGTCCATAATGATTTTACCGACATTCCAGCATCCTTCTAGGATCATGTCCTAGAAATGACTGCATATCTACAAAAGGGTAACCTCAAAATTCGGCCCCAAGACTCCATAAAAGTTATGGACATGGAGGATTCCTAATCTTAAGTATGTTAAGATAAAGGGTTGTCCAAGTTATATGAAACGGTTTCAAAGGATAAGCTTGGGACAAAATTTGACAAGTGCAGATTTGTGGGACATCCTAAAGTAAGTTTAGGGCATATGTTCTATAATCCTACTTAGCAAAAGGTGTTTGTTGAGAAGCATGTTGCCTTCTAAGATAAAGATATTTATCATTGAAGGGGCTAGTGGGAGGATAATACATCTTGAAAAGTTCAAGAACCACAAAACACTACAAGTCAAATAAGAGGAACCTATAGATAGACCTATTGTACCACAACCGAATCGTAAATCTGGAAAAATACCGAAGATACCTAAGAGGTATGGATTCATCATGGATGATGATGATGAGGTACGTATCATAGAAGATGATGATCCAGTTACATACGATGAGGTAAGAGTTGTAGACACTCTAAAAAATGGAACATTCATTTTGATGAAAGAATCAAAAGAGTTTGATTTTATCAAAAACAAGAATGAAACTAGTGTATACAAAAGGGTCAGTAGGAGCGTCGTGACATTCCTAGTATTATATGTTGATATACTATGGATACGGAATGACATGTCAATGCTAGAATCAGTAAAGATAAAGTTGTCTAAACATTCCTCCATGAATGATTTGGGAAGAGCTCGACTTAACCCAATGAACGTATATTCATTTGATGTTAAAGTTGTTTAGCATGGCAAACTCCAAGAGATGTCTCATGTTGATGAGTCATGGAGTGTATCTCTCTTAATAGTCCCCATAGACTCCAAAAGAGAGATCGCATGAGTGACTATCATGTATGCAATGAAATGTATGAGACCTGATGTTGATCAGTCATATTCTGGAGAAGTTCACTGTGAGACAGTGAAAAACATCTAAAAGTACTTAACCGGCACTAAGGATGTGATCATAATACATGGTGGGTTTGAATTAAAACTAGAGGGCTTAACAGACTCAAGTTTTTCAGACAGACCAAGACGACAGAAAATCCACTTTAAGGTAAAGAGTTACCTTGAACGGTGGTGCAGTGATTTGGAAAGGTTCCAAACAGCAAAGAGTTGTTGGTTTAGTGATAAAGACAAAGTATATAGCTATAAATGAAGCTACAAGTTGATTGTTTGGATGAAAAGTTCATTACAGAACTAGGAATAGTTCCTAAGTCTCATCTTAGATCTAAACATGTGTTGTGGCACTTTCATTTGATTATAAGAATCATTGAAAGATGGAAAATCACTATAGAGATAGTGAACTCTCAAGAACAATATTACATATCCATTAACTAAAGCTTATCCAACAGCAGGATAATCGTCACTTAGAGAAGAAGGGTATGAGATACCATTGCGATTGACTTTAGTGCAAGTGGGAGATTGAAAGTAGTATGCACACAAGCCAATCATGTTTGATGATAAAGCATATACTTTGTAAACAATCTTATTCATTTATTAATAAAAAGTATTAATTTATTAAAGGCTTTTAATTATCTACATGATGCTGTTTTATAATATGTGATAAACCCATAGTTTTAAGCAATGCTTTTAGAATAATGATGATGATCATTCTAATGAGATCTAAATACTTAGAAAGCTTAAAACTAAAATAGTTCCCAATCGTTGGATTACTAAACTGGGATTAGTGAATCCGGATAGATTGGTACATACGTTGCTTGCTTATTGGATGAGGATGATTGATCTCATGATCATTTGTGTGGAGACACTAAAGCAAATATGTAAGTGCTTATTAGAGAATAAGTTCACCTAACGTGACTCGCTAAGGAATACCTAATGGAGTTTTACTTGCATGTCAATAGGAATTCCTGTAGTGATAGTAGTACAAGTGATCCTTGGACTTGAGATCATCATAGTATCTTGTGTATGATGAGTTATACTTTGACTTATTCCTTAAGACCCTTAGGGTATATCAAAGGGTATGCTTGGGTATAATAAGTTGTACATGGAGATAATGTATGATCAATAAAGAATCTACCACTTCTAGTAAAAGAAGAGAAATGTCCTATGTGATTCGATAAATGACAATTCAGTAGTCCTTGGCCAAGGCAGAATGAAATTAGAAAGGAGTTTCTAATTTGCATTATTTGGAGTTGTGCATTTAAGAGTCGAAATACATATAATTAAATAAAATAAGACTTGACAGAAATTTCATGTCTTATATTTAATTGGGACATTGTATGGTGGAAGGATTGAATTGTACGGTAACTATTTACTCAAAGGTTCTTTTATGATTAATGTTGAAATCTATATTATCTGGAAAGTCGTTGATCGCTAGGGAGGCTTATCCCTATTGTAGAATAAATATTATTTATTTAAATAAATTATTAATTTAATTTATTTATTTAAATAAGATTAGAATTGTTCTAATTGATTTATTCACAACCGGTTTAATATGGAGAAACTAAAGGGTCACACCATAAAAGGAAGAATGATTATTTAAGAAGTTAATGACATAATCGTAATAATAAGTTAAGTATATTTAATTTAATCTATGGTGATAGAATAAATTAAATAGCTTAATATTTATTATTTAATATTTTGGAAATATTAAATATAAATTAATAAGAGGAGTCTTATTATTATTACTATTATTATTATTTAATTCCTAAAGGAGTTTGAGAATTAATTAATAAAAGTACTCTAAAATATCCTAATAGGATTAGGAGGCAAATTAATTAAAAGAGTTTAATTAATTATCTCTAATAAGATTAGGGAGCTTAATTAATTAAAAGGTTAATTAATTATTCCTAGTAAGATTAGGAGCCTAATTAATTAAAAGAGTTTAATTAATTAAAATAAAACCCAATTCCTTAATTGTTAAGGAAGGGGTTGCTCACATCCATAAATAAGAAGAGTCTTATTATGGGTGATTGAGAGGTTGACGTATTATTAGAATACATAATTCCAATAGTTGGGAGAGTACGCTCCTTTTCTATGAGAGATAGAAAACTAGGGTTTTGCCAAATACCCATCTTCTTGAATTCTTCTCCTTCCTTGGTGGATCACCCCTAGAGGCCAAACACTTGGGTGGCTAACGTTGATCAAAGGAAGGAACCAAACCCGGTGGATTCAAGTTGAACGCGAAAAGGATTGGAGGTGAACTTGTACCTGGGGAAGCTCGGATCTTCAAGGGTATGGTTCTTGTTCTTTCTTTTTCGTTTAATTAATAATTGTGCATAAAGGGTGATCCGGGTTTATGGTTTGTAAAATTTTAAAACTCTGATTTTACACGCTTCCGCTAATTTTGTGCAATTTGATTGCGTTTATGAATATTACAAACCTAACAGAGCTCTTCAGTAGTTCCTGCTCCAAAGTAGTTTGATCATTTTGATTGCCAGCTTCAGGTGGAGCAATGGATTGGACTCTACGATTGTCATCTTTGGACAAATTTTCAAAGGTGTGGATAATCTGAGCAATCGTGGAGTACCAATTGCTTGTGGAGGATGATGGAGTGTCTGATAGCAGTGCATGATCATAAGAAGGCTTCTTGGATTGGACTTGAACATGATCAGCCGTAGAGTTAACAGACTCTATGATCAGCTCCTTGGTCATTATCCTTCTTCCTTCAGAGTCCACCCTACGATCGTAGGGGATGTAGAGATTTCCAGCATGTCGATAGATCTTAAAGTGGGGCTGGTTTGTGATCAGCTTGGTGGCAAACTTCTTCACTCTTGGAAAGTTCTGAGCCACCAGTTCCATGCTTGGAAACTGCTTATAACACCAACTGAAGTAGCTTCCATCTTTTTCAGTAATGGCCTTTAGCCATGGCATCCACTGGAAGAACCATCTCATTAGCAAATCATCAGGATTGTAGAGAATGGTTGTGAAGTCCATTTCCATGTTGTTCCAGTTCTTGACCAAGTCAAAGGAGGTCATTCTTACTATTCTGATCTGTTCACCTCCATGGTTTACCCATCTTTCAGGAGGAGTCTCTGATGGTTCATTGGGAACTTCTACTACTATTCTCCTGATAAATCTTGCAGGTGAGAGAACAGGGTAAAGTTCTGAATTTCCTGATTCCTGATCTTCAGAGTTGGAATCATTTCCATCTTCTTCCTTCTCAGAACCAGAGCCATTTAGATCAGCTTCAGCAGAGAGGTCTTCTTGTTGCATTTCGTGTTCAGACTCTTCTTGAGCATCTTCAACAGAAAATCCTTCTTGCTGAATTTCATCATCTGAACTTTCTTCAGCAAGTCTTTCCATAGATTCTTCTTTTCCATTGCTGGCTTCTTCTTCAGCATCTTCTCCTGGGGATACAGATTCATCATCACTTAATTTAATGATGGCATTTGATTGGCCACTGTTCCTTTTGGAGGCAAACTGGGCTTGCAGCCTATAGCTCTTTCTTCTCTGTGGAGGTTCAACTATCGGAGAGACAGATTTTTCTTCTTCCTCAGTCTCTGACTCCTCTTCCTTATCAGATAAACTTCTTTGAATATCAGCACTGGCAGGGGCATATTCTTCTTCCCTATCCTCATCACTTTCTAATTCATCATGAAAGCTCTCTTGGATTGAGGGGACATGTTCTTCTTCTTCTTCTTGGATAGCATTTTCTGACCCATTCTCTGGGCTGGTTGGGGCAGTTGCATTTGGGGATGCACTTTGATCAGAAATTTCTTTTTCTTCATCAGAGTTGCTTCTCTGAGTATTGGCCATGGGGCTAGAGCACCTTTCCTTATCACCAGATGTATTGATTTGAGAAGCTAAGGCTGATTTGTCCTCCACCTTAGCTTTCTTGCTGACTGGCCCTTGAAGCAACCTGCTGCTTCTTCTTTTTGTGGTCTCAGCAGTTTGGGCCTCTTCTTCTTTACTCTTGTTCAAGGAGGAGACTCTCCTTGGTGGGGCCTGGGCTTTCTTCATATCACCAGCTCTTTTCACCACTTTTGATTTCTTCCTAGCTGGTGTGATTTCAGCTGCTTCAGAGTCACTGGACTCAGAGCTCTCTGCCTTTACTGTCTTCCTCTTCTTTGCAGAGGCTCTAATACTGCTCCCAGCTGTCAGCCTTCTGTTCTCCTTAGGGTTCTTCTTCCAGTTTTCAAATAGTTGTGGAGACATCACCTTGTGCACATTTAGGGCTTCTCCCTCATTATCCTTGATCTTTTCCCCCAGCTTTTTCTTCAGTATGATACTTAACAGCCTTCCATGATATACCTTGGTCAGGGGCTTCTTCTCAGTCTTCTCTACCCATTTGGAGATCTGATCAATCAAGATAGATCCAAAGTCAATTTGTTTCTTCAAAACTATTGCATACATGATTTTCAACTGCTGATCGATCACTGTGTCATGTGCAGTGTTCTTACATAGTATGCACTTTCCAACTATTTCAGCAAGGAACTCATATTGCTCAGGGAACTCCTTCTTCTTCATGTCCTTGAAACTAGGGTTTCTTTGATACCCCATAATTTCCTTAGCCAATTCAGTGTTGACATTATCAAGGTTCTTCAGTCCTTGGTTAGGAAATCCTAGGCATTGGTTTAGGTCAGAAGATTTTAACTTGAGAGACTGACCTTTAACCTTGGTAGTAAGGGTTTCCGAATTTATAGAGACGTTTGAGTAGAATTCTTTAACCAGGTTGTAGTAGACTCGAGTATTTGCTTCAAGGCATTCTGAAAATCCAGCCTTCTTTTCAAGCTCGAGAATATCTCTGAACTTCTTTTCAGATTTCTCAAACGATTTGGTTCCAAGCTGAATACCAGTGATCACTTGCCAGTTTTCCATTTTGAGTAGTTTAAAGAATGTGGGTATTAAATATAGAAAGGTTTATGCGAGATGACTGTCTGGTTGGTAAGGCTCTGGAGGTTAACTGATTTTTCTCTTGAAAAGCTTTATAGGGTTTTGAAAATGGGAGGGAGAAAGGTTCGATATCTTTTGGTAACTGTCTGCAGATTTGAACTTGTCTTTATGGCAGTTCCTTCTAACTCTGCATACTTAGTGATGTGTCAACTGTCCATTGGTTGCACGTTGCCCAGTAATGAGCTGTAACGTCCCACAACTTTTCAGTTATTAGAGGAGTGGACGTTTAATTGACGTGGCTTTGACCGTTGACCTTTTGATTCATAGAGTAACATGATGAGATAGCTATAGACTTTACGATTTCATTTGTTTACTCAACGATCAATTTCTGAGAGATGCTGCATTGGATGGCTTCGTCTTTCCTCCTTACTTCGATGCAGCATAGCTCAATCACTGATGTATTCGAACTTATCTCCTCAACTTGAATGGCTTAGCAGATGTCTCATTCTTCATACTCCTTGAACTGGAATACCCTTTGGTAGGACTACGATCGTTGAGTTATCTTCTTCTGTCGCTGAGGTTGCACTACGATCGTTTAGACAGCATTAAGATTGTTGAGTTTGTACTACAATCGTTTAGACCTCTTCAAGTTCAACTCTACGATCGTTGAGTGACTTGGTTATTTTGAGATGAACTAGATCAAGCATTCCTTCTGGGATAAGATAGTTCAGGAAGGGCCAACCTCTTAGAGTTAGCTAAGGGTCAGGTTTGTCCCTGAGGCGCTTTCCAGATGAAATACTAAGACAGTGATTTTCAATGACATCTCATTAGACCCTTTTGATGGGAAGATCTTCTATCATCTTTAAGTATCTGCATTGCTGAAATCATGGTGTCCTTCTACTCTTACTCTACGATCGTGTGTTTGATCGTAGACACTTCACGATTATGGATTAGGTGGCTGAAGGGTTATCAGTAGTTCGTTTTGAGACGATCCTACTGACTATGGATCTTCATTTGGTTCATCAGCCACAAGGTTTTGGGACTTTGTAGCTGGTACATCTCTTCCAGGTTAATGGTGCAGTTATTCCTTAACAGATCATTGCTCCCCCATTGTTGATACCGTCATCTCAGATAGATGTGATTCCTTCTTCATGTTCATTTGAGGGCTGCCCAACACTTCTACTTCTGACTGGAATCATCATCGTTGCTTAGTCTTTCTTGTATCGTAGAGATGAGTATTTTCAAGATTGATCACTCTACGATCATTTGACAGTACTACGAACGTAGTCTTCTTTGACAGTCCTTAGTTTTGAGAAGTTATGCTTCGTAGAGAACTCCTTTTGTCTCAAGCTCAAAGATCTTTTATTGTGAGCTTCCCTTGAGGATCCTTTCCATAAAGCGTATCTCTCTTGGCATGGGCACATAGAATCCTCTTTTATCTTCTGCTGCATGGCATGCTCCCATATACAGATTTGCAGCCATGTGGGCTCTATTCAGGTTAGCTCAGATGGTCTTCAAGGACAGGCTTGGACATATATGGACTTTATCAGACTTTTCTCTGAATAGTCCTTAGCCTTCAGCTGGTTGAATCCTTTTGAATGAAGTCTTCTGCTTCAGCATTCCTTAGTGTGGTCAGACTGAGCAAGTACCTGCAGGTTAAAGTAATTCCTACTTTTGGTCCCCATTGTTGAATGGGTCCTGCTAGGTTAGTTTTCTAAATCCATATTCCTCTTATCTGGATAATCATCATGTTTATCACCAACAGACATTCATGCATGCAAATATCTTGGGATAATACATTTTAGATGCATGACGGTGAGTGTGTGTAGGATTTGACAATTAATAACACACTCTTTATCTATGATGGTTTCATCAATTGCTGGGTTATGTTCACAATGTTTAAGTGTTCACATAGTGTGAATCAACTCTGCGATTTATGAGTATCTAGTTGATTTATGGATGTGATCAGTTTCTACAAATCAACAAGATCCTCTTGTAGAACTGATCATTCTCTGTGTGTTGTTAAACACTTAGAACATAGGCTTGTACACACATACTAGCACAACAGCAATGATTACTTATCATAAGATTCATTTGGTCTGTGATACTCTTGTGATCCATTTCAGATTTTCTTCAAGATGTCATCTTCAGCCTAAAACTTGGTTTAAAGAGAAAGTTTGTAGACATTTGAATTTTCCATCATTTGACTACTTTCTCTATTCACCTTTTTAGGAAGATTATGACTTGTTGACAGAATACTGTCATAGTTCATAAGATGGTGCAACTATGATGTATACATTAATGATGGTGAGGAACCGTACCTTTTTAATGTCAGTTTCTTAACAGTCATTTACTTTAGATATACTGAGTTCAGGTATTGATGTGCATAGCTTTTACTTTTGCCCCTTTTCAGCTTAATGCTCTTGTCGGCCTTTCATCAATCAGTCGTGGTCTTGAAGATGTAGATCAAGAGAATCGTGGCATTAAGATCTTTGACATCCTTGAGTTTTCAGAGACAACACTCGGTTGTTGGTTGGTCACTCATAAGATTGAGATGATCTTCTATCTCCACTTGATCAGTCATTTCTTCGTACGCGTGACCTCTTCATCTTTCAGACTGATGAATGCTTTACTCCTTGTTACTGATGTCTCTTGCTCTCTTTCTCTCGTCTGATCTTCAGACTACAAGATTGACTGCAGGCTAGGATTGGTCTTGTTGATATAGCAATCGAGGATATGAACCAATCTGAGCAGCTTCAGGTGTATACACATTTTTACCTATACACAATATTTCCAACATGTGAGCTCTTCTGCATATAACAGGTTACTTACTACTAAACTAAGTTTAGAACAATGTTGGTGCCTTGGATCAGACTCAAAGCGATTAGCTTTAGAATACAGCATGAGAACCTGCTCTGATACCAATTGTTAGATCCCAGAGGGCACAATAGATCTAGAAGGGGGGGTTGAATAGATTCTTTTCTTTTGAAATACTTTTCTGGTTTATGATGTATTGTTCATATTAGATTATATGACAAACATAGAATCTTTTAAGCACATCAGAATAAGTAAAAGATTCCCCTCCTTTATTGACATATTCATAATCATACAAACATTGTCCGTTGGGTTGGTTTAGTTGTAAGCAGTTAAAACATACATAACAGTTATAGCAGTTATAGACATAATGTAAATAACATAATGTAAAAGACACAAGGGGTTTTAAGTGGTTCAAAGACTCAAGCTCCTAATCCACTCTTCTGCTTTCAACTAGCAGGATTTCCACTAAGGAAGGGCAGCACCCTGAATCTCTACGATTCCTTCAAGGCCAGCAGCCTTGGGACTTCAGTTCACTAAGAACTCTTCAAGGCCAGCAGCCTTGGGACTCCTCTAGTTCCCTAGGAACTCTTCAAGCCCAACAGGCTTGGAACTTCATTTAGTACCTTTGGACAAGGACCCTTTGGCCCTGCTTTGTTTAGTCCCTTTGGACAAGGACCACTCAGGCCCTGGCTTCTTGAGTTGTTGTTGTTGTTGTTGTTGGAGTCGGTGCTGAGCTGCTAAGATGTCTTCATGCTCTGAACATCTTCTATCTTTAGCAGCTTCGACTTGATCATCCTTGAAGAGCAGTTGAGTGTTGCATGATGCTCAGCTTCTTAGGTGGCTCAACTACTCCGGATGACCCCTTGATGAACTGCCTTGAAGATCATTCTCCTTGGTACTTGATGGCTGCACATGAGAGGCTTCTAGGATGACTGTAAGCTCTTCTGCAAGGTACCTAGAAGCTTTCTCAAGCTTGACACAAAGATGGCTTTTGTGATCTCCCTTCTTGCTACTCGATGCCTTCCCATGATGGACTTGCTAAGATGACCGTAAGCTCTTCTCTATTGTACTTAGAGTCTTCCCATGATGGACATCCAGATGGCATGATGCTCTTCTTTCTCTCGGCAGTTCAGAACACTCTTCATGTAGTAGAACTCTCACTTCTACATAGTAGAACTCACACTTCTACTTCTTGCTTGATCTGACTTTTGAGTGTTCTTGGTGGATCGTAGAGTGAGTCTCTGGACTTACTATTACTTGATTCGATCAGTCCACCTTCTCTCCAAAACTCAACTCTTCCAGCAACCTTTGATCTTTGAAGCTCTTCTACATTTATACACCTTCCCAATCCTTCCGTTGGAAAGTAGCCGTTGGAAGTTATTCAAATGTCTTCACAGATCCCAAGTTGCTTGATGTAGACTGCTTGATGTGACATGACATACTTTTTCTGACTCTGCAGTCTACTTTTTCACCTACCCTGTCAGATGTATCACTTTACTATCCTGGGCAGGTCCAAGACTTTATTTCTTCTGATTTCTTGATCAGAGGTTGTCCTTTTGCATCGATGCTCTCAATAAGTACTTGTCCGAATTACCCTTCAGATTGAACCTTTGCCAATGCCTCAATCTTCAGGTATCCGAGCTCTACGATTCTGATGCACGTCTTCAGGGACCTGATCGTAGTGTCTTGTTGACTGGTGGAGACAACACTACGATCTTGAAGAGTGTTGATTGGATCTTCAATGTAGAACACCTCTTCCTTGTATTGTGCAGTGCTTCAATACTTCTGTTTGCTTCGACTGTTCTCAGATACTGATGGCTTAATTCCTTGCTCTGGTTCCCTTCTGAATATCAAGACACTTCAGATTTGTGGCGCGTCCAGCTTGCTTTCTCCTGGTGATCTTCCGCTTACTTATCATCAATGAACTGACCCTGCACTTAATCACTTAAGCCTTGCTCTTCAGAAACTGACCAGTATCTCGGTTCACCTTCCATCAGTTCTTTCTTTGTCTGACAAACACTACGATCCTGGTTGCTTCCAAGATCGTTGTCTTCTATTTTCTTGATAGCAACTGCATTAGCTGACTTTTCCTTAGTCAACTGCTGAAGTCTTCTTTGAATCATCTTGTGGAAGACTTCATCACGAACGGCCTTTCAACTCAATCTTGATGCTGATTGGTTTGGTGCTTACTTCTTCTGCTAGCTTGCATGCCATTCTTTGAGTGCTCTCTGGTTCCCTTCTGTGGATTACATCTTTGCAGTGCCAACCAGAGGCTTCGTACCTTTGGATATTCTGGGAGTGCTCATTCGTTGAGAACCGTATCTGCTCTACGATTCTGACTTAGCATTGTGAGCATTACTGTTGGAGTCGTAGTTCTGCACTCTACGATTCAGCTTCGGCTGTGCAGACACTACGATCCCGAGATCACACTATGATCTTTACTTGCTCGTGTTGTTGACTCTACGACCCCAAGAGCACAATACGATCGCTGGCTCTGCACACTACGATCGTAGAGTTAGCTTGGTGAACGTTGAGTCCACTCTACGATCGCTGACTTGAGCTTGTTTTCATCTGATCTTGTTCGACTACGATCTCTGCATTTGTTCAGTGGACTCTACGATCGCAGAGTGTGGTCTACGATCCTTGTCTTTGACTTCGGCATCGCTAGACTCTACGACTCTGAGCGTAGAGTGAATTTCATACTTAGCTTCGGCAGATTGTCGTTCGGCTTATAGGCAGGCTTTCTCTACGATTCAGAACATGACTTCCTCAGTACACTACGATCCCGAGGAGGCTCTTCTCGACACACTACGATCCTTCTGCATTTCCCCTGGAAGTCTACGAACTCCGAGATCTCACTATCTTGCATACTCCTATTCTGCCTCGATAGCTCCCGAGTTGACTCTGACTCTCCTGGCAGACTACGACTTCTGGTGCAGTGCTCGACGATCAGACAAGCATATCTATTACATCATAAGATCAACCTAACAAGCTTGATCTTTCTATATTTATAGTCCTTGTACATCAATTCTTTTTAAGGAATTTACAAAGCCGTTTTGCTTATGTAGGATCAACCTAACATTTTTGATCAATTCATTCTAAGTCCTTGTACATATATTTCTATTATCTATCAAAGGACTTAACATCTTTTCTTCATGCAAACATACTTGCATATTCATTCATATATATCATAATCAAATCATATATAAATAGGAATAACATTCACATGTTTATTCCTGACACTATTCACGGGTTACTATTCACCCAAAAAATATATTTCTTTTATGTCCAAATTATTTTTGGTACATGAATATTATTCTTGAATTTTACTCTATAAAGCAGTATCATGTTGACAATTTGGACATTATTTATTCCTAGATAAATTAAATTATAAATCTTTAAAATTTATCCTTGAACTTGTTTTATTGAATAATTATGTCATTGTCATCACCCCCATGCTTATATTGTGATTAAAGTCGTCTTTGGCTTACGTGCATAGATGGACGTGTTATGATTATGACTAGAGATTATTCGGTATAATCATGATCGTAATGTGACGAATGATGTGGTAAAAGTCCTCATTGGCCTGTAGTTCATTGATGGACAGTTTTTGGTATGATTATGACCAAGGATTATTCAGTATAATCATGACCATTTATGATTACATTAATATTCTTGGTCGTGGTGCAGGGATGATTCGATTTTATTTATTAAGCTGAGTCTCAGCGATAAAGTTGATGAAAAACTTTTTAAATCATTCGAAGATAGTAGATTGTATGCTCTACTTGACTCTTCTAAGGGATTGCTTATTTTCGCTGCAATTGTTGATCTAAAACTTGTTGTCTATTGTATTCTATCAGTTGATATACTATTGAAGGCTAAGGATAATTTATTCTGCATTATCTTAGTCATAATATTTCTTACTGGGCTAGTTAAGCTCACCCTTTCTTTCATTGTTCTCTTCAGGAAATGAGAATATAGCTAGGACGAGTCAAGAAATGGAGTGATGGTCCAGGATAAATGGCTTTAGTATTCCTCACTATTCTATGGAATAATGTGATAATAATTATAATGAGGACACCATTGAGTGTGGATATTGTCTAGATGACAATATTCTTGTTTAAACTCTCAGCTATGTTTTGTCGTATTTTACACGACTGTTGTATAATTAAGTTGTATTTGAATTTATGTACCATGTATCTGGCGACTCAAGATGAGTGATGTATACCTGTTTTAGGGGCATCACAGTTGGTATCAAAGCTTAGGGATATGATCCCTGGCTGAGATGTGAGACAAGAACTAGGAAGGGAGAGACGGGGAATTCCTTTGCTAGTATGACCTACCTAAGTTTATTTGGTATTTAATTGGTTGGTCAGAGTATAGGGATAATATGTGATATGTCAATTAACCCTTATTTTAAGACAGTGTTTGAAAATGGCATCTAAAAATATTGAGATCAACAATGAAGCACATGAGACCGTTGAGTCACCAATGATCAATACCCAGGATAATGTACAACAGGAAGATAATAATCCTCAAGTAAATAACAACACCGATCAAATGATGAACGATGGAATGTTCAGAGGCTTTATGCAATTCATGCAACATCAGGCGAGAGAGACTCCTGTTCAAAATGCATGTGGAAACACTGGCAAGCCACGGTCGGTCACCGCTAAGCAGTTTAAGGAGCTGGGACCACCGGAGTTTTTGGGAAAACCAGAACCACTTAAGGCGGAGACGTGGTTAAATCAGATCACCAAGATATTTGATGTCTTAGGATGCTTTGAGGAGCAAAAGGTTCCCTTTGCCATCTTTATGTTGCGTGAAGAGGCAGATTAGTAGTGGGAATCTGTAAAATGTACCCAGCCTGACGCACTCAAGATGTTTTGGGAGAAGTTTTAAGAGATGTTCAACGACAAGTATTTTCCCGAAAGTATTCGTCATATGAAGGAGGTAGAGTTCATCAAGCTGGAGCAAAATAATATGACCGTGTCGCAGTACGAGGCTAAATTTGCGGAGTTATCCCGATTTACATCCCATTTGGTTGATAATGAGGAGCGAATGACGCGAATGTTTCTTAGAGGTTTGAAACCCAAAATATGTCAATACCTCATTTCTCACAAACTTTATTTATATTCAGATGTTGTGAATAGGGCTCAGTTATTGGAGCGTGATAATGAGTCAGCACAACCAAAAGGCAACGACCAACAACACAATAATAATCGTACCGGTGGCAACGGCCACCGGAACAATGATAACCATCATGGGGGAAGTTATCATGCCAAGAATGATAACCACTTCGGTGGTAATCATGTCCATGATAATAGGAGTGGAAATTTCAAGAAGTAAAGGTTCAACAACGATGGAAAACAGCAACATCAACACCCATTTTCAAGGAAGGAGAACGACCACCAATTGTATGCTTCAAATGCGGAGGGGGGGACATATCAGTCCAAACTGCATGATGCATTCCAAAACATATTACAATTGTGGAAAAAAAGGTCACCTAGCCCGATTTTGTCATGCACCAAAATCAAGTCCAGCTGAGATGGTGGCACCAAAGATGGATACGGATAAAACAAAGTCGGTGGTTTCAAAAAGAGCATTTTTTGTGACTTCTCAAAAAGTGAGTAACCCAAACGAAGTTAGCACAGGTTAGTTAATTATAAATTCTTGCGAAGTCTATACCTTATTAGATATCGGTTCTACCCATTCTTTTATCTCTTTTGCTTGTACTCAACGTTTAAATTTGACTCTAGAGAAGTTAGACTTTAACTTATTGGTTGAAACTTCTTTAGTAGAAACCTTCGTTACCTCCACTATTTATAAATCTTGTTGATTCAAATCGACACTTACACGTTACATGTCGATCTTATCTCTTTGAAAATACTTGCCTTTGATGTGATTTTAGGAATTGATTGGTTAACTACTCATCATATTTTTCATAAGGTTGTTAGCTTTCATATTCCTAACCAACCTGTTATACGAATTCAAGCAACCAAACCACTACAGTCAATCACTGTTATATTAAGTCATAAGTAAAGAGCCACGAGTATTTCGTTGGTGACTTCCTTCTGTGGAATGCACCAAAGCCATACTTCTGTAGGGGAACCCGTGAATGACGATGGCAAGTTGATAGGTATCAATGTGACATGCTATCCAAGTCTTGGATAAGAGTCACGGTTTTGAATAACATTTCTATTGTTAATAAATTTCCTGACGTATTCTCTGAAGACTTCCTAGCCTACCCCAGAGCGTGAAATCGAATTTTGTATTGACCCCAGTACAAAATCCATTTCTAAAACCCTTAAATATTTCTTCAACCAAAATGAACGTATAATGTTCCAAAGACGTTGGCTCGAGCTGTTGAAGATTACGACTATACCAATCAATATCATTGTGGAAGAGCAAACGTGGTAGCTGACGCGTTGAGTAGAAGATCATATGCGTTTACGACTGCGATGTTGTTAACACAAAAACCTATTTCATATAACTTACAAATGATAAAGATAGAGTTAAAGACTCTAGGGATCCACGTGAAGATAACGAATATACGATTAGAATGGACTTTAATCGATAAAGTTAAAGCCGCTCAAACTACAGACCTGGAGCTGATGAATATGAAGAAGAAGGTTCAAGAAGGCGTTATCTCAACCCTCAATTTTATTGGTCTATTTGAAATCCTCGATCGAGTAGGAACTGTGGCCTATAGACTCGTTTTACCGCCAAGTATGTCGCATGTTCATAACGTTTTTCACGTATCGATGTTACGTAAATATGTGGACGACCCGAACCACATTATTGAATTAGAACTAGACGAGATAGCAAAAGATTTAACGTATGAGGAGATATGTGTTAAAATCATAGATAAGAAGGATCATATTCAACACTCAAAGGTTATACCTCAAGAGTTAGAATCTGAAATGAAGTCAAGGTATCCTCATCTCTTCGGCATACCACGTACGTACGTAAATTTTGAGGGCGAAATTTCAGAAGGAGGGAAGATTGTGAGACCCTAAATTTTATGAATAAAAATATTCATAATTGTCATCACCCCCATGCTTATATTGTGATTAAAGTCATCTTTGGCTTACGTGCATAGATGGAAGTGTTATGATTATGACTAGAGATTATTCGGTATAATCATGACCGTAATGTGACGAATGATGTGGTAAAAGTCCTCAATTGCCTGTAGTTCATTGACGGATAGTTGTTGGTATGATTATGACCAGGGATTATTCGGTATAATCATGACCATTGATGATTACTTGAATATCCTTGGTCGTGGTGCAGGGATGATTCAATTTTATTTATTAAGCTGAGTCTAAGTGATAAAGTTGATGAAAAACTTTTTAAATCATAGAAGATAGTAGATTTTATGCTCTACTTGACTCTTCTAAGGGATTGCTTATTTTCGCTGCAATTGTTGATCTAAAACTTGTTGTCTATTGTATTCTATCAGTTGATATACTATTGAAGGCTAAGGATAATTTATTCTGCATTATCTTAGTCATAATATTTCTTACTGGGCTAGTTGCGCTCACCCTTTCTTTCACTGTTCTCTTCAGGAAATGAGAATATAGCTAAGACGGGTCAGGGAATGGAGTGATGGTCCAAGATAAATGGCTTTAGTAGTCCTCATTATTCTACGGAATAATGTGATAATAATTATAATGAGGACTCCATTGAGTGTGGATATTGTCTAGATGACAATATTCTTGTTTAAACTCTCAGCTATGTTTTGTCGTATTTTACACGACTGTTGTATAATTAAGTTGTATTTGAATTTATGTACCATGTATCTGGCGACTCAAGATGGGTGATATATATCTATTTTGGGGGCATCACAGCTTTGGTATCCCAAGGAGTCCTCATTTAAACTAACAGGATATACAGATGCTGATTTTGCAAGATGCAAAATAGATATAAAGAGCACCAGTGGCACCTGTCAATTGCTAGGAAACAGACTTGTGTCCTGGTTTAACAAGAAGCAAAATTCAGTATCTACTTCAACTGCAGAAGCTGAATACATTGCTGCTGGCAGCTGCTATGCTCAGATCCTATGGATGAAAAATCAGCTAACAGATTATGGGTTTGAATTCAAATCCATACATATTCACTGTGATAACACAAGTGCAATTGCAATAACTCATAATTATGTCATGCATTCTAGAACTAAGCATATAGAAATAAGGTATCACTTCATTAAGGATCATGTGCAAAATGGAACTATATCTTTACAATATATCCCTACTGAAAATCAACTTGTTGATGTCTTTACAAAACTCCTAAATGAATCCAGATTTAACAAGTTAATAAGTGAGCTAGGCACGCTTAACTTACAACCATGAAAAGTATGCTCTAGTTTGTGCTAACTATACAGATGCAAAGGCTATGTTTGAAATCATAGACATGATCAAAGGAAGTTCACGATCGTAGAGCTGAAGTATCATAAAAAACAATGATCGCAGTACAGACGCATCGATCGCAGTGCAGACTCAACGATAGCAGAGTCCCATCAACAAAACAAATAAATTTCTCTAACAAGCACTATAGGAACAAACCTAACCCTTATCTCACTCTATGAGGTTGGACCTTCCTGAGTTACCTTGAACCAAGAAGAATGCTAAGTCAAAAGTTCATCACAAGGACACGGTCAGACTCGACGATTATAAGGGTCATCTCAACGATCGTAGTCCTTGCTAAGGACACACTAGCTCAGAAAAGGTAAAGGGCAATTCAGTACAATCCTCCTCAGTTAGATTCGTAGAGCCAAGCAGATTTTGACACCTGTCCCACAAAGCAAAATAAAGAGAGGGAAGTTACAAGTACAAATTGAAATCGCCATTTTGAAATCAGAAGTTCAAAAAGCTTATCTCTCTCATTCTCTCTCAAGCCATAAACCCTAAATCTCAAGAAAGCTCAGACAGTTATACTCCTTGCAAAGAAATCAATGGTGGCTTCCAACGTCATCTCTGGCTACAGACTCTACTTTGATGAGTTCAAAACAGCTGAACCCAAGTTTCATAAAACTCTGTCACTGTAAGACCCCAACTTATTATTAATGAAATTTAATTTCCTTTATTTATTTTTTTTGAAATAGTAAGGGTTGATTTGATTAATGTGGAAAGTTATGGGTAAAATGCGCAAATATTTTAAATAAGCAAGTGGTGATAAAATATTCATTGTTGTCGGGGAATATTCGTTTGGTCGTGGAATATTCTTGCTGTCGGGGAATATTCGTACGACGGCGCAGCCTTTTGTGGGCCCCATAACGGAAAGCGATTGGATGAAGAAAACGACAAATATAAGTTGTTTATTAATAACGGCGTAGTTGTTACCGTTAATACTGTTGGAATACCCGGTGGTTAAAACACAGTAATACGCGTTGTTGCACAGTAGCACACGGTATTGCACCAATTATTGATTCTTACGTAAGAAGGCACTACTTACAGTAATTACTGTTCATTATTTTATTGATTCAATAATTGCTGCGTTGATATTTTATATTGTTGTTGTTTCAATAATTGTCACTACACAGTATTTTTCATTATCGAAGCAATAATTCATATTATCTGAATAATATTATTAGATAACATTATTGGCAATGTCTAGAAAGTTCTGTCTAAGGAGAGGTTTGGTCACCTAATTGCGCGCCAGTAAGAAGAAATTCTTATTGGAAAGCCCCCTCTTTCCTGGGAACGGCCTGGTTGTCAGTATTGTGATTCTGTAATATTATTTGTGAATAATTAAATTATTGATTTATATGATGAGAAAAATATTGATTTTATGTGGATATAGATGGAGAAAATTTTTATTGTGACAATTGTTGAAAATTAATATTTTATCTTTTTCTGATAAAATAATTCATTTAAATATATTATTTTAATAATATATTAACTGTGATATTTTTATAATGAATGTGGGATATATGAGTATATGTGGAGGAGGAGTATTTTTGTTACCAAAAATATTTAAAGCATGTTTTATGTGTCGGTGGACCCTATTTATTGACTGAAATTTGATTATAGCCTGTAAAATCGTCCGTTTGTGGATTTCGGTCAATTTCTGTTTGGAATTTGGAAAAACTTCCTTCTGCAAAGTTGTAGAGAATTGAATTTCCTATTAAAAGTCGCGAGATTCGAATTTTCTGGCAAAAGGGCTATTTATTATGAATTATTGAAGTTCCGAAGCTCCGAAATAATTGATTTTTGGAAGTTTAAAATATTGTTTTTGAGAAAAACGTTTTTTTCATTTTTGAAAGTCATTTAACATGTGTGGCTGAGGCTTGGTTCAGATTTGTGTGCGTAGAGAATTTTGATTATATATATTATTATTATATTAAATTTTCTGCTTTGGTGTTCTAAGCAATTTCCTATAAATAGGTGCTTAGGTTAGAATTGAAAATCACACCAGAAACTGAAGTTTTCTCTCTCTATATTATCGAGCGTATTCTTGTGAGTATTTTGAGTATACTTTGAGTATTGCTATACGGTGAAAGTTCAAGTCATAGCCTATATCCGGTGTTTCAACTAGAAGTACTGTCTTTCGAGGTAAGGGATGTTATTTTCTTCTCAAATGATATTATTTCTTCAATATCATGATGCTGAAATATTGGTTGGAAGTTTTTATCAAATTTGGAATTTTTTCATGTCGGGGTTACTATTCATGAGTTACTATTCACGAGTTACTATTCATGAGTTACTATTCACGAGTTACTATTCACGAGTACTATTCACGAAGCGTGAAGATGTTTTTTTTTTGTGAAATTTCTATCTTTTGGTGTCGGAGTTACTATTCATGTATACGTCACTATTCACGTATACGGCACTATTCACAAATACGGCACTATTCACCGAAAAATGAAATTTCTTCTTTTTGTCCAAAATATCTATTCTGGATACTAGTTTTGATTGGATCTATGTTTTGATCATTCTTGAATTTTACTTCAGTATGATTATTTATGAAGTATTTTTGAACTCAGATTGTTTAAAGTACGAATCCTTAATACTTGTTATTTTGTTTCACTGGATTCGTTTCCTCTAAAATATTTTTCATCATCCTCAGTCCTAAACGATGGTGTTACTGAATATCTTTGGCCTGTAGTGCAAAGATGGTTGATTTTGTTATGAATATCTTTGGCCCGTAGTGCAAAGATGTACAGGTGTTGAGATGAACATGAACAATTGATGAATATCTTTGGCCCGTAGTGCAAAGATGAACAGGTGTTTAGATGAACATGACCGACTGATGAATATCTTTGGCCTGTAGTGCAAAGATGATTATTTGATTTGATTTGAGATATATATTGATTGATGTTACAGGGATAAAATATTGATGATGGACTTTTAAATTCATAGATGTTAGTAGATTTTATTCTCTACTTAACTCTTCTAATGAATTGTTGTTTCCGCTGCAGTTGTTGATCTAAAACTTGTTGTCTATTGTATTCTATCAGATTTTTCCCTGTTGAAGACTAAGGATAATTTGTTGTACATTATCTTAGTCATAATATTCTTTACTGGGCTAGTTGAGCTCACCCTTTTCCTTGTTGTTCCATTTTTCTTCTCAGGAGGCGAGAATGTAGCGAGTACTAGTCGGGGTATGGAATGAAGGTTCTAGAGAGAGTTGTTTAGTAGTCCTCACCATTTTTTTTGTAAAATTATGTATCAATAATTATGATGGGGATTTATTTGCATGTGGATATTATCTAGATGATAATGTTTGTATTCAAACTCACAGCTTATGGGTTGTAAAAGTTGTAGTTGTTTCTGTACCATGTGTATTTGGCGACTCAGAATGGGTTGAATGGAATGGACCTATTTTGGGGTTGTCACAGTTGGTATCAGAGCTTAGGGATATGATCTCTGGCGGAGATCGGGGAATAGAACTAGGAGGGGAGAGACGAATAAATCCTTCGCTAGTGTGTCCTACCTAAGCTTATTTGTTGGTCGGTCATAATATAGGGATATTATGTGATTTATTGATTTCCTTAATTAACCCTTGTTTTATGACAGTATTTGATAATGTCGACTGAGAATGTTAACAGTGGAATAAATGAGACCGTGGAGATGTCTGTACTTACCAACGAGGAGAATGTGCAACAGGCTGGCAATGTTCCTCCTGTGAACAACGCCACTGAGCAGACGATGAACGACGGGATGTTTAGGAGCTTTTTGCAGTTCATGCAAAATCAGATGAGGGAGACTCGTGTTCAAAATGCAGGAGGAAATGATAGCAATTCACGGGTGGTCACAGCCAAGCAGTTCAAAGAGTTGGGACCACCAGAATTCTTGGGAAAGCCGGATCCGATTAATGCGGAAACATGGGTCAAGCAAATTACCAAGATATTCGATGTCTTGGGATGCACGGAGGAACAGAAGGTTCCATTCGCCACCTTTATGTTCCGTGGCGAGGCAGACTACTGGTGGGAGTCTGTGAAGCGTACACATCCAGCCGCACTCAGCATGTCATGGGAGACGTTTCAGAAACTTTTCAACGAAAAATACTTTCCTGAAAGTATTCGCCATATGAAGGAAGTGGAGTTTATTAGACTGGAGCAGAATAACATGACGGTGTCCCAGTACGAGGCGAAGTTCGCGGAGTTATCCAGGTTTGCACCTCATTTGGTGGAGAATGAGGAACGTATGACGCGGATGTTTCTGAGAGGTTTGAAACCCGGCATACGTCAGTATCTCATTTCTCATAAATTTTCTATCTATTCAGATGTTGTCAACAGGGCTCAGTTGTTAGAGCGAGATAACGAGTATGTTCAACCGAGGGACCATAACCAGGATCATACCGAAGATAGCAGTCATCAGAATAACGATAACCAGCGGAGAAAGAAGAATATGGACAAAGGCGGTAACCACTTTGGTGGTAATCGTGGCCATGAAAATAGAAGAAGCGAGTCGGGAGGAGATTTTAAAAAGAGGAGATTTAACAACGACCATGTGAAGACGACAGTGCCAGCAGCAACTGGTTCCAAGGGAGGAGAAAGACCACCGGTCGTATGTTACAAATGCGGGAAAGAGGGACATATCAGCCCAAACTGCCCACAACAGTTCAAGGTATGTTATAATTGTGGAAAGGAAGGACATATCGCTCGAGATTGTACGGTAGCGAAACCAATTCCAGCGGGGATGGTGATTCAAAAGGCTGTCCCAGAAAAGTCAAAGTCAACGGTTCCTGGAAGAGCGTTTGTCGTGACCGGTCAAAATGCGAGGAACCCGAACGAAGTTAGCACGGGTTAGTTAATTATAATTCTTGCGAAGTTTATACCTTACTAGATACCGGTTCTACCCATTCTTTTATCTCTCTTTCTTGCGTTCAACGTTTGAACTTGACTACGGAGAAATTAGACTTTGACCTATTTATGGAGACTCCGTTAGGAGAAACTTTCATTACATCCGTTGTTTAGAAATCTTACTTGATTCAAGTTGGCACCATCATATTACCTGTTGATCTTATCTCTTTAAAGATACTTGCTTTTGATGTGATTTTGGGGATTGATTGGTTAACAACTCATCATGCCAAAATTGATTGCTTTCGTAAGGTTGTTAGTTTTTATATTCCTAAACAACCTGTTATTGGAATTCAAGCAACCAAACCATTGAAGTTAAACTCTTTCATATTAAATTATAAAGCCATTTGTTATTGAAAAACGAATGTCAAGCTTTCTTAGTCATGTTGTGGATTTGAATAAAGACACGTCAGATTTGAATAATATTCCTATTGTTATTGATTTTTCCTGACGTATTTCCTGAAGAATTTCTTGGCTTACTCCCAGAGCGTGATATTAAATTTTGTATCGACTTTGAATCCGGTACAAAAGCAATTTCTAAAATCTCATATCAAATGGCTCCTATTGAACTTCAGGAGTTAAAAATTCAACTGTAGAAGTTTGTACCCGAGCCTTTATCTGGTGACTTCCTTTGTGGAATACACAGAAGCCAGACTCTTCCTAGGGGACACAATATTCATGCGATAGTAAACTGATAGGTGTCATTGTAACGTGTTATCCAAGGTTGGGATATGAGTCACAGTTGAGAGCAACCTAAGTCAGTAATCGAAATACGTAGCTTTCGAGGCTTAGTTGGTTATTATCGGAGATTCGTTGAAGGATATTCTCGAATTGCTATTCCATTAACGCAGCTGACTCGTAGAGATACAAAATTCGAATGGAGCAAGGAATGTGGGAAGAGCTTCGAAGAACTCAAGAGGAGACTCATTTCAGCACATGTTCTGACCATACCGTCTTAGAAAAGCGAACGTGGTAGCTGACGTGTTGAGTAGAAGATTGTATACGAGTACGAGTACGATATTTTCAAAGACTCATTTCGTATAACTTACAAATAATAGAGATTGAGATGAAAACTCTAGGTATCCACGTGATGATATACGAGTATAATCGACTTTAATCGATAAAGTTAAAGCTGTTCAAGCTACACAACGGAGCTGGTGAATATGAAGAAGCAGGTACAAGAAGTTGTTATTTCAAAAGCGAGAATTGGCGATGTGAGCAAAGCTCAAACTTTCGATTTATTAATCCATTTGAAATTCTTGATCGAATAGGAACTGTGGCCTATAGACTCGTTTTATCGCCAAGTATGTCGCGTGTTTATAACGTTTTTTTTTGTACCGATGTGGACGACTCGAACCATGTTATTGAGTTAGAACCGGACGAAATAGCCAAAGACTTAACGTACGAGGAGGTACCTGTCAAGATGTTGGATGGGAAGGAGTATGTCCTACGCACGAAGGTCATACCACAAGTTAAAGTTTTGTAGAGGAATCATGCTATAGAGGAAATGACCTTGAAGTTGGAAGCAGAAATGAAAGCGAGGTATCTTTACCTTTTTGAAACACCAGTTACGTACGTCAATTTCGAGGACGAAATTTCATAAGGAGGGGAGGTTGTAAGACCCCAACTTATTATTAATGAAATTTAATTTCCTTTATTTATTTTTTTTGAAATAGTAAGGGTTGATTTGATTAATGTGGAAAGTTATGGGTAAAATGCGTAAATATTTTAAATAAGCAAGTGGTGATAAAATATTCATTGTTGTCGGGGAATATTCGTTTGGTCGTGGAATATTCTTGCTGTCGGGGAATATTCGTACGACGGTGCAGCCTTTTGTGGGCCCCATAACGGAAAGCGATTGGATGAAGAAAACGACAAATATAAGTTGTTTATTAATAACGGCGTAGTTGTTACCGTTAATACTGTTGGAATACCCGGTGGTTAAAACACAGTAATACGCGTTGTTGCACAGTAGCACACGGTATTGCACCAATTATTGATTCTTACGTAAGAAGGCACTACTTACAGTAATTACTGTTCATTATTTTATTGATTCAATAATTGCTGCGTTGATATTTTATATTGTTGTTGTTTCAATAATTGTCACTACACAGTATTTTTCATTATCGAAGCAATAATTCACATTATCTGAATAATATTATTAGATAACATTATTGGCAATGTCTAGAAAGTTCTGTCTAAGGAGAGGTTTGGTCACCTAATTGCGCGCCAGTAAGAAGAAATTCTTATTGGAAAGCCCCCTCTTTCCTGGGAACGGCCTGGTTGTCAGTATTGTGATTCTGTAATATTATTTGTGAATAATTAAATTATTGATTTATATGATGAGGAAAATATTGATTTTATGTGGATATAGATGGAGAAAATTTTTATTGTGACAATTGTTGAAAATTAATATTTTATCTTTTTCTGATAAAATAATTCATTTAAATATATTATTTTAATAATATATTAACTGTGATATTTTTATAATGAATGTGGGATATATGAGTATATGTGGAGGAGGAGTATTTTTGTTATCAAAAATATTTAAAGCATATTTTATGTGTCAGTGGACCCTATTTATTGACTGAAATTTGATTATAGCCTGTAAAATCGTCCGTTTATGGATTTCGGTCAATTTCTGTTTGGAATTTGGAAAAACTTCCTTCTGCAAAGTTGTAGAGAATTGAATTTCCTATTAAAAGTCGCGAGATTCGAATTTTCTGGCAAAAGGGCTATTTATTATGAATTATTGAAGTTCCGAAGCTCCAAAATAATTGATTTTTGGAAGTTTAAAATATTGTTTTTGAGAAAAACGTTTTTTTCATTTTTGAAAGTCATTTAACATGTGTGGCTGAGGCTTGGTTCAGATTTGTGTGCGTAGAGAATTTTGATTATATATATTATTATTATATTAAATTTTCTGCTTTGGTGTTCTAAGCAATTTCCTATAAATAGGTGCTTAGGTTAGAATTGAAAATCACACCAGAAACTGAAGTTTTCTCTCTCTATATTATCGAGCGTATTCTTGTGAGTATTTTGAGTATACTTTGAGTATTGCTATACGGTGAAAGTTCAAGTCATAGCCTATATCCGGTGTTTCAACTAGAAGTACTGTCTTTCGAGGTAAGGGATGTTATTTTCTTCTCAAATGATATTATTTCTTCAATATCATGATGCTGAAATATTGGTTGGAAGTTTTTATCAAATTTGGAATTTTTTCATGTCGGGGTTACTATTCATGAGTTACTATTCATGAGTTACTATTCATGAGTTACTATTCACGAGTTACTATTCACGAGTACTATTCACGAAGCGTGAAGATGTTTTTTTGTGAAATTTCTATCTTTTGGTGTCGGAGTTACTATTCATGTATACGGCACTATTCACGTATACGGCACTATTCACAAATACGGCACTATTCACCGAAAAATGAAATTTCTTCTTTTTGTCCAAAATATCTATTCTGGATACTAGTTTTGATTGGATCTATGTTTTGATCATTCTTGAATTTTACTTCAGTATGATTATTTATGAAGTATTTTTGAACTCAGATTGTTTAAAGTACGAATCCTTAATACTTGTTATTTTGTTTCACTGGATTCGTTTCCTCTAAAATATTTTTCATCATCCTCAGTCCTAAACGATGGTGTTACTGAATATCTTTGGCCTGTAGTGCAAAGATGGTTGATTTTGTTATGAATATCTTTGGCCCGTAGTGCAAAGATGTACAGGTGTTGAGATGAACATGAACAATTGATGAATATCTTTGGCCCGTAATGCAAAGATGAACAGGTGTTTAGATGAACATGACCGACTGATGAATATCTTTGGCCTGTAGTGCAAAGATGATTATTTGATTTGATTTGAGATATATATTGATTGATGTTACAGGGATAAAATATTGATGATGGACTTTTAAATTCATAGATGTTAGTAGATTTTATTCTCTACTTAACTCTTCTAATGAATTGTTGTTTCCGCTGCAGTTGTTGATCTAAAACTTGTTGTCTATTGTATTCTATCAGATTTTTCCCTGTTGAAGACTAAGGATAATTTGTTGTACATTATCTTAGTCATAATATTCTTTACTGGGCTAGTTGAGCTCACCCTTTTCCTTGTTGTTCCATTTTTCTTCTCAGGAGGCGAGAATGTAGCGAGTACTAGTCGGGGTATGGAATGAAGGTTCTAGAGAGAGTTGTTTAGTAGTCCTCACCATTTTTTTTGTAAAATTATGTATCAATAATTATGATGGGGATTTATTTGCATGTGGATATTATCTAGATGATAATGTTTGTATTCAAACTCACAGCTTATGGGTTGTAAAAGTTGTAGTTGTTTCTGTACCATGTGTATTTGGCGACTCAGAATGGGTTGAATGGAATGGACCTATTTTGGGGTTGTCACAGTCACTATTAAAGAAGGCTGGTCCCGAAGAGGGTCTGGGTACAGACACATTGATCTACCCTTCGTTGGTGAAAGAATTCTATAGAAATGGCATGTTTGAAAATGACGCCATCACTACGAAAGTCAGGGACATGGAAATCAGGCTAAAGGCTGAAGACATTAACCTAGCCCTAGGTTTTAAATCTGAAGGGTATTCGTCCATAAATGGCATAGACTTCCATGAGGGACTTAAAAGGATGCATCACAAGAAGTCCCCCTCTGTCAAAGGATACAAGAAAAAAGAATTTCTTCAAAGGTACGAATTTCTGGCTGACATTGTTGGAAAATATATATGTTGCAAGAGTTCTGGTCACGACTCTATAAATGAGGTACAACTCAAGCTTATGACTGCCATATGTTATGGAATACAACTTAACTATGGAGCTCTATTACTTGAATGGATTGGAAAGTGGATCACCAGCTCAAAGAAGACAAAGAGCTCTCAAAAGATGCTCTACGGACGATTCATAAGCATCATCCTACAGTCTGCTCTGGGTGACAAAATTGGGGACGATGAAAGAGAGTCCATCAATCCAAACAGACGAATGACCCAATAACTATTCGAGAATTGGAAAAGGAATCCAGCAGAAAATGTGTGTATAGTGTCCGAATCTAGTGGTAGAACTGCTGATGTAAAGGAGTCAGGGATTCCAGGAAATATGTTTGTTGTCAAGGAGACTGAAGAAGAAGAAGAAGAAGAAGAAACAAACAAGGAAGAACCCACTGCCCTGGTCAAAAAAAGCAAGGGCAAGAGAAAGTTAAAGGCCAGAATAGAGAAGAACCCCAGGGATCAACAACTGGTAAACCCGTAGAGTCCTCTAACATTGAGACTCTAAGGATCCTAAGAAGGAAGCAACAGCAGGCTGAGGCAGAAGAAGACAGAGCTACCATATCACAACTGCTGAAGATAAATAAAATCAGCCATAAATCCAATAGGCCATATGTCTCTTCGATCGTAGAGTCTCTACCAATCGTAGAGACCAGACTGAACACCGAAGCTACTGCATCAGATGTTCTGGCTGATCAATAGGACAAAGCTGAAGATCAAGAAAGTCCTGAGGATGTGACTCAGCCTAGAAAAATAAGAAGAAAACTGGTTAAGAAGTATATCCTTGTTAATGAAGGAGTACTCAAAAAGGAAGACAAAAAGATGGCTGCTGAAAAGGAAATGTCCAAAGAAAGACAAAAGGACAGAGCTCAAGCTGAGGGAGAGACACCTGAAGTTCTAATCATAGAGAATACGCCAGCTGAGAAGGAGATGCTTGAAGCTCTCATCCTAAAAAATTCTCCAGCTGAGGGGGAGCTACTAATCGTGCAGGAGGATGATCATGCTGAGGGGGAGGCTCATAATATCCCAATGACAGAAGAAGAGGCTCCTACAAAAAATAAGGGAGAGCCAATTCAAGAACATCATGAGGCCATTGATATACTGGAATCCTCAAACGAAAACAGAGAAGAGGATGAAGGTGACGAGGTCGAGATCATTGTTGTGGGCATTGATGGGTACAGAAAAGCTAACTATGACCAACTATTTTCCTATCTACCCATGATGCCTTTCCATCAAGCTCAAATTCTAAACTCCTAGAATCACATGTTTTGGAGCTTCAAAGAATATCCAGCCATCTCTGTGCTAGCTCATGGATTCCCAGGAAGTTTCAACTTTGCCAAGAAGTTACTCATAAATAACTCCTCTTCAAAGAATGAACATGAGGTACTGTTTATCCCAACCCTCTTCAGAGTCAATCACTTTCCATCATCTTCATTCAGTCAATTGTATGAATTCCCACGATAGTTAGAAGTGATTCTACATCCACTAAATCAATTCCCAGTTGCAGAATCCCAAAATTCTGTAACTAATGAACCAAATATGACCAACTTTATACTTCTCCCACCTCCTATCATCTCTACGATTACAGACTCTAACCCCAGTATAGAGTCCCAAGTTCAAATCGTAGAGCCACCTACTACACACACCCAAACACAGGCCCCTCCATCCGATGTTCCCTCCTCATCCAGCAACGAATACTTCAACCTTGATCTTACCCTCTACTCATTACAAGATCAATTCAAGAGCACACCACCTCCCTCACAAATTCTCCATCTCAATGAACTTCTGTCAGAGCTACCCACTAAAGTTGATTTGTCAGTCATGTCCAAGAAAGTGATCAAGGAACTCGATGAGAGTCTTGAAGAACACACTGAACTCATTCAGATGAGACTAACAACAATGATCAATGTTGCAAATAATCTCCTAAGCTCTTTAAGCTCTACGCTCACTAAGAAACTTAAAGAGCTTATCAAGGAAATGATTCAGAGCGTAAAGGACATGGATAACATTCACTTTCTAACCGCCAAAATACACAGAGATGTTGTTCTTGTTTTGCAGTCCACTCAAGAAGCTCAGAATAAACTGATGATGGAGAACTTCCTTAATCTGTAAGCTGTTGTAAAAGAGTTTCAACAATTTTACGTCAGCCAAAGACAGCAAACTAACAATATACTAGCTGTTCTTCAATAATGGGATGCTCGATCTAATGCGTTGATTCAAGAAAATCGAGAAGATATTGCTCAAACTCAGAGTCAACTCAACAAGCTTGTCCAAGGAGTGACTCGCCTTTTAAAAGACATTCTAACCCTTGATGCTGACATAAAGGGGGAGAATAAAGGAAAAAGAATTCAAGGCAGAGTTCAAGGCAGAGGCAGAGGTTAATTTCAAACTCAATCTTCGAGGAATCCTCCTGCAAGACAATTCCACCAACAGACTCCACGAACCAGCAATCAGACTCAATGATCTGATCAACAGGAAGTGTTAATGGCTCAACCATTAAGGAGTCAAAGGCCTTCTCCCAGCTCTCCTTAAGTGACAATAACAGGTCTAAGAATGCCAATAGCAGATCCCGCATTCATGAACAGACATGATCATAGTGAAAGACTCGGTCAAAGTGAGCTGGAGGAAATAACTCGAAGAGATGAAGCTAGCAGAAGAAGAAGAGCTGAGGAATATGTAAACTTCCAAGAAGTAAAAGGTCGAAGAAATGGAGATAAGGTGAAACTTAAACTCTTATTGATGTAAAGCTTAACTATAATATCTATTCTTCTAACATCAATAAATTCATGCTTATTCTCTAGAAATTTTAGTTGCTCACTGAAATATTAAGTCATGTTTGCTTTCCTAAAAATGCATCTAGAACTTGATAATCATGACAACAAATCTCCTTGGTTATGTCAACATCAAATAGGGGGAGATTGCAGGAAGAATGCATATTTTGATTTGATGTTTAAAGTAAATACTAATGATTATATGTAAAGTCCTTCAAGGAATATATGTACAAGGACTTAGTGATAGATCAAATTTGTTAGGTTGATCTTAGTTTTTAATGTTCGTCATTCTATAAACGAATGAATAGATAAAGAGATCACATATGTTAGTTTGATCTATGACTTGAAAAGAATAGATAGTCTTCAACAAGAATCGCAGTCTATAGAGCAGATCAACAGTTTGCAGAATCCAAGGCAGGATCGTAGAGCAATAGAAGATCGTAGTATATCTGCCTTGAAGGGCCTCTTCAAAAGTCGTAGAGTGGTCCAGACGTTTGCCGAAGCTAACTCAGAGAACTTAGTGTGCTTTGGAAAATGTAAAGCCTACAAGACGAGCAAGTGATGATCGTAGTGTGCAAAGATCGTAGTGTGCAAATCCTTAAGAGAGATCGTAGTGTTCTCTTCAGGACAAGCACCAATGTGACAAGGCACCTCAATATGGATCATAGAGTATAATCTGTCTTGTGTCAGAAGCATCGAGCCTTACTTTTATTTAAAGACAAATTCCAACAAAAGTGGAATGGGTTTAAAACGTTGAAGTCCTCTTCAGTCCCTATAGTACAAAAGATATCCTTAGTATTCAACAAAAGGAACGTATTCAAGAAGCTAAGGAAAGGACCATAGGACAGAGGAAAAACACATTTTCAGGTGTTAGGTGAGAAAGAAGTCTGCTGTGTAAGTGGGCCAGAATGCAATTCAGAAGGTGTGCAGAAAAGTCTCCATCAAAGTTCAGAAATGTAAAACACATTTAATGTTTCAACAAATGGCTTCAACGAATAGATTTCAAGGATCACATATATGCAGAACATATGCAGATGAAAAATCTAAGCAAGCATTAAACAAAAATGCATAAGAACACTCAACGCTCAACTCTACCATCTGAGAAAAAGACGAAGCTTGCTCAGCTACTCAGTTCTTTCGAACAAGTGCTTAACTGCAACTGAGTAGCATCAATCATGAACTCAACAACTACCAACCAACTGAAGTAAGAGTTCCAAGTCAAAAGGACTTGAAGAGTTCTAAGTGAACTGTGAAGAACCAAGTCTGCTGGACTTGAAGAGTTCAAGAGTGAACTAAGAAGTACCTAGACTACTGGTCTAAAAGGAATTTATGAGATTCAAAAAGGGTAACAGACATCCTTAGTGGATTTTCTACTCGAGGAGTAGAAGAGTGGATTAGGAGCTTTAAGTACTTTGAACTACTTAAAATTGTTGTGTCTATTATATTTGTGTTATAACTGCCATAACTGTCTCACTCTCATTAATTCAAGATATTTATAAGGAGATTAAACAAATATTTATTCTGATGTGTTTTAATCACTATCATAACTAACTAACTAAAAAGAAAAGTTTTTAAATATTTTTCAACCCCCCTTCTAGATAACTATTGTTCCTCTGGGAACTAACAATAAGTATTGCTTTTATACTCCTTGAAATTAGTAGAATATCCTAGAAATTTGTAACTCATCTAGTATCGTTTCACAGAAATACTTTTTTGAACATTCTTGTTAAATTTTAATCTTTTTATGTCGGTGTACTATTCACGGGGGTACTATTCACAAAGTACTATTCACAGGGTACTATTCACTCGCGTATAACACAGCAAAAATTGATTTTCTTTCTGTCCAAATTATTTTTGATACATGAATATTATTCTTGAATTTTACTCCACAAAATAGTTATCATATTTATAATTTAGACATTTTTAAACTCTGGATAAATTAAAAATCATTAATATTTATCCTTGATTTCATTTGATTGATGTTTATATCAATTTCATCATCCTCATGCTTATATTGTGATGAAAATCATCTTTGGCTCGTACTGCATAGATGGACTGTTGATTGGTATGATTATGACCAAGAATTATGTATCGTTATAATCATGACCTATAATGTTACAAATGATGTGGTAAAAGTCCTCATTGGCCCATAGTGCATTAATGGACAGTTGTTGGCATGATCATGACCATTGGTAATAATAATGAATATCATTAGCCTGTAGTGCATGGATAATTCGTGGATGTGATACTAACAAATATTCTTAGCCCGTAGTGCATGAATAATTCGATGATGTGGATTATTTATTGAAATATGTTACAGAGATAAAATATTGATGATGAACTCTTAAATCATAGAAGATAGTAGATATCATGCTCTACTTGACTCTTCTAATGGATTGTTTGTTTCGATGCAATTAAACTTGTTGTCTATTGTATTCTATTAGTTTTACACTGTTGAAGGCTAACGATAATTTATTTTGTATTATCTTAGTCATAATATTCTTTACTAGGCTAGTTGAGCTCACCCTTTGCTTTCATTGTTCTCTTCAGGAAATAATAATATAGCTGGGACTAGTCGGGGAATGGAGTGACGGTCCAAGATGGTGGTTGTAGTAGTCTTCGCTATTTTATAAAATAGTGTGAAAATATTTGTAATCAGGACTCCATTTGAGTTTGGATACTTTCTATGAGATAATATTCGTGTTAAAACTCTCAGCTTATATTTTGTCTTATTTTACACGACACTTGTATAATTAAGTTTGTATTTGAATTTTGTACCATGTATTTGGCGACTCAGAATGTGTTGTGTATACCTATTTTGGGGGCGTCACATTATTGCACAGTGATGAATAGTAAATATTAAAAAAATCACATAAATTCGTCGGTTTTGCGCCCGTGAAGTTTCTTTTGTTCACCCGTGATTTTTTTTTAAATAGTACCCTGACATTCTCCTATAAATAGGATACTTATTTAAGAAATGAAAATCACACTAGAATCAGATAATTTTTCTTCTATAATATTATGCGTATTTCTTTTGAGCATAAGAATACTTTGAGTGTAGCAAATAGTGCAAGTTTTCTCAAGAATATCTCCGCTATACCAGTTGGAATTACTCTCCTACTAAGGTAAGGGATATTATTTTCATTCAATATTCGTAAGAAATAATATTTTCTTCCATGCTCTGTAATATGTAAGTAATATTATTTCGTTTCATATTCTTAAATCTACACTTATTTTGATAAGTATTGATTCTATACTTTTTGAAATTAGTAGAATATTCTTGAATTTTGCGCTTCATCTAGTATCGTTTCACTAAAATATTTTTCTGAACTTTCTTATTAAATTTTAATCTTTTCATACTTGGGTACTATTCACTCGGGTACTATTCATCCGGAGTACTATTCACGATAAAATTGGTTTCTTTTTTGTCCAAATTATTTTTGATACATGAATATCATTCTTGAATTTTACTCCATAATTAATTATCATGTTGACAATTTAGACATTCTTAAACTCTGGATAAATTGAATTATAAATTTTTAATATTTATCCTTGATCTCGCTTGATTGATTTCTTATATCATTGTCATCATCTTCATGCTTATATTGTTGTGAAAGTCATCTTTGGCCCGTAGTGCATAGATGGATTGTTGATTGGTATGATTATGACCAAAAATTGTGTATTGGTATAATCATGACCTGTAATGTTACAGACAAATAATGTGGTAAAAGTCTTCTTTGGCCCGTAGTGCATACATGGACAGTTGTTTGGCATGATCATGACCACTGATGATACTAACGAATATTCTTGGCCTGTAGTGCATGGATAATTCGCTGATGTGAAATATTTATTGAGTTGTGTTACAGAGATAAAATATTGATGATGAACTTTTAAATCATAGAAGATAGTAGACATCATGCTCTACTTGACTCTTCTAATGGATTGCTTATTTCGCTGCAGTTAAACTTGTTGTCTATTGTATTATATCAGTTTTTACACTGTTGAAGACTAAGGATAATTTATTCTACATTATCTTAATCATAATATTCTTTATTGGGATAGTTGAGCTCACCTTTTTCTTTTATTGTTCTCTTTAGGAAATGAGAATATAGCTGGGACTAGTCGAGGAATGGAGTGATGGTCCAAGATGGTGGCTATAGTAGTCCTCACTATTCTATAAAATAGTGTGATAATAATTGTAATGAGGACTTTATTTGAGTTTGGATATTGTCTACGAGACGATATTTGTATTGAAACTCACAGTCTATATTTTGTCGTATTCTGTACTACAGTTAATAATTGTGTAAATGAAGTTTGTATTTGAATTTTGTACCATATATTTGGCAACTCGGAATGGGTTGTATGGACCTATTTTGGGGGCGTCACAAGACTGACATTTGAACATTGTGAATTAAGGATCTCGATATACTCTCCAAACATCCTTGATGTATATCGAGGAAACAAAAGAAAAGGGTGACTATCTACTATTCTGCCAAAAGTGACGTTTCAGAAGTATTAGGTGATAAAGCAAACTACTGTGTCGGACAAGTTAAAAAGGAGTTGTCACATCAACCCAGTATGTCTACATCAAAGATTTCAGAATATCTAAAGCATTAAATGCTCCAAAGAAAGCTCTTCAACAGAAGACTCCCAACGGCTATGTTCTAACGGGAAGATGATAGATGAATCTATAAAGAGCCAAAACTTCAAAGAAGATAGTGCTGTTGACTTGAAATAAAGCTTAACAGAGAAAAACGTCTCAGTGACAGTGAGACTACCATAGAGAGAGTGAAGCATACCTTACGAAAGTCTTACCGTGACAAAGCTTCACTCAATACAAAGGAGTATGACAACGAAATGGCATCTGTACTGAGAGTCAAAAGGCCAAAAAGACAACAACTAGAGTGGCAGATCAGAAAGCAGAATACTTAAGCCACTCTACGTTTCACCATGAACACACTGAGCTGAAGAGAAGAAGATACAGAGTTGAATCTGTACACAAGACAACCAGTGTTCAAGGACTGTTAAGTACCCAAAGAAGTCAAGCTGATATGCAAAGACTTAGCAGTACCTCAACGGTGATAATGTGCAATGTTGAATATCAGATAAAGACAAACATCAACAACAAAGAACAGCGGCACCAAGGGATGAGTCAGACTGCTAAGTACCAACAAGATGTCAAACTGAACGTACATCTTAGAAGTCCATTAGATGTGATCAAATACCAATGTTAAATGCCTAATTATCACAAGAAGCTGTTAAGTACCAGAATATGAACAAGATGAATGTCATCTTAGCATCCCAACAACAACAAACAAACATCCAAGTAACCAGGGCCTGCAGGGTCCTTGGTGTTAATGACTAAAGAAAAGTCAAATCTGTTGGGCTTGCTGAGTACTAGAGGGTAAAAGAGATTCTAAGTCTGCTGGGATTAGTCTACAGTTTCCAAGTCTGCTGGGCTTGAAGAGTTTTTAGTGAACTAGAGTTTTCAAGTCTGCTGGGCTTGAAGAGTTCTTAGTAAACTAGAGTTCCAAGGCTACTGGTCTTAAAGAAATCTTATTAATTCGAAGTTGATCAAATCCTTAGTGGAATTCCTGTTTGTTGAAGCAGAAAAGTGGATTATGAGTATTTAGTCTTTGAACCACTTAAAACATTTAGTGTCATTTATTTTATGTCATTTACATTCAGTACTATAACTGTTATATCTGCTTGCAACTTACTCAACATTAGAACTGTGTTTAATGTTATATTCTTGAAGGGGATCTTAATCTATTCCGTTGTGCATGAATTGATTCCTCTATACATTATCTGTTAATCACTTGACAAGATAAAAGAAAATAAAGAATAAGTTTTAAAGGATCTATTCAACCCCCTCCCCCCCCCCTTTTAGATCTATTATGTGCCCCCGGGAACTAACATAATAGCTAATAACTCCTTCTCATAAGTTGACAATCTCATTGTCCTAGGTTCCAAAGTTTTCCTCATGTAAGCAATATGCTTATTATTCTGCAGCAAAATAACTCAAATGCTTATATTACAAGCATCCATTTCCATACCAAACTCCATTCAAAAATTAGGCATAGTTAAGATATGAGTGGTGGATAATGCTCCCTTGAGTTGCTCAAATGAACTATCTGCACCCTCATTTTACCAGAATTTATCTTTTTACAGCAAGTTTGTCAAGCGTTTAGTTATTACTCCATATACCCGTACAAATTTTCTATAATACACCATGAGTCACAAAAATGTCTTCAATTCATTCATAGTTGTTGGCTTGGGCCAATTAAACATAGCTTCGACCTTACTTAGGTCAATTGCCACTTCAAAACTAGAAACCACATAGCCCAAATACTCCACCTGTGTTTGCACAAATGTATATTTGAAGTACTTTGCATATAATTGATGTTCCCTTAACAACAAGAAAACTTTTCTCAAATACTCCATATATAACTCCAAACTTTTGTTGTATATTAATATATCATTAAAGAATATTAACACACACTTTCTAAGTAAGTCAATAAACACATTATTCCTAAGGGCTTGAAACGTAATCGAGGCATTGGTTAAGCCAAAAGGCATTTACCAAGAATTCGTAATGACCACTGTGTGTTTTGAAAGTTGTATTCCATCTCATTCATTCTCACTTGTATGTAGGCAGCCCTTAAGTCAATTTTGAAGAAATATATTACACCATTGAATTCATCCAATAACTTATCTATCACAGGAATGGGAAATTTATCTTTCTTAGTCAACTTATTCAAAGTCCTATAATTTATACAAAATCTCCATGTTCCATCCTTTTTCTTCACAAGTAACACAGGAGATGCAAATGGACTAGTACTATGTTTAATGATATCATTTGTTAACATCTCTTTAACCATTTTCTTAATCGCATTCTTTTGAACATAAAGATACATGTAAGGTCTCGCATTCGTTATGGCAGTTTTATCCTTCAATTTAATGTGGTGGTCATGAGTAATGTGAGGAGGCAAAGTCTTGGGTTTGTGGAAGACATCCCTGAACTCAGTGAGTAATGGAGTAATTAATTGCTGAATTTCTTGTGAATTTTTTATATTTGTTCCCTTTTTCTCCTTGGCGGTGATAGCAAATAATTGACCTATAAACCTCAATGACTTACTCTTAACTAACTTTTCTAGTGCCTTATTTGAAAGTTGCTGCAACATTGTTGTGTCAGTAGTTCCCTTAATAATGATTTTCCTGCCTTTCTTTTGAAAAGTCGATCGGCCTCAATTTATGGAAGTCAAAAGTCACATAATTGTACTTCTACATCTAATTCACCCCTAAAACTGCACCATACCGTCCCAAGGGTAACACCCTCACCTCAAGCTCGAATTCTTAACCTTGAATGCTCCATTTAAAAGTTGAACATTTGGCATCACTTATGACTTGTCCCCCATCAGCCATTGTCACTATCGTTTTCTGTTCTGCAAATTGGTGGTATTTGTGCCGAGCACACCTTTCGATTTTGCATACATTTGAATTGCACGGTCCGATATGTGATTTGATTGTGTGGCATTATTTTTATTTGTCTATGTGACAGTTTTTTGACTTGTATGTATGGTAAAATATATTTTTATTTTATTATGAACTCGATATGAAATAACCACTTAGTCAGTTTGATTCGTTCTTCAATTTTGTTTTATTGATTTTGTTAATTCAGTTATATTCTTGTCACACTCTGGAGATTATATTACTGTTAGTATTTATACTTCAGGCATTACTCAAGTATTTATGCTTGAGGCATTAACTTAGTATTTAGTTCAGTTGCTTCTGTATACCTTTATGCATGCTATGTTTTCACAAAAATCACTACCTTAATATTTTACCTGTTTTAATTCGTTAATATATATATGGTAAAAATGGAGGTACACAGCAGTGTAATTTTTAAAGTTACACGTAGAGAGTGATTTCACTCTATGATCGTAGAGTAGTCCACGATAGTAGAGTGAATTCACAAATTGTGAATTGACTACTCTACGATCGTTGACCCTATAATTTTAAAAGTTACATAACTGTGCACCTCCATATTTCCCTATATATACATGTGTGTGATTTCATATTAATTAATGAACTTCTTCTACGGTGACGCCCTGACTCTATAGACTCATTAACCGTCCCTCAAAAATGCCCCAATACCCAGGTTCATCTTTCTCTATTATGTTTATCTAAACAAGAGAAATCACACTTGCAAGAACATTGATCTGTTGAGGCCTCGTGTGCCTCCTGTAGTGGGTCTTCCTGAACAAGGCGGCTTGTCTTTTGTTTGACTGTTCTAACATTTACTTTTTATTTTGGGTTACATGGTATGCTGTACTTTTTATAAAGGGTCTATAGGTGAAACTACCACAAATGGTGAAATCTTTACCGAAGCTAGCAAGTGAAAGTGCATCTCTTCTAGCCAAAAGTTTTGGGACTTCTTTAGGGAGCGCAGCTATACTCTAGTTGATTTGATAACTGTGATAGCCTCTTCGTCAGAGAGGGTGTTGGTCATGGTTTGGAAGATATTTCAGTCGATTCTAGTGGTTTAATTGTTCATTCACCTCTTTAGGAAACCTGACTGTCGTCTGTGTCAGGCACTTGGATCCCTCAGATGTTCCTACATTGTGGGTAGGTCAGGGTTCAATTCTAGTGTCTCTAATGATCATTAGTGCAATAAGGAGCGTCGGTCGAACACTAATTGTCACAAGAAGCTGGAAAATGGAAACTAAAAAAACCGCAATGATACCCATGTTTAGTGTCAATAGCTCCACTTCGGAGTCATTACTAAATGCCTCCGATGCTGCCTTTACTATAGCGATTAGGCTATAGATGTTACCCATGTTTGGTACAGGAGTACATTATAAAAGACTTGCTAATTATGCATATCAAGAGTAAAGCAATTACAACTGGATTAACAGAACACCCGCATAAACAGTTTAATCTTTAAAAACTTTGATTATAACATTAAGAAAAACAAAAGATGATAAATATACGAGCTGCTGCTTTTGTTCATCTATTATCACTTGCAATTTCTGCTTTCAAAAGAATCTAGTCTTCATGCTACACTCCTTTCTGCTGCTGCCCTCCGTTGTCCAAGCTGCATGAACAAATAAATTATACCCATCATAGAGTGGCTTTGTATTTGCATGTCAACTTGCACAGCTTCCTTTTCAGCTCTGAAAAAGGATGCAGTACTTCTGGTCTGTCGTATAACTTTATACTGAATTGCCCAGGCAGCAAAATGAAGAACCACACCCATATTCATTCCAAAACAGCAGTTCTTTTTTCAAGCAATGACTCAAGAAACACTGAACATAATTTAGTAAGAGAAGGTAGATTATGCGATGATCCACTGAAAATTGTTTCCCAGGGCCGTTCAGATGGTACTAATGGGACTGATTGAGTTGGATTTTTCTTCAACTTCAACTCTGGTAGCTGTCCATAGATAGATTCATACCCACCTGGCCCTGTTAAAAGAAAGGCAGACAACTAAATCAAAAAATTATTCATTTTCATTTTTCTTTTTTTGGTGATTGACAAATGAACTCAAAACTTGAAAGATTGTGGAATAATTTATCCAACCCACTTGTCAAACTCTTTCAGCCAAGGGAGGGCAGATGGAGAGTAACATTTTGTGCTCATTTGCTTATGTGCATATATAACATGTCAGGCAAGTAATAAAAGTTTTTGTACAGATAACTTTATCCATAGATTTAAATGTATATCTATAATATGATACACTGGCCTTTGATGGTTAAACCCCAGTGTTTGAAGAGCAATTCCACCTGAAGGTCAATAATGGCTTGGACTCTCTACAGAGTTTAGCAAGCTTTTACTCGCATGTAATTCATTGCTAGACAAGCTGTATTAGTACTATAGGATTCCAGCTTAGTTTAGACTTTAGATGAAATTCTTTCAAGTTTGAAATGTCACCTTTTAATTGGAATAATTTCAAAAAGCACTGTTGGTTAATATCGTCTACATTATCATATAATCATGATTAACTAACTAAAAGAAAAACATTTGAATTTTGTGATCCCCGTGAACTGTGTATGTTGAAGAAAGACAAAGCATACTTGTGTGCAATTCATATCAGTGAATAATGACCAACTAAAATAAATAAAAGAACACTTGCCAAAAAGAATTTGAAAGAATACAAGCAATAATGGTCATGCAGCTCTGCATAGTTACTGTTATAATATGATATTAATAATCTATAAATGGTATAGGATGTGGGAGCCCTACCTGTTTCCTCCAACGCTGCAAGACTCTCTCGATGAGAAATCCCACCTTCATGAAGTTGCTCGCCATGTGAGTGAAAAAGGACATACTCATGATCAGCATTTATATAAGCAAGTAAGACTGAGGCTGGTTTTCCATCTGAAGTATTCTCTTCCAAGGATCTTGGGTTTTGATGAACAAAAGCAAGCCCCCCTCCCTTAGCCTGCAGCAGAAGTGTAGAAGAAAATGAAGCAATGCAGGAAGATTTATTTGTAATAATCTTTGTCTATTAGGCATGAAAGTGGCCAATGGTACCTCCAGGTCAATCTTACAGTTCAACAAATACCCCCACCCAAATATCCACCGATTGTCTCAATCGGACAATGATACTCCCTCAATATAACAAGGGGGGCAGAAATATGCACTTACCTTCCTTACAAACCAGGTAGTAACAGGAACAGGATCTTCTACATTGAATAACAAGATAATTCCGTCTACGTGTAATGTGCTTTCATTAGACTCCTCGGATTTAGATGACTTGGATAGAAGGCCAAGAACAGCAAAAAAGGAATCGTCCACGGTAGATGTTACAGCTGCACAAATACATAGGATACTAGGTTAGATGACAGAAGAAAAAAATATAAAAAACAACTTAATGATAGGAAACTGTGAAACTATTTTCAGCAGAAGAATTGTTTAAAAATGATAAACTTTCATGAGATGCACATGTGCTACTAAACCTTTATAAGAATCCATAACAAAGGGCCTTAAAAAGGGAACTCATAAGATACTGATGTTCATATAATGGAACAGTCGTCACAGTTTTGAAATGCGGTCGGAAGTTCCATTTTTGTCGGCGCACTTGGACAAAAACAAAAAAATTCATAAAATATTCAGCGACTGATTTTTATTAAGAGAAGGATGAACACTGAGTTTTAAGTACAACAAAGAGTGAACCTAAATGCTGGTGCATTAATGCAACTCTAACGCTTGTTCTTGAAACCTGAATTCCATCCGCAGAATGTTTTTTCACACAAAATAATATTTATATGGATTTGGATTGATTTATATATAGAGAGAGAGACATATCAGACAGAACTACCAAAGTGACAAGATGTAAACAAACAATATCCAGTACTTTTAACTTGATTCATTTACAATGAAAAGATACATTACTTAAACAGACAAGGAAATTGGCAAGAGGAAAAAAAGAATGTATTCATCGTAAGCCCCGAAAAAGGGGTGAACCCATGTACACACTAGAGAGGATAAGAAAAAGGGCAACCAAAACAAGCTATGCCAATCACTTTCTTGAGATATATACGCACACGCGCGCGCAAAAAGAGAGACCAGAACTACCGATGCGACAAGATGTACACATAAGCACCGAAAAGGGGTTAACCCATGTACACACATCACAAGCAACGAACTGTATCAGACAGTGCATACGGGCAACCAAAAACCACCTTTCCCCACAACACTCTAATAACATAACCTACAGCCAAAATGGTCCTTGTTTCCAATTCCCACAATACCAAAAAGAAAGGAAGATCCAATAAAATTATAAAACACTTGGTTGATAAGCATACATGAATCACAAAATATATGTGGATAAGCAGATTAACTTTTGATAACTTCTTACTTTCATCAATTCAAATTTTTGCAAGTGTAAAACTGGATATGCCACAAGAATCAATTTTAATGATTAAAAGATAACTAAACCAGATAGGTGACTGGCACAGGTGTGTATTGTGAAAGGATGTGAAAATTCAATTATTTTAAATGCTTCCATCTCCCTCAGGACCATCACCTACTTGAAAATAATACTGATACACACACTGTACAGTGACTAGGGAGCTCTGGCGTACGTTATTGTTACCAATTACCATCAGTATTTCCTTAGGTAATGCCAGTGATGGTTTTAGGTTTATTTTAAGCTAGAGTACGTATAGCAAAAGAAGAGAATGAGAGTTAGCCTGGAAAATCCAGCTTATGCCTTATGCAATTACTCGGAGAGAGTAAGAAAGAGGGGGGGGAGAGAGAGAGAGAGAGAAAAGAGGAGTCCCTTATGTAGCAGAAGTCAAACAGGCTAAACTTATTGTTTTTGGGTGCAAGGAGCTTCTCCGGGATCTACTAATTCTGGTTTTAGACTTTCCTTGGAAGATATGGATTACAAGTTAGTTTCCAACAGTCTATATTATGTACATGGGTTGTCCCCGTAGTTTCGGCACTTTTTGAATGTATTATAACTGATTAAGTAAACATTAGAGAAGAGAGCACTCATACCTTCTGTATGAAGCTTATATGACCACGACATAGACAGCTTCGACATACTCCAAACAGATAGTTGTGGGATTGAACCTCTGGAGGCAGATACAAGATACTCTGACTTCCCAATAAATGAGATTTTCACGATTGGCTGCCAAAGAGAAGTAGGTTAGACAGAAGGAGAGAGGACGGAGAGTTCACATACATCTAAAAAGTTAAGCTAATAGAACTGAAGAACATGGCATCAAGCTACAGTATTAAGTCTTAAAATATCGTAAATCCTGCCCCCTTGCTCCTCACTACTATTTTTTCTTACAGAGCAAATACAACACAAAAATGATAAACTGACGGGGGAATTACCTCAAGGCTCTCTCCAATTACAGCCACCAGAACATTCTTCTCAGGATCCCATAAAGTAATTAAAGTTTCTGCAGCAACAGCCAAAACAGAACCGTCGGCAGAAAATGCAGCAGCTGTCATTGGCTTCTTCCTACCAGCGAAAAAGATAAAATAACATTTACGATAAATAAAAAGAGTTATTGATAACAAATTCTCAACATAATTAAACAGTGGCAACTGGAAGTATGTTTACATCCACAAGTTATTGTTAACAAGAAAAGATTTGCAGATGCTTAAGATGCTAATCATTGATACATTGCAAATAGCTTGTAGCCAAAGACTGAAATATCTTTAGAACAAAGATCCACCTTACTAAATTTGTTGTTATAAGATGAAACGACATTCACAAATTATATTAAAAGCACCTTGGTTTTAACTGAGAAAAATTTGAATTCAACATTCATTATTATACTACATGTTAATTATTAAGTTGTATGTCATTTAACAAACTATGTTCCAAGGTAAAAATTTTCCATGGCTCTGGATGGAAAACCATACTTATACGAACCAACAGCGTGGCATGTCCACCCATTATTTGGTGGCAATTGATCCTTCTGCTGAATTACATGATTGCTCGCCCACACCTGGGAATTTGCAAGTGTTAAATTGGTGAAAGCTTACTAGAGTTACAAATTGATCATGTTACCACTTACCTTGAAGTCACCACCATAAGATGAGCTGACAGCCATATGACGAGTAGGATGGAAAGCTATGCAAGAAATACCAGCGTCCCTGAAAAGAATCCAGCAAGTAGTGGAATGTTCATATCTGTGCCAATTTAGGTTATAGACTTTCACCAAAATTTTCAGTTCAGAATTTTCGTTGTATATTTTGGTGATAGTCTACCAAATATGAAAAATACTCATGCATGACTCCTATAATTCTCAGAGATTGTTGTGAAAGAACTATAAACATGCCAACTCCTATAGTCCTATATTTTATCGGGGCTTGCTATGGAAAGAATCTAAACATCCAAAATAAATAATTTTTTCTTCTCCAACTTCCAATAGAATAAAGACAAACCTGTGTGGTTCATATATGATGGTGGACAAACTGAAGTCTTTACTCTTAGACCCACATGCCCAGAACTTCAGACTCACAAGCCCCCCAATTCCCTCTTCAGAAAGCCTACTTTCAACAGTACACATCACAGATCCATCTAGGGATAGAGCCACTAAAGTTACTATTACCTGCATATAAAAATTGAAGATTACATGAATATGAAGGTAAATGGTAAGATATAATTAGCACACGTGAATATTTAATTAATTAGTATAAATATAAAGGGAATTGTTATGCAATAAATTCATCCTCTTATACCTACTAATTATAGTACAATCATTGTTGAATAAGTATTTAAACGACAAAATTTTATGTGATATTTCTGTTGCAGCAGAAAAGGAAAACAATATATCTTGAAAACTCTTGCAAAACATTGATACTTAGCAGGAAATTCCGATTGGAAAGTCGCTTGTCAACAAAAAATGCCAATTTACAAGTCAATATTTATGGGAAAAGCTGAAAAAATAATTTTCAAAAGTAGTCTCTGAATGCTGAAAAAGGAAGTTGAAAAAATGCATTTAAATCAGAAAGGAATTTTACTTTCTCTATTTCTTTCTTTTTCTTTTTTGAGGGAGAGAGGAGGGGAGTATTAAGAAGAACAAAGCTATCCACCAAAACTAATAATTGGTCTATAATGATAGTTAACATAATTTTAAATACTTGTAGTACCCTTTTATGACCAAATTTATGGTTTATTGTACATAACTCAACATTAAATCGGAAAACAAAGAAGGAACTTTGTATACCGTGACTTCATCAACTGGTTGATGATTTCTTTCCATGACTTGAACCTGAAAATTTGTAAATTCATGATACTTTAGCTTCCAACCATTATCTTCTCGCAAGCAAAAGAGGATTTGTTGAATCATATAATTCAACTGTGTAGATTTACCAGGCACACAATGGGGGAGCAATTTTCCAGAATATGCATAAGACAGTAAAAGGGAAAGAAACTACAAAAAAAAGATATGTACATGGATAAGTTGTAGTAAATGTGTCTCATGTTTCAGCTTACATGAGAAAAGATAAAAGCATTAGTGTATACTGCCTACTATATAATTGCCAGAAACAAGGATGACAACTATTTGGGGATAACTTCTTGTGCATCAGTGCATAAGAAGTCAAATTTAGGGTATTAAATTTAACCTTATGAAGCACCTAATTGACGATTACTCATGCTCACCTCTGAAATTTCACGGTCATCTAACAAGCTGTATAATTGGATACAGTAATTGTCTGTACGAATTGCAGCTAATCCAGCAGTGTAATCAAAGGCCAAACCACCAAACGAGCCTTTATATATCTCTGGGACTGAACCAGGAAGCTGAAATACAATGTAAGAACCTTTCTAAGAATGATGACCATTGTGTACTCAAACTGGCACAAGAAAATATGGTGGAATACATAAACAATTAAATTGTGTAAGAAAAAGAGACGAGCACTTTAAATAGAGTTATGTAATGGTTCGTATGAAGAGTAAACATCAAGAATATGTCAATCTTACAGATATTGCTCTGCATGCTACATATGGGGAAAGAGAGATGGAGAAAATGATTAATATAATTCCAATTTAAAGACGATCTAAACAGATACAGATCAAGGAAGAGTGAAAGACCTGCAAATATGCAAGTTTTGTACTTTGTAATGTTCCATTTTGTTTTCCTCTTTGAAAGTCGTCGCAACCAACCACCCATTTAAACTACAATTGCAATTAGGCATGTGCAACTAACCCAGATTACCTAAATTACTAATAGAACACCTTTTAAAATATAATCAATCTTATTGTCACAAACCTTGATCCCAGAAATGGACTTCAGAATCTCCATCGAAGGCATTTTCAGTAGATGAATACGATTATCAGCACAGGATATCTGAAGAAACTTACTTTGTTAGGAATTAGTTCACATTGCAACAGACAACATTAATCATCATAGAAAAACTCTAGGTTCTAGTACATAAAAGATATTCTTACAGAGGAAATTGAAGGATCTAGAGAACTTGTAAAATATAATAGTGGAGATCCTATTCTTGGTAGAAATTTCCTTTTCCCTGTGTCTAGCTGCCATATCATGAGGACTCCTTCTTTCCCACCTAAATTCCAGCAGATAGTTCATATATAACTTTGCAATACTAGTTCACCATAAACAAATGAAACTTAGAAAAATCACAAATAATAAGCCGGGGGGGTGATTAAAATGATATTCAAATCATAACAGTTCTTAAATATCACATGGTATTTACATATTTGTAATTTAACAAAAAGGCCCAATACAGTTCAAAGTAGCTTCTCTCTACCTGAGTACAAATAAGCTCCATCAGAAGAGAAAAAGAGGACCTTCACTTCTGCAGAGTGCCAATGCCATACAGTGCAAGAATCAGCATCGTCATCCCCCCTCACCCCAGGCCTCCCACCATCAATCTTCATTAATTCTCCGATTGCTGATTTATCACCAACAGAAAATGTTCTATTACCAAAACCCCTCCATATTAAGATCCTCCCTGTTACATCACCTGCCGCTACAATTCTTTCAGTTGGATGAAAAGTAAACGTGGTGAAGTTTTTGGTGTGATGCAATCTTATTTTCTTATAAAAGACGCGCTCAGAATCTTTTGTTGGGACTTCCCATATACGTAACTTGCGCTTTTCTTTGATTCCAATGTATTTCCCAGAGGAAGAAAATGTTATAAGCTCAGGTTCTGGAGTCTGTAAAAAGGTTAAAAAGAAAATTCATGCAACTCCAATCACGAAACACAAGCATATTCAGATGCATGAAAAATTACGAAACTTGTGAAACATAATGACCAACTGTGTCCCTATTGAAGATACCCTCATCGCTTAGTTTAAGAAAGCACACTGCTAGACAAACATTTTAAACCTATTTCTCATTAAACCCATAAAAGTAACGGATGATATACCTTTATATTTTTATTTTTTTGATAAGAAAAGTAGGGCATTATATAAGTGTTGGGGGAACAAGGAGCAGAATACAAGGGGTAATACAGTCAAATTGAACAGTAAATGAACCAATATCCTGATTAGCATTACCTAGTTACCGAGTTCGGACATCCCGAAATAGAAAGACGGCCACTTGCAAACATCACCAAAACATTACAGTAGGCATTCTCTCTTTTATTCACATTATTTGATTCATCATGAATAACACAATGCATTCTCTTTAATAATTCAAGAACTTAAGTTTATGAAAAGAAGAATCAATATTCCCTTTTTACTGAAAACTGTATCTTTAATGCATATCACAACAGAAGACCAGCTATTACAAGCTACTAATATATCCCATAGGACTATGCCAAGTCTATTTAGAATGGAACCTAATTTGTTATTTTGAACATCATAGTATCACCAAGTAAAGAATTGAAATAAGAGCACAAAAAGATAAATTTAGAGTTCTTCAAACCGTGCTAGAGAAACCATGTTTTATGTGTATCTATTGTACTATTACATTTGCTCCCTATAGACAAGTATTCACAATCTGTCGCCAGTTATTTCTACAAACAAACATTCACTCACATAACCAAGTGAAGCAAATCAAACAATGACGAGGAAAATAACATACCTTGTAGTTTTCTAGTACTATAGCACTTGCGAAAGGTTAAAGGTAAAATAATTTTTTTTTTTAAAAAAAAAGAAGAGGAGAAATATCAAGAACTTTTGATATCTTCAAGATTTTGCACATCTGAGTCTCGAGCAATAAGATTTTTCTATATCTGTCGCTTCTCATATAAGATAAGTGTAAAAATGAACTTTAGTGTCACTAGCAAATTAGAATCTGCAAGTTTACATATATGCACAGTTATAGGATATAACCAATGTACACATATTCCAAGAAGAACAGGCAAGTTAATTATAGGTCAAGGCAAAGTATTCATCATGCTACTTGTTGCTATAGCAGCTAATCTCTTCGCAGTGTTTGCTTTCAGCACTTAATACAAAATCCTTTCTAGTGTCTTTTATTAATTGTTTACAAATCAAAATACTTTACATTTTATATTTTTCATTTTCTAATAACAAAGTACACATATATCTCAAATTCTATTTTATATATTAAACATACAGGTACATATATATATGCGTAGAATTTATATATATGCAAAAAGGTATATGTGTAGGTGAGCATAAGAACAACATTAGAACTTCATAACAAAATGTGCACCTCTGCTAAAGTCACTCCACCAACTAGACGAGATTCAGTCAAATTACATTTCCGGATCTGTCCATGTAAAGTGTTAGGCAGCTTCTCCTGTTCTTTCATTTCATCAATAGACACATAAGCAAAAAGATCAGGTGACTTCTCATCACTCTCGGAAGGTAGGCTTAATAGTCCGGGAATGACCTGAATATCAAAATAAAAAGTAATCACCACCTTGAAAAACAATAGAACCTAATAATTGAATAAAAGGTGCAAAGTAGTTGACCAGGAATTATAAATAGGAGAAATAATTTCCAATTTAATTCAGGAGGAAAAAAAGAAATTATGTTCTAATGCAATGTTTCCACAAACCCCTATAAGAAAATAAGAACCTAGCTTCAAAATCCTACATTTAACAACTTTAGAACAGTATAAAGTCGAAGGTTAATATCAACCCATAGCTGTAAATAGCCATCTTAGCAGCCAGGTGTGTAACCCATGATTAAAAGCGGCAATTCAATAAATAATTACCTTTCAAAAAGTGGAAAAAATTACCATGGAGTAAATTGGGTAGCGAATATTGATAGTTTTCATCAATTCGGGAACTGAAAAATCCCAATACCTAATAGTACCATCAAGAGAAGATGTCCAACAATAGCGTAATAATTTACTTGAAGCTGGTACCACTATGACCGATGTCACCAGTGCTGTGTGACCTTCCAACTCACTTATCTGCAATTATAACTCAGCTCAGTCAACTAAGCGTAATTCATCCTCACAAATTACGTAAATTACATTTAATAAAATAAATATGAAAAGCAATTGAAATAACCTGTAACCCAGTGGAGGTGCTGAAAATGGAGACAGAATTTCCGGTGCAAACTATTAGTTTCTTTGCATCATTGGAGAACGCCGGCGACGAAGAAACGTAGCTTTTTCCACCCCTAATCATTTCTCTATCTAACTTTATTGTGTCAAAAATCAATGCGAAAAAGAATATATATAGAGAGAGTTATAAATATAAAGATAAAATGTGTAGGCTTGATGAAGAACCCTTCTTCTTCGATTTATTTCCCGGCTCTCCTAAAACCCTAAACCCTACCTTGCTATTTTTTGGTTTAATTTAGTTTTTCTTCTCCGACAATTGACATGTACGTGGAGGATTTTACTTTTCGGGCTTTTCCTGGCCCAGCCTCAAGAACTCTAACTTAAACTGGCTGTGGGCTTTTATGTCTGGCCCAATAGATTCCATTGTAAAAATAGTAATTTGATTAGTGAAAGCTAGACCTGGCAATCTAGTTATTTAATTATTGAGTCAACTCAAATTAACTGAAACTAAATAAGTTGGTTAACTATTTTTATTTATTTAAGTTAGTTAAAATTTGGACTTATATTTCTTAAAAGAAATATAGGCTCAACCCAATTAACCATTTTTCAACTCATATTTTATTTCAAATATTCTGCTAGCTTTGATGATATCATGATAAGCACATTGATATACGGGACTCAGGTATTACATGGTGGTTGCCCTTTGTATCTAATCACCCTAAACTGGTATAGATATGTTTTACTCCCTCCGTCCCAAATTAATTGCTCAGTTTTGACTTTTTAAAGTCAAATTGACCATTTTTAAAACTAATCTTTTTATTATTTTTGCTAAAATATAGGTGAAGAGATTATAACCAAAAGAAAGTATATACAATTTATTACTAATCCTAATTTTTATAATTTTAGAAATATATTTATATATGCTTAATTATTAATTATAAAAATAGTCAATTTGACTTAAAAAAGTCAAAATTGAGCAGTTAATTTGGGACGGAGGGAGTAATATTTAAACGACATTCATAGCTTATTTATTTTATTTATTTTCTTGAATTAATTTTTAAATAGATGGCATGATAAGAAGCAATTTTGCTGCAGTTAATTTTTTTTAGCATTAATATATGCTGAAACAGTTGATTCTAACTTTTAATTAAAAGAATTAAGATGGAGAAAATTTATTTAAATATGGAAGGGTATTAATAATTTCAATTTAAAATTTTATTAGTATACTTTTTTAGCATTAAATATTTTATATTAATAATTTTTATATTATATTATTACATAGTTAATTTAATTGTGATGGTCACAATTTTATTTTTTAAAAGTTCTGCTAAAAAGTCAAAACATCTTAAAATGTTTAGTGATTATGTATATATGATATATCTAATAATAATTTCAATTTAATAATTTATTTAATTAGATCATAATAATGGTGAGTTTAAAATTTAAAATATGAGTCGACCAATATTTGAACCATAACTATATGGTTCCAACTCATGTGGTTTTAGTTCTTAAATGGAACTATAACCATATTTTATAAATCAAAATCAACACATAACCATATTTTATCAAGCATTAGGCTATCAAATGTATCTTTATTAATAAAGATGGAGGAAAATGAGTTTTTCCCCCTTCTTTTCTGATAGAAAAATTAATGTTGTCACAATAAATATATATTTAATGATATTTTATAAGGGGCTTCAGAAGGAATCTTCGATGTTTAAGTTAGAACGTTGATATTAGGAGAAAAAAATATTATAGTAGTAAGAATTATGTCATAATATTGTGTTGGAGCATTTCTTATTTATAACATGAGAGTTATCTCTCTTTCAAGAGTTAGAAATAAAAGTTCTGCTTAGATTTAGAATCCTTCCTAGATTGTTACTCAATGTCTAAAAACATCACAAGAATTATATTCCTTATTAGACTGAGTATTTTTGTAGAACACTCCATGAGCAAAATTACTACACTGCCCCCTATTAATAAGGATCCGGTTAGCATGAAATTTATTTTTTGGTAAGTTGGTTAATTTATCAATAAAATACTAACACATATAGACTCTCGTCTGCGTGTCAGCACTCTATTGGTCAATTGACCAACTTATCCAAAATTGAACTTCATGCTAACCACTTCCTATTAATAAAGTTCCAACTATCATGTCTATGACTAAAGGATCCTCATATGAAAATTTAACACCATTTAAATCATCACCAATAAAAGATATTACATGTTCTAATCGATCTTTTGTTGGTGGTGTCTCTACAATAGAACCTCATTTGCATATGCTTTCTTTGATGAATTGGAGGTATCTCCAGCTGTTGGTCCTCTTAAGATCACAAGGATAACTTCTCCTCTTGCTGGAGGACCTCGATCCTTTCTGGGTTCCTCCTTCTGATTCTGCCTATCACAACCTTCATTTTGATTCTCATAATTATTTTATTTTCTTCTTTCACTCTTGTTATCTATGTGATTCCTAAACTTCCTTACATCTTCTTGTTTAACAAACCTTTCTAGGTGGCCCCCCTCTTATGAGGTGTTCTATCTCATCCTTCAATCTGTAATCATTGGTGTCATGCCCATGATCTTTGTGGTATCTGTAATATTGATTTTGATCTTTTTTTTCCCGAATTAACCTTCATGGGTTTAAGTTATCTCACATATGTTTCAAAAGCTATTTTCATCAAAAATTGACATCTTTAAGAAGTCAGAGGTGTATATTTAGAGTACCCTAAAAATGATTTCACGTTTGAAGACTCATTATTCCCTCTTGATCTTTTTCCATTGTTGTTGTCCCTAATCCTAGTCATCATTCCTTATCTTCCTATCATCAATCCTAGGAGTGTTCTTTGTGTAACACCCCCAAAATAGGTATACATCACCCATCTTGAGTCACCAAATACATGGTACAAAATACAAATACAAACTTAATTATACAACTGTCGTGTAATATACGACAAAACATAGCTGAGAGTTTAAACAGGAATATTGCCTTCTAGACAATATCCACTCTCAAATAGAGTCCTCATTACATTTATTGTCACACTATTTTATAGAATAGTGAGGACTAATAATACACCATCTCGGACCATCACTCCGTTCCCCGACTAGTCCCTGCTACGTTCTCATTTTCTGAAGAGAACAATGAAAGCAAAAGGGTGAGCTCAACTAGCCCAGTAAGAAATATTATGACTAAGATAATGCAGAATAAATTATCATTAGTCTTCAATAATGTTAAACTGATAAAATACAATAGACATCAAGTTTAACTACAGCGAAATAAGTAATCCATTAGAAGAGTCAAGTAGAGCATGATATCTACTATCTTCTATGATTTAAAATATTTTCATCAATTTTTATCTCTGAGACTCAGCTTAATAAATAAACCACGTCATCGAATCATCCCTACACTACGGGTCAAGGATATTCATTAAATCATCAATGGTCTTGACTATACCGAATAATCCCTGGTCATAATCATACCAAAAACTGTCCATCAATGCACTACAGGTCATTGAGGACTTTTACCACATCATTTATAACATTACAGGTCATGATTATACTGAATGATCCGTGGTCATAATCATACCGAGTCCATCTATGCACGTAAGCCAAAAATGACTTTCATCACAATATAAGTATGAGGATGATGACAATGCTATAATAATTCAATAAAACAAGTTCAAGAATAAATTTTAAAGATTTATAAGTTAATTTATCCTGAAATCAATAACGTCCAAATTGTCAACATGATACTACTTTGTGGAGTAGAATTCAAGAATGCTCAGAAGAATATTTTCATGAAAAGATACTGGATGAAGCATAAATATCCAGGATATTCTACTAATTTCATGGAGAATAGAAGTCAAAACTTTAACCAACTGAGTATAATACAATATATGAAACTGTAAATGGATTTTCGCCCGCCATGCGGTAATCCACGTAGACAGATCATTTCCACAATTTAATAAGGAATGAATACGAAGGATCATTCACCATGCATGTGGTAATCCACATAGACAGGTTATTCCAACAGAATAATAAAGAATGGAATAACAGAAGAATTCACTAGGCATGCGATAGTCCGCACTGACAGGTTATTCTCAACCGAATAATAAAGAATGGAACTAGGTTATGCGTAATCCGCACAGACAGGATATTTCAATAGAATAATAAAGAATGGAATCAGGTCATGCGTAATCCGCACAGACGGGATATTCCAATAGAATAATAAAGAATGGAACCAGGTCATACGTAATCCGCATAAATAGGATATTCTAATAGAATAATAAAGAATGGAATAACAACAGAATTCACCAGGCACGCGATAGACCGCACAGACAGGTTATTCCAACAGAATAATAAAGAATATAATAACAGAAGAGTTTTACCATGTATACGGTACTTTGCATAGACAGGTTATTCCAACATAATAATAAAGAAAGGAATAACAACCCTTACGAGTATTGAAAGAAAATAACTCTCTTCATGAATACGAAAGAATAATACCCCTTACCTTAGAAGAAACTAGATATTAGAATAGTGAGGTAGCAGACTTCTCTTCTTCTTTCTCTCTATAATAATTGCTCTAAAGCTTTAGTGAATTGGTGAGAAATGAAGGAAGAATGAGCTTCTATTTATAGAAAAATATAGTTTTGATAATTGCATGTTTTGGAGCTCGAAATATTACAGTTCAATACGCTCAACTTTTCTTTTATTTTTAATTTAGTCCTGCAAGTATTATCAAACTTCCACCACCTCCCCTAATAGTAAATCATGTGAATTAATAGTTCATTTATGTGACTCAATAGTATAATCATGAAAAAAACTAATTATAGTATAGTACCTTCAACTATACCTCCATTTTTAATTTAGTCATGCAAGTATTATCAATCTTGCACCAACTCCCCTAATAGTAAATCATGTGAATCAATAGTACACACATGTGAACACATAGTTATAAGCATGTGAATTAATAGCAATTAATTGCTCATTTATCCGGTTAAATACTCGATTGCTCAATATAACCTCCAGACATTAATTATTATCGAAATAAATATCGATTTTCACTAACACTAATAATTCCCACACAATAGAATTATCAATTTCATCTTTAATCAACACGAACGTATTCATCATTAATATTATAACTCATAATATTTAACAACCGGGTCGTTCCCAGGAAAAAGGGTGCTTTCCGATAAGAATTTCTCCTTATTGGCGCTCAATTAGGTGACCAAACCTCTCCTTAACAGAACTTCTAGACATTGTCAATATTGCAAATAATAATATGAATAACGTTGTCGTCTCAATTATTGATTTAATAATATAACATATTATGCAGATGATACTGTGATAATAATTGAATCAATAATATGAGAGATATGATGCAACAATTACTGTAGCAATAATTGAGTATAACTGAGTGACTTCTCACGTAAGCATCAATAATCAATACCGTATGCTACTATGCAATCACGCGTATTACTGTACTTTTACTACCGAGTAGTTTAACAGTTTTAACGGTAACACTTCCGCCGTTATTTTTATAAAAAGATAATTCTGTCATTTTCTAACTACGGCAATACTTCCGTTGTGGGGTCCACCAATGATTGTGTCGTCGTACGAATATTCTCTATTAAAAAGAATATTTTCCTACCAATCGAATATTATATAACCACTTGCTTACTTTGCAAAATTTATAAATATTACCCACAACTATAACATTATATCAAATCCACACCATAATTTTCAAAAATATATTTCGAGAAAATTATTCTTTATTCATAAAAGTTGGGGTCTTACAACCTCCCCTTCTTATGAAATTTCATCCTTGAAATTAGGGTACGTACCTGGTATATCAAAGAGGTGAGGATATCTTGACTTCATCTCAAATTCTAACTCTCAGGTCATTTTTTCCACATCGTGGTTTCTCCACAAAACTTTGACTTGAGGTATAACCTTGGAGCGTAGAATATGATCCCTTTTATCCAAGATTTTAACAGGTAACTTTTCATACGTTAAATCTTCCTCTATCTCGTCTGGTTCTAATTCAATAATGTGGTTCGGGTCTTTCACATATTTACGTAACATAGATATATGAAAAATGTTATGAACACAAGACATACTTGGCGGTAAGGCGAGTCTATAGGCCACGGTTCCTACTCGATCGAGGATAAAAATGGGCCAATGACTGGAGGATTGAGCTTTCCTCTCTTTCTAAATCTTGTAACTCCTTTCCATAGAGAAACACGTAACAACACATGATCTTCAATATTGAATTCCATGTCTTTTCGATGAAGATCAGCATAACTCTTTTGTCGATCTTGTGAGGTTTTTATACATTGTCAGATCGTTTGAATCTTTTACGTAGTCATACTTACCAACTCCGGTCCTAACAATGTTGCTTCACCTACCTCATCCCAGCATACCGGAGAACGACACTTTCTTCCATACAACGCCTCAAATGGAGCCATGCCAATACTTGCTTGGTAACTATTGTTGTAGGAAAACTCCACTAATGGTAAGAACTTGTCCCAACTTTCCTTGAAGTCAAGGACACAGAGTCTTAATAAATCTTCAAGAGTTTGAATAGTCCTTTCCGACTGCCCATCCGTTTGAGGATGATATGCCGAACTAAATCGTAAATCCGTGCCCATAGCTTTTTGTAAACTAACCCAAAACCGTGAAGTGAATCTTAGGTCTAGATCAGAAACTATGGATACTGGCACCATGCAATCTTACAATCTTGTTTATTTACATACTAGCAAGACATTCAAGTTTATAAGTTTCTCGTATCGGTAAGAAATGAGCAGACTTGGTCAATCTATCAATAATGACCCAAATCACATCTATACCTTGAGAAACCTTGGGAAGACCAGTAACGAAATGCATGGTAATGTGCTCCCACTTCCATTTTGGAATTTCAAGTGGTTGCAATGGACCTTTTGGCACTAGATGCTCTGCCTTGACTCGTTGACAAGTTAGACACCTTGAGATAAAATCCCGCTATCTCTCTCTTCATATTGCTCCACCAAAATGTATGTCGAAGATCACGATACATTTTTGTACTCCCAGGATGGATTGCAAACGGTGTGTTGTGCGCCTCCATCATGATTTTATACTTCAAGTCAGAATCGTTAGGAACACAAAGTCTGGAGTTGACTCGAAGTATTCCTTCTTCATCGATTCTTACTTTCGGAATAGCACCTTCTTGCACTTTCTTCCTCATACGCATTAGCTCCAGGTCTGTAGCTTGAGCAGCTTTAACTTTATCAATTAAAGTCGGTTCTACTCGTATATTCGTCATCATCACATGGGTCCCTGAAGTCTTTAACTCTATCTCCATCCTCCGTAAGTCATACAAAATGGGTCTTTGCGTTGACAATATTGCACTCATACCCGCATATGATCTTCTACTCAATGCGTCAGCTACAAAATTCGCTTTTTCAAGATGGTATTGGATGGTATGATCATAATCATTCAACAGCTTGAGCCATCGTCGTTGCCGTATGTTGAGTTCCTTTTGAGTGAAGAAATATTTGAGGCTTTTATGATCCATATAGATCTCCACCTTCTCTCCATACAGGTAATGCCTCCAAATCTTAAGCGCGTAGATCATGAGTAAGATAATTTCTCTCATATTCTTTGAGTTGTCGTGAGGCATAGGCTATGACTTTCCCATGTTGTATGAGAACACATCCTAACCCCTTGCCTGAAGCATCACTGTTGTAAGACCCCAACTTTGATGAATAAAAATGAATTTTCTATAATTATCATTTTTGAATATTATGGAATGAATTTAATATAATGTTATAGTTGTGGGTAATATTTATAAATTTTACAAAGTACGCAAGTTGTTATATAATATTTGATTGGTCGGGGAATATTCGTTTTAACAGGGAATATTCGTACGACGACACAATCATTGGTGGACCCCACAACGGAATTATTCTCGGATTGAGAAAACGACAAAAATATTTTTATAAAAATAACAGCGGAAGTTTTACCATTAACTGTTGAAACACCCGGTATTAAAAGTACAGGAATACGCGTGGTTGCATAGTAGCACACGGTATTGATTATTGATGCTTACGTGAGAAGTCACTAAGTTTTGTTCAATTATTTCTTCAGTAATTGTTGTATAGTATCTCACGTTAATTGATTCAATTATTATCGATATTTTATTGAGACGATGAAGTTTTTAATATTATTATTTGCATTATTAACGATGTTTAGAAGTTCTGCCAATGAGAGGTTTGGTCACCTAATTGCGCGCCAATAAGAAGAAATTCTTATTGAAAAGCCCCTTCTTTCCTTAGGAACGACCTGATCGATTAATAGTGTGAATAATAATAGTGATGATGAAGTTTTGTTTTATTTTTATTATTAACGTAATAAAACAGAAAAACTTTTATAAAGTTATTTGTTTTATTAGGCTAATAGTAAAATCTTTTTATATAAAACAGAATACTTTTATAAAGTTATCTATTTTATTAGACAATAATTAGAATATATTATATTTTATTATGCATAGTGTTTGCATAGTAAAATCTTTTTTAAAGTTATTCATTTTATTAGATTGTAAATAGAATATATTATATTTTATATAAAAGATTTTGCTTTAAATATGGACCGTCCGATTAAAAGTAAATCAATCTGGACCGTTCATGAATAAGTTACTATGCAGTCCATTCTTCTATAAATAAAAGCTTTTTCCTTCATTATTTCTAGAGAGAGAAACTATAGAGAGAAAGAAGAAATGTATTATATTACTTCACTACTCCGATATCAAGTTTTTTTTACGGTAAGGGGTATTATTTCTTTTGTATTCATGAAGAGAACCTATGTTATTCCATTCTTTATTATTCTGTTGGAATAACCTGTATACGCGGTCTACCCTATACTTGGTGAAATTCTCCTGTTATTCCATTATTTATTATTCTACAGGAAAGACCTCTCTATGTGAAGTACCGCATACATGGGGAAATTCTATTGTTATTCCATTCTTTAATATTCTGTTGGAATATCATGTCTGTGCGTTTACGCCGGACCTGGTTCCGTATTTATTATTCTGTTGGAACATCCTGTTGGTGCGAATTTCGTCTGACCTGATTCTGTTATTTATTATTCTGTTGGAATAACCTGTGTATGCGAAGTACCGCATGCATGGTGATTTCTGTTGTTATTCCATTCTTTATTATTCTGTTAAAATATCCTGTCTGTGCGTTTTACGCCGGACCTGGTTCCGTTATTTATTATTCTGTTGGAATAACCTGTCTATGCAAAGTACCGCATGCATGGTGATTTCTTTTGTTATTCCATTCTTTATTATACTTAGTTGGTTAAAGTTTTGACTTCTATACTCTATGAAATTAGTGGAATATCCTTAATATTTGCGCTTCATCCAGTATCTTTTCATGGAAATATTCTTCTGAGCATTCTTACATTTTACTTTACAAAGAAGTATCATGTTGACAATTTAGACGTTATTAGTTCATGAATAAATTAATTCTTGAACTTGTTTTATTGAATTCATATATCATTGCCATCATCCTCATGTTTATATTTTTTGAAAGTCATCTGTGGCCTGTAGAGCATAGATGGACTTGGTATGATTATGATCAGGGATTATTCGGTGTAATCATAACCGTAATGTTACAAATGATGTGGTAAAAGTCCTCATTGGCCCGTAGTGCATTGATGGACAGTTGTTGGCATGATCATGACCATTGATGAATACATGAATATCTTTGCCCCGTAGTGCATGGATAATTTGTGGTTGTGATACTAATGAATACCCTTGGCCGTAGTGCAGGGATGGTGTGGTTTATTTATTGAGCTGAGTCTCAGCGATAAAAGTGATGAAAAACCTTTTAAATCATAAAAGATAGTAGATTTTATTCTCTACTTGACTCTTTTAATGGATTACATGTTCCGCTGCAGTTAAACTTGATGTCTATTGTATTTTATCAGTTTAACACTGTTGAAGACTAATGATAATTTATTCTGCATTATCTTAGTCATAATATTTCTTACTGGCCTAGTTGAGCTCACCCTTTCTTTCACTGTTCTCTTCAGGAATTAAGAACGTAGCCAGGACTAATCGGGGAACGGAGTGACGGTCCAGATAATAGCATTAGTAGTCCTCACTAATCTGTTAAATAGTGTGACAATAAATGTATTGAGGACTTATTCTAAGAGTGGATATTGTCTAGAAGATAATATTTGTATTAAAACTCACAGCTATCTTGTTGTATATTAAAGATTGTATTTATATTTTGTACCATGTATTTGGCGACTCGGAATAGGTGATGTATACCTATTTTGGGGGCGTTACAACTGTAGATGACAAATCCCCGCGAGCCAGATGGTATTGTCAGAACAGGTGCTGAAATGAGTCTTCTCTTGAGTTCTTGAAAACCCTTCTCACATTCCCCGCTCCAACCGAACTTTGTATCTTTTCGAGACAGTTGAGTTCATGGAGTAGCGATTCGAGAAAATTCTTCCACGAATCTCCGATAATAACCAGTTAAGCCGAGAAAGTTACGTACTTTGGTCACTGACTTTGGTTGCTCCCAGGTTTGAATTGCTTCAATCTTCGCTGAGTCCACAGATACCGACGAATCTAAGTTCGACAGAATGTATTCAGTCGTAAATAATTAAATTTCGACGAAATATTTGGTCGAAATTAATTCAGTCCAAAATAGTTTATTTTCGAGAAAAATCCGTCGGGAATATAAGGCCTCATATGGCGCCAAATTTCCCGCCAGCGCTAAACTTAAGTTCGAAGAAATTATAGCTATGTCCGAGGGACTGTACGTCGAAGATAAGTTAATTCCGAGGGACGCATGTCCAACGGAAATTCCGTCGGAAATATCTTATAAAACCTATTCGACTGACTTAGGCCAGCGTCTCCCCATATTCTCTCATTTTTAATTATCTCTCCTCTATCACTCTCTCATCTCAGTCTCTCCTCTCTCACTCTCTCAATCTCTCCTCTCTCACTCTCTCACTCTCTCATCTCAGCCTCTCCTCTCTCACTCGCCCACCTTCCACCAACACCTCCACCGCCGACCAGCCGCGCGCCCCCTTCTCCCCCACCGCCAGGCGCCCCTCTAGCCGCCGGCCAACACCACCACCATCTTCCTCCAGCCGTCGACCACCACCACCACCAAGACCAAGAGCCACCTCCAGCCCCCACCCATTTCCGATTCCAGCCGCTGACCACCACCACACGCCGGAACGTTTATTAGCTCCAAAAGGTATGAGTTCAAATGTTGTTTCATTTTGATGATGATGTACAAAATCAGTAGATTGAATAATTTTTATATAATATGTATATATTGATTTGAGTCTGAAAATTGGTAAATTCCTTAATTGGTTACTGTATGTGCATCAATTTGGCTTTGACAATTGGATTTAAGGCTAAAAATTGGTATAGGGTTAAAATTTTGTTATATATTTGACTGAAATTTGGATTTGAGGCTGAAATTTGGGGCTAAAATTTGGTATATATTTTGATTGAGAATGGATAATTATGCAATATATATTGTTTGCATTGTTTATGTAATTTAATTAGTTTTCAATTTTGAATTTAACTGATTTTAGGACTGTTCTTAATTTTGATATATTTGTAATTTTCGACTAAATTTGTAACAGAAATTCTGTTAGAGGTATGCATTTGCAAGATTTTGTCAGAATTATTTCAATAATATTAGTAATTAGTCCCAATATTAAAATATAAACTAATTTGAAGTAAATTAAATAAAACCAAACAAATTTTATTAAATTTAATAAATAAATTAAATTAAATAAAAAATATTTACAAATATTTAATATTATACAAATAAAATTCAATTCAATAAAGAATAAAATAAAATATAATCAAATAATTTCAATTTAATTTAATTTAATTAAAATAATATAAAATAAATTTAATTTAATTTAAATAAATAAAATAAAATAAAATTGTATTAAATTAAATTTAAATAAATTAAATCAAATTAAATTAAATTACATTTGAATTTATATAATATAATACAATATAAAATAAATAATAATAATAAATTTAATTCGATTTAAATAAATAAACCAATTATATACTATAATATAATATACTACAAATTAAAATAAAAGAAAATATAATAATAAACTACGTATCACTTACTTAGTTTATCATTGGCAAAATATAATAATAAACTTATTACTTGGTCTTTATAAATTCCTAACAATTCTCATAAACTAAGTACCACTTACTTAGTTTATCATTGGCAAAATAAAATAAGTAGGAGTGAATGTCGAACAATAGTCTTTATAGATTCTAAATAACAATTCTCATAAACTAAGTACCACTTACTTAGTTTATCATTGGCAAAATAAACTAAGTAGGAGTGAATGTCGAACAGTAGTCTCTATAGATTCCAAATAACAATTCTCATAAACTAAGTATCACTTACTTAGTTTATTTTCATTGGCAAAATAAACTAAGTAACATTTGCTTCGTTTGCCACAATTTTCAATATATAAATGCAATAATACTCTCCCTACATATATATATATATATATATATATATATATATATATATATATATTCTTTCTTGTATGCAGGTTTCGACATAGCAGTTGCAGCTAATAGTACTCCAACTGGTTCCTCGGTAACAATTAAAAAAAGGGGTCGTAGTTCCTGTTTGTGTCCTATACTCGAATAATAAAGGTAATTGAATTACTGCAGACATTCCTCACTGTTCCATTATAACAAATGGCAACATCCGAAAGGAGTGCCAGTAAGTTGTTGAACAAAGTTCTAGGTTAAGCAACCCTCTAAATGAGCGAACGATCACTTCTCCCATAGGAATGAATCATCTTCCCATATGGGTCCAATCCATGATATAAACAGCTTCTCACCACTCTGAAATCCTCATATGGGTAGTTCTCACAGAACGTCTCACCTCTTGAATGAGAACTATCCATTGGAGGAATTCGGAGTAGTGAGAAGCTGTCTATATCATGGATTGGACCCATATGGGGAGATGATTCATTCCTAGCAGAGAAGTGATCGTTTGTTCATCTAGAGGGTTGCTTAAGCTGAAACTTTGTTCAATACCTTAATGGAACTCCTTCGGGATGTTGTCATCTGTTATGATGGAACAGTGAGAAATGTTTGCAGTAATTGAATTAACTTTATTATTCGAGTATAGGACACAACAGGAACTACGACCCCTTTTTTTCCCCGATTGCCGACTCAAGTAGAGATTCCACATAACAATTCTCATAAACTAAGTAGCATTTGTGTAGTTTGCCACTATTTTTAATAAACTAAATAGCATTTTCAATTATATATGTACTATACTTTGAAACTTAGAAACCCGTTTGACATACACTCAATAGGAGTGAATGTCGAACAGTCCCTTGTTTGGGACTGTTATTGGATGTTATGTCGCTCACTTAGGCCGGTGCAAATACGAAATTGTACATTTTTTGTTATTTTGAGGATTAATCGACTGTTATCTCTATATGTTCTCCAAGTGCATACTTAGATTAAGTTATCTTAGTCTATTTCGTGTGCTTGAAGACCATGGGGAGGTGCTGCCGAAATTTTCTTGAAACTCATGAAACGTACTCAACGTGTTTGCACTAGTGACGAGACACATCCAATAATGGGATAGAAGCCTTACCCCTATCCTGTAGAGATACTAGGTAAATCTAATTCATGCATGAATATCCAAATTAACTTAATGCGTACTTTTGTGTAGTTAAAAATGTCAGCCGACAGAAGTTGAATGTATCGTAGGATACCCCGTGATGGGAGGTGATTAGTCTCAGCTTATCCACTGGCAATGTGCATGAGGGATCCACATTTGTTTCTGACTTTATTCATTCTGGGGGATAAAAGTCCTACAAAAGATCTTAATGTGTACCTTCGACCGTTAGTGGATGAACTAAAGATGTTGTGGGAGACAGGGATTCAGACATATGATAAATCGATATGCGAGAATTTTGTGATGAAGGCAGCCCTGTTATGGACTATCACTGACTTTCCGGCTCTTGGTATGGTTAGTGGTTGGTCAACTCACGGGAAGTTGTCATGTCCAGTGTGTATGGGGGTTGTGCAAGGTAACCAGCTGCAACATGGGCGGAAATGTAGTTTCTTTGGAACTACTCGCAGATTCTTGCCTCCGGATCACAATTACAGAAAGATGTCTACACAGTTCAACAGAAAGATAGAGAAGAAGGGGGTTGTTGGTTGGCTGTCGGGCAGTGAGGTCTTGGAGTGGTTGAATTAACTTGATTTTCCTTTGCCGGGGAAGGAACACAATAAATTGAGAGCAGCCGAGTACAGGAAGACTCATAATTGGACACACTTGCCTATATGGTTTGTGTTGCCGTATTGGGGCACACTTTCAGTTCGTCATTGTATAGATGTCATGCATACCGAAAAGAATGTTTTCGAGAACTTGTTTTACACCGTGTTAGATACGAGTGGTAAAACTAAAGACAATGACAATGCTCGAAAAGATTTGGAGGCATTGAACATTAGGCCAGAATTGTGGCTTCGCCCTAACACTACGAAACCTAAAGCTCCATTTAGTCTTACTAAACAACAATTTGAAGACGTCTGTAAGTGTGTTAGTGGGTTGAAGCTCCCAAATGGATATGCGTAGAACATAACACATTGTTGTAAGAATGAGAAATTGAAAATTTATGGATTCAAGAGTCACGATTGTCATGTATTCATGCAGAAGTTGATTCCAATTGCATTTCGTGAGATGTTACCCTGAAAAGTTCTGGATACATTGACCGAACTATCAAATTTCTTTCGATATATTTGTTCAACTATAATTAAGTACAGTGATGTCAAGCAGATGGAGAAGAATATTGTGCATACCATGTGCAAGCTTGAAATGATCTTCCCTCCAGGATTTTTTGACTCGATGGAACATCTGCCTATTTATCTGCCGTATGAACTCAAACTTGGAGGACCGATGCAATATCGGTGGATGTATCCTTTTGAGAGGTAATATATAAACTGCTATAATTGCTCTATCCTGCTCATATTAATAATACTTCACTAAGTCTGCATATTATTTATCGTATGTATATGCACCGATTAAAACAAAAGGTCAAGAACAAAGCTCGTGTAGAGGGTTCTATTACTGAACGATATACAGAGGAAGAGCTTGTCAACATCTACTCATTGTATTTTGGCGATGTTGTCTCAACGAAGCACAACCGTTTAGCAAAGAATGAGGTTGTTGGTCCAATGACTCATGCTGATGATGAGTTAGTTGTATTCACATATCTGGCTAAACCATTTGGCCCTGAGACTCTGACTTACTTAAGCGACAAAGAGTTGAAGATTGTGTCTATATATGTGCTTCTAAATATGCCCGAAGTATCATCATACATCACGTAAGTCTAAGCTTATTTGCTCCAGTTAGTACAATTTACAAGTGTAGTCATCTCTATATATGTTAAAGACATTTGACTAATATCGCAGTTCATTCGAAGAGGAAGCGTATGCTTCTAACCCAACTTTTACTGCAGCATAATTAGAAACATTCACTAATGCTAATTTCCAACAGTGGTTTAAGAAAAGGGTTGAAGCGGAGAGTATTTCTGAGCATTTTATAGATGTCATCCAAGGACCTTACAAAGTTGTTAGTTCTTGTCCTGGTTGCATCGTTAATGGATATAGATTTAGAGTCGATGACTTGCATGAACTCACATCAGTCAATTCTTGGGTTGTGGTGTTAGGAAGCTGCTATCAAGATTCTGAGTCCAATTACTGTGGTCGTTTACAGGATGTAGTTGTGCTCAATTATCACGGCGGCAAAAAGGTAGTTACATTTAAGTGTAGCAGGTTTGATACTGAAAAGGGGGTTAAAGTTGATCGTAATAGAATCACAACCGTGGATATCAAGTCGGTGTTAAATTCTGATGACGTTTACGTGTTAGCAAGTCAAGTGACTCAAGTGTATTACGCTCCTAATGTCGTAAATACTCGAAGCCCCTGGTACACAGTAGTCACTACTAAAACACGCTCATTTAATGCTGATAACATGTTTGGTATGGATGAGGCGTTGCAAGAAGATGTGAGCAACCCATTGGTCGTAGTGTTCCATGCTGAAGATGTGGTGAGTACTGATGTCATTGACATATCTGACGATGAGGATGTCGAGGCCACCGTACACATAAATTGTAAGACCCAAAATTTTATGAAATAAAAGTATTCACTTTTTCTTATAATTACAATTCAGTAAATGGTTAAATTGATAAAAAGTTAAAGTTAAAGGTGATATATGATTTTTTTTCAAAATAAGCAAGTGGTTATAAAATACTCATTGTTGTCGGGGAATATTCGTTTTGTCGTGAAATATTCTTCCTGTTGGGGAATATTCATAAGACGGCGCAGCCTTTTGTGAGCCTCATAACAGAATAACTGTCGGATGAAGAAAAAGACAAATTAAAGTTTTTATAAATAACAGCGTAGTGGTTACCGTTAACACTGTTAGAATACCCGGTGGGTAAAGTAAAGTAATACGCGTTGTTGCACAGTAACACACGATATTGCACCAATTATTGATTCTTACGTAAGAAGGCACTACTCAATAATTGTTACAGTAATTACTATTCAATATTTTATTTTTGATTCAATAATTGCTGCGTTGATATTTTATATTATTGTTGTTTTAATAATTGTCACTGCACAGTATTTTCCATTATCAAATTAATAATTCATATTATTTGAATAATATTATTAGATAGCATTATTGGCAATGTCTAGAAAGTTCTGTCTAAGGAGAGGTTTGGTCACCTAATTGCGCGCCAGTAAGGAGAAATTCTTATTGGAAAACCCCCTCTTTCCTGGGAACGGCCTGGTTGTCATTATTGTGATTCTGTAATATTATTTATGAATAATTAATTATTAATTTATATGATGAGGAAAATATTGATTTTATGTGGATATAAATGGAGAAAATTTTAATGTGACAATTGTTGAAAATTAATATTTTATCTTTTTTTGATAAAATAATTCATTTTAATATATTATTATATTTTAATAATATAATAATAGTGATATGTTTACAATGAATGTGGGATATATAAGTATATGAGGAGGAAGAGTATTTTTATTACATTAAATGATTAACACATATTTTGTGTGTCGGTGGACACCATTTCTTGACTGAAATTTGATTATAGCCTGTAAAATCACCCGTTTGTGGATTTCGGTCAATTTCTATTTGCAATTTGGAAAAACTTCCTTCTGCAAAGTTGTAGAAAATTGAATTTCCTATAAAAAAAAGTCGTGAGATTCGAATTTTCTGATAAAAGGGCTATTTATTATGAATTATTGAAGTTCTGAAGCTCCGAAATAATTAATTTTTGAACTTTTAAAATATATTTTTAATAAAAATGTTTTTTATATGTTGTGAGCCTCATTAATCACATGTTATGTTGCTGAATTCAGATCTAGGAAGGTTGGCGTAGAAATTATAATAATTATATTAATATTATATTAAATTTTTTGCTTTGGTGTTTTAAGCAATTTTCTATAAATAGGGTGTTTTGGTTAGATTTGAAAATCACACCAGAAACTGAAGTTTTCTCTCTATTTCCCTCTCTATATTATCAAGTGTATTCTTGTGAGTATTTTGATATTTTGAGTGTTGCTATACAGTGCAAGTTCATTCAGTGTTATTCCAGTCAGAAGTACTTCTCTTTTGAGGTAAGGGATTGTAAGGGATAGTAAGAGATATTATTTTTTTAAAAATTATATTATTTCTTCAATATCATTATGTCGAAATATTGATTTGAACTTTTTATCAAATTTGGAACTTTTCATGTCGGGGTTACTATTCATGAGTTACTATTCACGAGTTACTATTCATGAGTTACTATTTACGAGTTACTATTCACGAGTTACTATTAACGACGGGTTACTATTGATAAGTTACTATTCATTAGTTACTATTCATGAGTTACTATTCACGAGTTACTATTCACGAGTTACTATTTACGGGTACTATTCACTACAAAATTGGTTTCTTTTTCTAACCAAATTATAGTTGATTTATGAATATTACTCTGGAGATTAAAACTATATATTAATTATATTGATTTTATTATCATATATAACATTTTTATAACCCTGATGTTGAAATTCTCTTTCACTAGAGTGTAAAGATAGGTAGATTATTGGTATGATCATGACTAGGGTTCTCTTTGGCCAGTAGTGAAAAGTTGAATTGTTGACTGGTATGGTCATGACCATTGAATTTATAATTGAATATCTTTAGCTTAAGTGGAAAGGTGAATTGATCAACATGGTTATAACTATGGTTTATATAAATTCTGAAATGATTATATATTTCTTTGAGATATGAATGTCTTTGGCCTGTAGTGCAAAGATGACCTGTTATTGAATATCTTTGGCCCGTAGTGCAAAGATGAACTGTTGATTAATATCTTTAGTCTGTAGTGCAAAGATGAATTTATTAGTATGATTATGAACAGGAACTGTGATTTGGTATAATCATGATCTTTGATGTTTCAGGTAAAGACAGGTGATGAAAATTATCTTAATCCTGAATGAGAAAAAGAATTTAGAACAACAATTACGATTATGAGTTATACATGTGATTGTGGACAGGAATTGTTGATTGATGTTACAGGAATAAAACATTGTTGGTGGACTTTTAACATGGAGAAGATAATAGACTTTATAGTTTTTTTGACTCTTCTAATGGATTGTTCATTCCGCTGCAACTATGGTTGAAAATTTTTATCATCTACCATGTGTTCTAAATCTCTGATTTATTACTGTTGAAGACTATTGATAATATATTTATCTTTAGTCATGATATTCTTTACTGAGCTAGTTGTGCTCACCCTTTTGCTTCACAATTCCTTTCAGGTAATAAAAGTGTAGCTGGGACAAGCGGGGAATAACGGGGGAATAGAACGGTGGTCTATAGATGTTGAGGGTGAGGTGAATTAAACTTTGGAAGGGTGTTTTGTCACTATTATACAAGATGTCTAATGACATACAACCTCGAGTCATCATAAGACAGGGATGTGCTCATCCACTTGCTGAGTATATTTACAAGCACTACCTATATAATCTTAGTGTTTGTTTGGAATATAATTCCCAATTAGAGAAAGTGGAGATAATGATATGTCAAGAGAAGACTCACCATTGGGAAGAATATGATAGTAATCTTTTCGTTTTTCTTTGGGGTCTACTGGGTCAACCAAGGATAATTTTATGGCCATATGATATCTATCAGAACCTAGACGCATGGCCTCCCATGTACGAAGGTTTCCATGAGCACTTCCCAAAGATTTTAATTTTTAAAACAGTTTTTGACTATACATTTATGTAAGGTGTCAATATGAGGTGTTGTCCACGGTTGGGACATGAGTCACAGTTGGTATATATTTGTATTTAAACTCACAGTTTAAGTGTTGTTGTATTTTGCACGACAATTGTTGTAATAAAGTTGTAGTTGTTTATTGTACCATGTATTTGGCGACTCAAAATGGGTTGGATGGAATGGACCTATTTTGTGGTCGTTACATAAATGATTATGTAGTCGTTAAGGATGATAACGATGACGAAATTGATCTCGAAACTGAGGATGAGGAAGATACCGAATCCGAGAATGATATACATGTTGATTTTGATGGGTTTAATGACGTGCGTAATTGAAAATGAGCTTTCATATTAGTCCTTACCATATATTGATAAACCTTACATACTCGTAATCTACCAATTTTATTATTGTAGTAGGATATTCATGGCTAGATATAGCGGTGGAGGTAGCCGAGGTGGTGGGCGATCCGATACTGGAGACGGTAGCCACGATGGAGGCTCTTCTTCAGGCGCGAGTCAGTTATCTTAACTAGGATTTAAATATATCTCAAGTTTCATTAATTACAATGATTATTGAAGTACTATGTTAAATATAATTATTACAGATGCACCTCGTCGACGACACCGAGGGACGAACCTCGGTATCTTTGGTCGTCCGCCGGCAGTGCCACTTACAGTACCGGTGGATGTCGTTTCTCAGCAGTAAGTGTTAATATATTCCTACTATTTCTATCAGTTATTGCAAAACACAATTCACATAACACATATTGTTATACTTTTTCTGTAGTATACTAGACTCGGTGGCTAAGCACACCCTACTTGCGATTTGTTTAATGCATCTCCCGAGAGGGTGCATGCGGTTCAGTCAGTATGCGCGGTACGATGCCACTTTTATGCAGACTGTCTTGCGGGAGTTTCACATAAGTTAAGCATATTATCACCACATAGTTGTATTAGGATGACGAAATCAAATGTTCTTAATTTTAAATAATCTTTTGTTATAGCTTTATTATCGATTTGACCCGAGCATTTCTCAGTCAGCTAGCGATGCTGTGATTGAGCATCACGTCACTGCGAATTGCTCTGGATGGCTGTATGAGATGCGATAGAAGGCAGCCCGGGCAGTTGTGGACCAGCCCGAGACCACCATCAGAGATCATCAGCCCCGCATAGTCTCTGATTTAGACTGAAAGGCTATGTGTGCTCACTGGGAGGCTGATGACTTCAAGGAAAAGTCCGAGCAAGCAAGGAAAAACCGTGGTCAGCTCCGAATAGTACACACCACTGGTTCTCAGTCGTTCGAGGAGGCAAAGACGGTAAGTGCGTTGTATTTAGTTATTTATGTGTCAAGTTCTCACACAAATACTTAAGACCTGTTTTATGAATGTTTGTATTAGGCATTAGGGAGGACCTTGGGTCGAGATCCTACCATGCTAGAGTTTTAGGATCGAGCCCACACGCCTAAGGACGAGCGTGTTTTGTCTCAGGCAGCTTTAGCTATACGTGTAAAACTCATCTTACAGTTTAGCTTTTAATAATATTCAATCATAAATAAAATGATATAATTAACATACGTATACAGAATACATTACAGGACCGATTTCAGAAGCTTCGAGACGAGCGTATAGCTGAGCTAGAGACTATTAGGAGGGGTTCTGAACCGTTAGATTCCGCCACCCTTCTTCCCGATATTGTATTAGATCGGGATGAGGAGCTGAGACTATGGGTCGCGTCTCAGGATCCCCCTAATAGCAGTACCGGCAGATATCGAGTGTTGGGTCTGCCGAGGATACCCGCATATAAACTTCCTGGAGGTAATATTTTTTTATGTTTCACGAAATTATCTGAATTTATCACATTATATAAATTATTATTAGTAATTGAATTTGTATCTCTTTATAGGCTCCAGCCAGCGTCCGAGAGCACATATTGGACCATCTCATACGGGCACTGGCTTGGATGACGATATCTTCCGGTGGCTGATAGGGGTCGTGTCGGATAGGTTCCATACCGATCTAGTCTTTCGGCGTCAGCAGTTGCCTTCCGATTCTCGTCTTCACCAGATTGCTCAGGATATTATAGCAGGGGCCTCTACAGAGAGTACGGAATTACCTCGGGAGCAGTTCGACGCTTGGAGCGCCGACATGCTCCGGATGGTGATTACCCTCTTGGAGGAGGCTTTTCGTCCGCCCCCACCAACTCAGGTATTCTTATTTTTTATGTTTTTCAATTAAGGCTAGTTTGTTAATTCTCATATATATATACGGACTAATGATTTATATTTTTGATTCTATCAACAAGGTGGCGATGGAGAGCAGGCTGGCGATGATGAGCAGAGCAGCGCAGGTGGCGATGGAGAGCACGAGGCTGATTTCCATACACCAGAGCAGCGCCGTCGTTCACCTCCGTCCGATGATGATACTTTTACTAGTTTATAGTTCATTTGTATATATTCATGATATTGTAAAACTTTTGTATATATTGTATTATCTAATTGTGTCTGTACAACTGTTGTAAATTATATTGTTTAACATTTATGGAACATTAGCTTATATTTGTAATTGGTTAGCTTGTAATACGTTTTGGTGGATATTTGAATGTTAATGTGAATGATAATGAGTTGAAGATTACGTTTTAGTGCTACGTTGAATATTTGAATGTGAGATACATGTTTATAATACTGTGTATTGGGTTGTGACAGGTTACAGGTACATTAATGGGTTTAAACACCTAGAAACTGAACTTTTAAAATCTGTATTTTAAAAAAAAAGTAGTTAATTCCGTCGGAATAAGGTAGTTACGACAGAAATTCTCTCGGAGATAACAAAAAATAATTTTTAATAAATTTCAAAATATTCTAATTTCAGTCGTAAGTACTCCATCTTCGACGGAACTCATCTGTCATAAATATCCTATGTCCGACGAAAATTCCGTCGACCTTAATAAGCAGTCAGTTTTTATAATTTTTGGGTTATTTTAATTTTCAGTCGGTAATAAGATAATTTCGAGAGAATATGTCCGTCGGAAATAGGACCTTTTTATCCGATGGAAAGTTTCGTCCTACATATTCTGTCGAAAATAAGTGATGTCCGACGAAATTCCGTCGGCGATAAGTTCGTCGAAGATAAGGTATATCCGACAGAATTCTCGACGGATCTTATTTTTGACGCGATTATTTACGACCGAATTTCGGATGGAATTTTTCGTCGAAAATAGTATATGTTCGACGGAATAGGATTAGGTCCGACGGAATCTTCCATCGGAACAAAGCTTTTTTCTTGTAGTGTCCATGATTTGATATCACGTGCCCAAGGAATGCAACTTCCTCAAGCCAGAACTCATATTTCTTCAACTTAGCATAAAGCTTGTTTTCACGAAGCTTTTGAAGTATCAGCCTCAAGTGTTTCTCATGGTCTTCAGGGCTTTTGGAGTATATGAGGATGTCATCAATAAAGACGACCACAAAGTGATCCAAATATTCCTTGAATACTCGGTTTATCATGTCCATGAAGGCAGCAGGAGCATTAGTCAATCCAAAAGACATAACTAGGAATTCATAATGCCTGTACCGAGTTCTGAAAGCAGTCTTTGGAATGTCATCAGTTTTAATCTTCAACTGATGATATCCGGAACGAAGATTAATCTTTGAAATAGAATTTGGCTCCCTGCAACTGGTCAAATAGGTCATCAATGCGAGGCAATGGGCACCTATTTTTGATGGTAAAATGATTCAACTCCCGATAATCAATACAAAGTCACATACTTCCATCTTTCTTCTTCACGAATAGAACAGGAGCACCCCAAGGAGACGTACTAGGACGAATGAAACCAATGTCTAACAATTCCTGTAGTTGGGTTTTTAACTCCTGAAGTTCAATAGGAGCCATTCGATATGGGGCTTTGGAAATGGGTTTTGTACCAGATTCAAGGTCGATACAAAATTCAATTTCACTCTCTGGGGGTAGGCCAGGAAGTTCTTCAGGGAATACGTCAGAAAATTTATTAACAATAGAAATATCATTCAAATCTGACGTATTTTTATTTAAATCTGTGACATGGGATAAGAAAGCTTGACATCCGTTTTTCAATAAACGAATAACTTTATGGCTTGATATGACAGTGATTGACTTTAGTGGTTTGATTGCTTGAATTCGTATAATAGGTTGGTTAGAAATATGAAAGCTAACAACCTTACAAAAATAATCGATTTTAGCATGATGAGTAGTTAACCAATCAATTCCTAAAATCACATCAAATACAAGTATTTTCAAAGAAATAAGAATGACAGGTAACGTATGGTTACCGATTTGAATCAAACAAGACTTATAAATTGTGGATGTAATGAAGGTTTCTCCCAACGAAGTTTCAACAGATAAGTCAAAGTCTAATTTCTCCAGAGTCAAATTTAAACGTTGAGCACAAATAGGAGAAATAAAGGAATGAGTAAAAACGGTATCAAATAAAATATAAAATTCGCTAGAGTTTATGATTAGCTTACTCGTGATCATCTCGTTCGGATTCCTCACTTTTTGGGAGGTTACGACAAATGCTCTGTGACGCCCCCAAAATTAGGTATACATCACCCATCTTGAGTCGTCAGATACATGGTACAGAATTCAAATACAACTTACTAATACCACTGTCGTGTATAATACGACAAAATACAACTGTGAGTTTGAATACAATAATTGTCTACTAGAGATCATACAAACTCAAAAGGAGTCCTCAATACAATTATTGTCACACTATTTCACAGAATAGTGAGGACTACTAATGCTATCCTCTGGACCATTACTCCGTTCCCTGACTCGTCCCTGCTATGTTCTCATTTCCTGAAGAGAACAGTGAAAGAAAGGGTGAGCTCAACTAGCCCAGTAAGAAATATTATGACTAAGATAATGCAGAATAAATTATCGTTAGCCTTCAACAATATTAAACTGATAAAATATAACAACATCAAGTTTAATAGCAGTGGATCAAGCAATCCATTAAAAGAGTCAAGTAGAGAATAGAATCTACTATCTTTTATGATTTAAAAAGTTTTTAATCACTTTTATCGCTGAGACTCAGCTTAATAAATAATCCACATCATCCCTGCACTACGGCCAAGGATACTCATTAGGGTCACGACCACAAATTCCATGCACTACGGGCCAAGGATATTTGTGTATTCATCAATGGTCATGATCATGCCAACAACTGTCCATCAATGCACTACGGCAAATGAGACTTTTACCACATCATTTGTAACATTACGGTCATGATTACACCGAATAATCCCTGGTCATAATCATACCAAGTCCATCCATGCTCTACAGGCCACAGATGACTTTCAAAATATAAATAAGAGGATGATGACAATGATATAAGAATTCAATAAAAAAAGTTCAAGAATTATTTTATCCAGGAATTATTAACGTCCAAATTGTCAACACGATACTATTTTGTGGTGTAAAATTCAAGAATGATCAGAAGAATATTTCCATGAAAGGATACTGGATGAAGCGCAAATGTCAAGGATATTCCACTAATTTCATGGAGTATAGAAATCAAAGTTTTATCCAACTGAGTATAATAAAGAATGGAATAACAAAAGAAATCACCATGCATGTGATAGACCGCACAGACAGGTTATTCCAACAGAATAATAATAATGGAACCAGGTCAGGTGAAATTCACACCAACAGGATGTTCCAACAGAATAATAAAGACGGAACCAGGTCCGGTGTAAAACACACAGACAGGATGTTCCAACGGAATAATAATAAAGACGGAACCAGGTCCGGTGTAAAACACACAGACATGATGTTCCAACAGAATGATAGAAGAATGTCACCAAGTATAGGGTAGACCGCGTATACAGGTTATTCCAACAGAATAATAAGAAATGGAATAACAACAGTTCTCTTCATGAATAAGAAAGAATAACACCCCTTACCGTAACAGAAACTGGATATGGGAAAAGAAAAGTTAAGTAGTAGAAAGCTTTTCTTCTATCTCTCTATAGTTTCTCTCTCTAGAGTTCAGTGAATTCGTAAGAAAATAATGAAGGAATGAGCTTCTATTTATAGGAAAATGGAATGCATAGTAACTAATCCATGAACGGTCCAGATTGATTTACTTTAATCTGACGGTCCATATTTAAAGAAAAATCTTTTAAATAAAATATAATATATTCTATTTATATAAAAAGATTTTTACTATGCAAACACTATGCAACACTATGCAAAACACTATGCAACACTATGCATAATAAAATATAATATATTCTATTTATAAAATAACTTTAATAAAGTATTCTGTTTTATATAAAAAGATGTTTCCGTTTTATTACGTTAATAATACGAATAAAACAAAATGTCATTATCGCTATAATAATTCATATTATTAATCGACAATAATTGAATCAAACTGAGCGACTTCTCACATAAATATCAATAATCAATACCGTGTGCTACTATGCAACAACGCGTATTACTGTACTTTTACTACCCAGTAGTTCAACAATATCAACGGTAAAACTTCCGCCGTTATTTTTAATAAAATATTTTTGTCGTTTTCTCAATCCGACAATAATTCTGTTGTGGGGTCCACCAATAATTTTGCCGTCGTACGAATATTCCCCGACAAAAAGAATATTCCCCGACCAAACGAATATTTTATAACAACTTGCGTACTTTGCAAAATTTATAAATATTACCCACAACTATAACATTATATCAAATTTCTTCCATAATATTCAAAAATAATAATTATAAAAATTCATCTTTATTTATAAAAACTGGGGTCTTACACGCTCTCCCTTGAACTACCGATTTTGTCTTGTCTAGGACACCCTTTGATGCCTCCATCCCAGCTGGACTTGACTTTGGTGCACGACAAAATCAGGCTAGGTGACCTTCTTTTTCACAATTATAACATGCTTTGGACTACATCGTGCAGTTTGGACTTATGTGTCCTTCCCCTCCACATTTGTAACATACGACCGGCGGTCATTCTTCTTCCTTAACAACAGGTGCTGGTGTTGACGTCTTTCCATCATTATTAAATCTTCTCTTCTTGAAATGTCCACTCTTATTGTCATGGCCATGATTACCACCGAAGTGATTACCATTTCTGGCATGTTGATTCCCTCCACGTTTGTTGTCACCGCTTCGATGACTGCTACCACTGGTATTATCGACTTGCCGACTGCTCTCTCTTGGTTGGGTTGACTCATTATTGCACTCCAATAACTGAGCCCTATTCACAACATCTGAATACAAACACAGTTTATGAGAGATAAGGTATTGACGTATCTCGGGTTTCAAACCTCTTAGAAACATTCGCGTCATTCTCTCCTCATTATCAACCAAGTGGGACGCAAGCCGAGATAACTCGACAAACTTAGCTTCGTAGAACGCCACGATCATATTGTTTTGCTCAAGCTTGATGAACTCTACCTCCTTCATGAGACGAATACTTTCAGAAAAGTACATGTCGTTGAATAGCTCTTAGAACTTCTCCCAAGATATTTTGAGTGCGGCAGGTTGAGTACGTTTACAGATTCCCACCAGTAATCTGCCTCTGCTCGCAACATGAAGGAGACAAAGGAAACCTTTTGCTCCTCGGAGCATCCCAAAACATCAAATATCTTGTTGATCTGCTTTATCCACGTCTCCGCCTTAAGTGGTTTTGGCTCTCCAAAAAAATCTGGTGGTCCCAGCTCCTTAAACTGCTTAGCGGTGACCGTCTAAGAGTTGTCAATGTTTCCACCTGCATTTTGGACAGGAGCCGCTCTCGCCTGATGTTGCATGAATTGAATAAAGCCTCTGAACATCCAATCGTTCACCATTTCATCGGTGTTATTGTTTACATGAGGATTATTGCCTTCCTATTGCACATTATCCTGGGTATTAATCTGTGGTGACTCAACAGTCTTATGTGCTTCATTGCTTATCTCAACATTTTTGGATGTCATTTTCAAATACTGCCACAAAATAAGGGTTAATTAACATATCACATATTATCCATATACTCTGACCGACCAATTAAATACCAAATAAACTTAGGTAGGTCATACTAGCGAAGGAATTTCTCATCTCTCCCCTCCTAGTTCTTGTCTCACATCTCAGCTAGGGATCATATCCCTAAGCTTTGATACCAAATGTGACTCCCCCAAAATAGGTATACATCACCCATCTTGAGTCGCCAAATACATGGTACAGAATACAAATACAAACTTAATTATACAACCATCGTGTAATATACGACAAAACATAGCTGAGAGTTTAAACAAGAATATTGCCTTCTAGACAATATCCACTCTCAAATAGAGTCCTCATTACATTTATTGTCACACTATTTTATAGAATAGTGAGGACTACTAATACACCATCTCGGATCATCACTCTATTCCCCGGCTAGTCCCGGCTACGTTCTCATTTCCTGAAGAGAACAATAAAAACAAAAGGGTGAGCTCAACTATCCCAGTAAAAAATATTATGACTAAGATAATGCAGAATAAATTATCATTAGTCATCAATAATGTTAAACTGATAAAATACAATAGATATAAAGTTTAACTGTAGCGGAATAAGCAATCCATTAGAAGAGTCAAGTAGAGCATGATATCTACTACCTTCTATGATTTAAAATATTTTCATCAATTTTTATCGCTGAGACTCAGCTTAATAAATAAACCATATCATTGAATCATCCCTACACTAAGGGCCAAGAATATTCATTAAATCATCAATGGTCATAACTATACCGAATAATCCCTAGTAATAATCATACCAAAAACTGTCCATCAATGCACTACAGGCCATTGAGGACTTTTACCACATCATTTATAACATTACAGATCATGATTATACCGAATGATCCTTGGTCATAATCATACCGAGTCCATCTATGCACGTAAGCCAAAGATGACTTTCATCACAATATAAGCATGAGGATGATGACAGTGCCATAATAATTCAATAAAACAAGTTCAATAATAAATTTTAAAGATTTATAAGTTAATTTATCCTGAAATCAATAATGTCCAAATTGTCAACATGATAATGCTTTGTGGAGTAAAATTCAAGAATGCTCAGAAGAATATTTCCATGAAAAGATACTAGATGAAGCACAAATATCCAGGATATTCTACTAATTTCATGGAGTATAGAAGTCAAAACTTTAACTAACTGAGTATAATACATTATATGAAACTACAAATGGATTTTCGCCCGCCATGCAGTAATCCACATAGACAGATCATTTCCATAATTTAATAAGGAATGAATATGAAGGATCATTTACCATGCATGTCGCAATCCACATAGACAGGTTATTCCAACAGAATAATAAAAAATGAAATAACAGAAGAATTCACCAGGCATGCGATAGACCGCACAGACAGGTTATTCCCAATCGAATAATAAAGAATGGAACCAGGTCATGCGTAATCCGCACAGACAGGATATTCCAACAGAATAATAAAGAATGGAATCAGGTCAAACGTAATCCGCACAGACAGGATATTCCAACAGAATAATAAAGAATGGAACCAGGTCATGCGTAATCCGTACAGACAGGATATTCCAACAGAATAATAAAGAATAGAATAACAACAGAATTCACCAGGCTTGCGATAGACTGCACAGACAGGTTATTCCAATAGAATAATAAAGAATGGAATAACAGAATAATTTCACCATGTATGCAGTACTTCGCATAGACAGGTTATTCCAACATAATAATAAAGAATGGAATAACAACCCTTATAAGTATTAAAAGAAAATAACTCTCTTCATGAATACGAAAGAATAATACTCCTTACCTTAGAAGAAACTGGATATTGGAATAGTGAGGTATCAGACTTCTCTTCTTCTTTCTCTCTATAATTTCTCTCTATAATAATTGGTCTAAAGCTTTAGTGAATTGGTGAGAAAAGAAGGAAGAATGAATTTCTATTTATAGGAAAATATAGTTTTGATAATTGCACGTTTTGGGGCTTGAAATATTACAGTACAATACCTTTAACTTTTCTTTCATTTTTAATTTAGTCCTGCAAATATTATCAAACTTCCACCACCTCCCCTAATAGTAAATCATGTGAATTAATAGTTCATTCATGTGACTCAATAGTATAATCATGTGAAAAAACTAATTACAGTATAGTACCTTCAACTATACCTTCATTTTTAATTTAGTCATGCAAGTATTATCAATCCTGTACCAACTCCCCTAATAGTAAATCATGTGAATCAATAGTACACACATGTGAACACATAGTTATAAGCATGTGAATTAATAGCAATTAATTGCTCATTTATCCGGTTAAATACTCGATTGCTCAATATAACCTCCAGACATTAATTATTATCGAAATAAATATCGATTTTCACTAACACTAATAATTCTCACACAATAGAATTATCAATTTCATCTTTAATCAACACGAACGTATTCATCATTAATATTATAACTCATAATATTTAACAACCGGGTCGTTCCCAGGAAAAAGGGGGCTTTCCGATAAGAATTTCTCCTTATTGGCGCGCAATTAGGTGACCAAACCTCTCCTTAACAGAACTTCTAGACATTGTCAATATTGCAAATAATAATATGAATAACGTTGTCGTCTCAATTATTGATTTAATAATATAACATACTATGCAGATGATACTGTGATAATAATTGAATCAATAATATGAGAGATATGATGCAACAATTACTGTAGCAATAATTGAGTATAACTGAGTGACTTCTCACGTAAGCATCAATAATCAATACTGTATGCTACTATGCAATCACGCGTATTACTGTACTTTTACTACCGAGTAGTTTAACAGTTTTAACGGTAACACTTCCGCCGTTATTTTTATAAAAAGATAATTCTGTCGTTTTCTAACTACGACAATACTTCCGTTGTGGGGTCCACCAATGATTGTGCCGTCGTACGAATATTCCCTGTTAAAAAGAATATTCTCCGACCAATCGAATATTATATAACCACTTGCTTACTTTGAAAAATTTGTAAATATTACCCACAACTATAACATTATATCAAATTCACACCATAATATTCAAAAATATATTTCAAGAAAATTATTCTTTATTCATAAAAGTTGGGGTCTTACACTTTGGCTGGACAATATCCTCAATAACTATTTATTTTCCTACCTTTCTTTGGAGTTATGCCATGGTTTGGGGAGTGTTCTTTGCCAAGACACCTTCAAATGTTTGATGGTTTTTCCATTAGTAAAAGTCACCACTGCTATGGATTGATCTATGTTAGGGACTTTTAATGCCTCCTTGGTGAATAGGTTCAAATAGTCCCTCAATGAATCTCAATTTTGTTGAATTATGGACATAAGCGATGTTGAACTTTTGGCATGAGTCTTTCCTTCAATGAACTAATTGACAAACAATTCACTCAATTGATCAAAATTAAAGAATGTATTGAGGCTATAGTAAACTGTATGTACCAAGCATGGGTTGGACCCTTTAGGGTTTATCGAAAAGTCATACAATTTATAGCATCTGAGACATTATGTAACAACAAAAGCGCATCAAAAGTAAGTATATGATTTATAGGATCACCTATTCCATCATACTTATCAATTTAGGGCATCGTAAAACCATCAGGGAACGGTTCATCCATGACATCTTGAGTGAATGAAGGAGGTCCTGCCTTATATATCATCTGCCCCTTGAATTCCTTGGGACGATTGGACTCCTTATCGTTCTTGGAGAGCCTCTGTACCTCTTTTTCGATTTTTGCCTCCTCATGGGAATTAGGTCTTAAGCTGGCAGTCTAATTGTTTTGATGGTGTTCTGATATTTGTAGTTGTCTAGGTTCCCTCTTTAGATCTTGTAGTTGCACTTGGAGATTGTTTAGACTTTTCCTCAGTTGGTTAACTATCATTTGTCCTTAAGCGATCACGCCTATGGGGGTTGTTCCTCTTGTCATGTTGACGATTATTCTGGATTCGTCTATAAATTAGATCACCGCAATTATGTTTGATCTGGGAACGAAATCTACTTGAATTGGTAATTGGGAGTGCATAATATAGGGTCCACTATGAGTGCGGATAGGTTATTCTGGAATGTGAAGAGGTGGAGGATGATGGCGAGAGGATTGTGGAATATGAGCAAATTGTGCTCATTGTTTTTTATTGTTAGGAGGTGGAGGATGTGGAGGGTTGTGACCCCGTGCACCATCGCGAGTATTCACCATGTTGATTTTCTAACTTGTGAAAAATATATGACTATTTAATCTTTTTACACAAACGGCGTCAATCTGATGCATCAATCATCATGTAACAGAACGCTGATATGAAGAAAGAGAATTATTATGGGAGTTAGAATTATGTCCATGAATTGTGTTGGAGTATATCTTATTTATAACATAAGAGTCCTTTCCTTTAGGAGTTAGGAATAAGAGTCATGCTTGGATTTAGAATTCATCCTAGATTGTTACTACTTAGCTGATTAAACATGAAGGGAATTTTATTGCTTATTGGATTTGAGTATTCTTGTAGAACACTCCATGAGCGAAATTACTACACTGCCCTTATTAGTAGTTACATTAATTACACTTGGTAATTTACTATTGATGAGTTATTTTTACTCACATTAACACTTAAAACTTTAAGTGAGACACTTATTACTCTGGTAGCAATTCTCGCAATATCAAGCATCTTCTTTTTTTATTGTGTATACACAAAAAATAAACTCTTTTTTATTTCTTTCTTACTTTACCTTTTAATTTATTCAATTTTTCACCTCTCATCTCCTATTTTTTAACGCATCTTCTCAATTTTTTTACCCACGTTGTTAATTAGTAAATATATGGATAAAGAAGAGAAAAAAGCTGAGGATCTCCCAGATCACGCACTCCCGATCGTAAGGTATTTCACAGTCTTGCTATTCTACAACTTGAAAATGGAGAGTAGTTAACATAAAGTTAACTTTGGTTAATTGATTAATACAATATTGACACGCAAGTTGGATGGTGATCTCTCTCTGAATGTCAGTACTGTATTAGTCAACCATAAAGTTTGATAACTCAATTGATGGAGGTTAATTACACTTGAACGGATTAAATTCCCCTCCCTCCCTTCCTTGTTGTGAGCAGTTTTTTTCTTTTCTTTCTTACCTAAACCTCCTCTTCGACCCATATATACACACATTTTCGGATTTTGTTTGGGGAAATCAAATGGATTTAAAGAAAGATTTGAATTTGTAAATTTTGTTAAAACTTATTAAAAGTTACGAAATAATAATACTCCTTCCGTCCCAAATTAATTGCTCAATTTTGACCTTTTTAAGTCAAATTGACTATTTTTAGAAATAATAATTAAGCATATATAAATATATTTCTAAAATTATAAAAATTAGGATTTGTAATAAATTGTATATACTTTCTTTTGATTGTAATCTCTTCACCTATATTTTAGCAAAAATAGTAAAACGATTAGTTTTAAAAATGGTCAATTTGACTTTAAAAAGTCAAAACTGAGTAATTAATTTGGGACGGAGGGAGTATTTTGTAAATAATTTATTAAAATATTGATTAAAATTAAATATATTTATATTAAATTTAAATTTAAAAATATATACAAGTCAATAACAATCTTATATGTTCTTTGTTGAGTCTTTTACCCTATTACTATTAGGGGATTAGAAGAGTTTCACCAGAGCTAGAACTTAATATCTCATACAAAGAAAAATTAAAATTAGCAAAATGCTCTACCATACTACTGCTGTCATAGTATAAAGCTTTGGTTATGGCCTTAAGGGGAATATTTTGCATAAAATACGCTTGGACACATTGATAACAAGAAAAATACTAATAATAAAAAGAAACAAACAAAAGAATATGTCAGTTTATTCTAGACAGCAGGAACTTTAAATTAATCCAAGGAAAAGTCTAGGGGGATAAGTTTTGGGCGGCCGCTAATTTTTTTATTTTTTTTATGACATTTAAATAATTTATAATATTTATTGAAACTGAAATTTTTACAAAATCCACGTATCCAAATGACACCTAAATAACTAAATTCTGTAAAATTCCAGTTCCAATAAATATTATAAATTGTTTGAGTCAAAAAATTAAAAAAAATTGGCCGGTGCCCCCCCCACCCCACACCCCACCCCACCCCACCCCACCCACCGCAGGACTGTTAATCTAAACAAAGAAAAGGAGCAAAGAAACACGAATTAGAGTCGGGAGTAGCAATAAATTAATATAAATAGCCTCACGTCATCCATCATTTTGGACACAAAACATAGCTTGGGATAAGTTAAGGGATACCAATATCCCTCCTCTGTTGCACATGCCAAATTCTCCCCTAAAACAAAATCACATGATCAAAAGTCAATGCAAATTAGAGGCTGCAAGGTATCAAAACCAAAGAGACAAATGCAACAATGTACCATTCATACAGGCTTTAGGATCATCTCCAACACTGGAAAATAAATAAGGAAAATAAAATAAACCATGATCAACCCAAAATCTGAATAACTAGTATCCATGTTTCCATGTACCAGTACAAGACCACCAGCAGCTATTGGACCCAAACACTGTATTCTTCTCACCTCCTTGAATATAATAGAGAAGGAACATGAGATTTCGTCGAATTGAAAACTGTACAGTTCTATCCCTAATTCCTCGTTATTATCAGGAATTGCACAACAGATCATCAAAATAAGCTCGCAAGAAAGGTGAAAACCCGGCAAAGTTCCAACATAATAAACAGAACCAGCCCAACAAATTCTTCCACGAGCAATAGCATATAGGTTGGGCAAAAGCATACATGTAAATCAAATACCTGCATCTTTCATCCTCCTTCAACCTCATGCAACCAGCAATATAACCAATAAGACGAAGTAGGAAACATGCGCTGAACGCATGTACCCTTTAACATTTGTGCGTCAATGATACATCTTATAAAAGACTTCAACATCTGCAGTTCAAAATCAGCACAACAACAATTCAGCATTCATGTACTGCCACTCTGCTCGATATTGCTATTAAATCCTAACACAGGCATGGAACGCTGTGCAAAGTCTAATAACACCTTCCTTTGTTGTTCATTGGTATGTGGAAGACTTGCACGCAAAAGTTCCACCGGCATTTCTCTACTGATAGCTCTTGTTGAATCTGAACCTATAGAAGCTATGTCTGATCCCTGTGCGTACAGCAACTGCATAGTAGTGTCATACTTACTGATGCAATAACTCGAAAGAAGGCCAAAGAAGTCGTCAAAAGAGGCCTGCCAAAATGCCCTATTAGGCATGCTGCAGTTGCCAGCAGCATGAGGATCTGTTAGGAGTTCAGTTGCCCTCTCCAGGACGGATTTCAGAATAACAGAAGCACCATCTCCAGCAGAGCTTCCAAGGGGTCTAAGAGGAGGATGCTCTGCAGAACAAACCACCGATGCAAGACAAGCACCGAGTGATCTAAGTTCCATGCCACGAACACAAGACGAGACAGTCTTTGCAAGGTTGGTAGTTGTTTCAGAAGCTCTTGGATCAGCAGGAAGGCCCCCAAACAAGAACCTTAAATGACGGAATATGGCCATGCAGACTACTCGGATGAGTTCATTACCAGTAAAGAGAAGCTGAAGGTACCTGGATAGAAGCTTCCGGCCCTTGGGAAGAGAGACCAACCGAAGGAACACAAAGTCATCCTTGGGAGCCAGATCCACTGTGTGGCCATTTTTGGCAAGTGGATCAACAAGTTGAAGCGATGTTGCCAAGCCTTCCAGGAGGACCTGCCGTCGCTGCCTTAGCTGGACCCCAACATCTTGGTGTTGATTGAACTGTAGGAAACGGTCAATATCATCAACATCAAGAAGAAGAGAAAGGCCATCCTCAATAGTTATTCTGGCAACAAGCATGGGTTCCTGTTCCAAGGGCTTCTCCAAACCTTTCTGTTCAATGCTCTCAGTGCCTGACGAATTTGGTGGGTCAACTTCAAGAAGTGGACGCGGTCTACGAATTGAAGAAAAGGAAACCCTCCCAAGAGCATCAACCTGGAGAAAGGCATGGGGCTCCGTATTAGCTCGATCTCGTGAAGGACAATCTCTCAGGTTGGTTGGGCAGAAATGGTGTCTCGACTTTGCACCAGCATATTTTTTTGCCAGAAAAGCTTGGTGGTAATAATCATCAACATACGGATCATTACTGTGAGTTGCAGCAAGCTGCATTCTGAGAATATTCTCAATTTCATCAGCTGTCATATACTTCGCTCTGAATCGTGGCCATCCATTACCACTCCTTTGGCTACTGGTGTCAGAACCCTGGTGTGAATACCGTAGATCCTGCCTAGCTTTTGGCAATGATTTGGGTTGATCTCTTAAATCAGTTGATCCAAGCACTTCAAAGTTGTTCATTATAGGATGGGCAGGAGGAAGATGGCGATTAATTAGTTGGGGCTGCATCCCTGAAAAATGGCCAAATGAAGGCTGAAATTGATGGTGCAATCTATGTTGTTGTGTTAACTGTTGCTGCATTAACTGTGGGGGCATTAAACCATTTTGATGAGGTATCTGTTGTTGCAACAGATTGTTTGAGAGGCTGGAATGATCTCCAGGGTGTAAGCTCGTATTGTTAACCCATTGGTTTGGCGATCGACTATTGACAGTGACACCAGGAGGAGCAAATTGTGAACCATGGGGTAATGTAGCCAGCTGAAGCTGAGGATTAGAGAAGGAAGAGTGACTGGGTGAAGACAGTAGCAATTGGTGCCCACCTGGATGATAGGGAATATTAGAATGGTGTGAATGATGGTTGGGTGAAGGTTGTTGAGATCTGCCACCAGGGGGAGGAGATGAAGGGAAAGATGATTTTGGAGCAAGAACTGGATCACCGGAGAAGTATTGGTGTTGGTGAATATATTGCTGTTGCTTTTCAGGAAATGAGGATGTTCTGTACAATAGATGTGGTTCCCCAGGATGAGCAGTGGAAGAGTGTTGCTGCAACAACCCTCGTTTGCTTTCTTCAGCACTTTCCGCAGCATGCTGATCGTACCAGTTGGGGAAATCATTCAATTGTGTCCATTCGGCAGAACCTGGAGTAAGTAGGCAATAATCATTAGCATCAACAGCGAGACTTAAAATGAACAGAAATTTCAGCGCTAAGCGTTGATCTTGTGTCCTGTACAATATATACTTACGCCTAAAAAATTAGGAAATATCTGATCCTTTAGCCGCCCCAAACTTTGAATATAAGGGATATGATGTTCGGTACAACTGAAGAGAGGTGAAATTTATGACTGCAACTTGGTATTTTCAGGCCATGAACTTGAATTGAAAAATGATACTGATGTAATGAAATCAGTACATATAATGAAAATTTTCTCATGGTGCACTCTTTTTCTAGCAACAGATATACAAGATACTTGTGGCTGTCTAACATCGACTTGCAAGGAGAAAATTGCAAGACCTTTTTGTTCAAATTCCCGTGAACTTAGAGTCCATACCTATTATTGCTTAAAAAATCAATGTGCGCAGCAAAACTCTTGCATTGATTTATTTAGTGTTAGTGAAAACGCTAAAGTGCTACGATTTTACACAATATCTCCCTCCAAGCATGGCAAGTCAAAATTATGTAGTCACGATAATAATACCCACATACTGAAATACAAGTGCATGATTTGCCATCTATTCACAACCATAAGCAAGTAGAAGGTATAGTATTTAGCAAGGAATTGCAACTCAAAATGTAGAAAACTCCTTTTTTCATGAGAAAATTGTTTATATTGAGAACAGATTGCGTTACAACCCTCCTACAAATGCATTGCAACTTTAACTGTATACTAACATATACATATATCTCATCTTGTGGCCATAAAAACACTATGTCACACAAATTCAATTCAAACTACCATCATGCATGAATACATTCCACCAACCCCATTCAAAATACCATCATGCGTGCTTATATTCCTCGCCTGCTCAAAAGTGTGTGTTATAGACATACACAATTATACCAGCAACTTAAGAACATGCTGCAGTTGTTCAAAATACCATGGGGAACCTAGTGTTGCAAACACAAACTCTGACACTAAAGTTGAACTTGAGACCAGGATGACCGCACAATATCACGCATATATTCAACTAAATCCGTGGAGAGAAAAATATCTAACACGTATAATACACCATAATTGTACTCACTTTCTCTGGATCCCCTATCACCAAAAACTCCAGCGCTTCTTGGAACACTGACAACCTTATTCAACTGTGGACAAGAAAGAAAGGAAATACAAATTCAAGAAGCAGTAATAAGTTACTATGCACCGACCAAAGCAAAAAAAGGTTACTACACAAGAATCAACACTAAGAGACATTAAGTGGCTCAGTATGAGCCAACACCATATTAATCATTACTACCATAGAGGGCATGCAATGGGCAAAACTAACATGCGACCAATAAGATATAAGATATAGACATAGTTTGATGAATGGATTATCAGATTTATAAAAATAAAAAAGAGGAACTTTCATATTTTTAATAGGTAGTTTCCACCTACTAATTTCTCTTTGCTACTTTCCTGGCATATTACTCCCAACTTGGGATTCAATAAAATCATAAAAGGCCTGATTGGTGAATTTTTCATAACTAGCTTTGTTTTTTGATAATACTAAAGAAATTGAAAAAAAAAATAGCAAAGTTTTACTCCCTGTTTCAAAGTTAGAGATACTTTTCTAAAACAATGACTTTTAAGGAATATTTATCTTTCCAAACATACCCCTAACATTGACTTGAAATGTAGTACATGTGATGACATGTTACGAATTTCATGTCATTTTATAATCTAATTGGAAATGTATCACTAATTTTAAAACAAGCTAAAAAGGAAAATGTTTCTAAAGGGAGTATTAGTTTATCTTACTGACTAGAGTACAAGTACAACAGAGTAGAAAGAATCATTTTGAATCCTTTATGTTTACATACTAGCCGTACTACTCGTGCCTCCGGCACTACGTACGAAGGGGAGGAGAGATTGTCGGCGCTAGAGAATGGAGAAGGCAGAGGGCAAGCTCAGGAGGAGGAAGAACGAAGGAGGATCTGAGAGTGAGAGAGAGCAATTTTTTATCCTTTGAATTTAAAAAGGATATAATGGACGGTAAGATGTATCCCAAACTTTAGACGGTTTTAATAGTTTATTAGGGTGAGCGGGAAATTCAAAATCAATTGTGTTTTGTTAATTAGATTTTCTTTTGAAGATCAACAAACCAAACAAGCTCTGCCAACTTTTTTGTTTTATTGGACTCAAAACCAAGAAAATATATATTCTAACAGTGCCAGAGATAGGGATGCCAATTTGATCCTGAGCCCACTATTTTCCCCACAAGGCAGTTTTTTGACTGTTGACCTTGGTGTTCTATATGCCACTCTTTTTTATAACAAAAAAAAACGCCAACTTTTATAAAGTGTAGAAAAGCAAAAAAAGAAAAAAGAGATCAAAAATGGAAAATAAAATTAGAAAAAAGATATGCTAATCAGTTAGGGCCTTAGTATTAATATATATCAACTTTATTATTTAATTGATGAAGCTGATGCTGATTTTTCCGTATCTAAAAAACCCGACCTTTGAAAATGTAGTAGCCAGATCATCAACCTCGGACAAAGATCCTAATAAACCACCCTGCAAAAAAGATAAGTATGTTAGTTATTACCATTAAATTATTAATACATTTGGAATTTTTAAACCGGTGCTTAAATTCAACCACATCCTGATATTCCTGACACCCTCAAATTGCTAAAAGTTAAACAGTCGAATAACATCAGGCAAACAAACAATATGCACAGAAAGTTTTGCACCCAAACATGCAAGAGAACACCCACACCTGCAACCCAAAGGCATGCATTTGGTTTCTATAATCATCGATGATCGACCATAATGCATAGACATCCCACCTAATATTCCCCACTACAGAAGGAATTACACCAATTAAGACCTTCCGAGGGGACTATAGAGTATGAGACAATTGGCTACTTCCTTAGTAACTAGCAGTTAACCTTGCATCATTTGCAATGTTCTAAAAAGCGCTAGGCAGGAGTCGGGCGGCCGAGGGGGCCTAACACCTAGGGGGCCTAGGCGGGACCTGGGCGGGCCCTAGGCGGGATTTTTTATTTTAAGTCAATTTTAATATTTTATCTTACATTTATCCAAACAAAACAATAATATAAAGTAAAACAATATAGGCATTTGCTTAAAGTTCAAACACATCCATATTGCTAATGTCAAAGGTCAAACACAAACATGCAATTGTTCAAAGTTCAAACATATTTTTAACGTATTAGTTTTATTCATAAATAAGATTACTAATAAATAATAAAATTTAAAATTTCAAGAATTTAATTTAATATTAAAACATAAGAAACTAAACATAAATTTAAGAATTATATTGAATTAAACTAAATATTACAAATGTATCATCATTTATATAATTTGAAGTTGCTGCAAGTTCAAAAAATTACAACTATAATAAAATTATTCATTTAAACTTGATATTGTTCACTTCTTGTTGTGATTTGATATATTACAACATGTATTATGAATATGGTAAATCATTAGAAAAATAAATATAAGAAGATCTGATTTGGGTAGTTATTAAAATAAATAAAAACTCTCCGCTTAGGCCCTGCGTAATTTCCTGAAGGATTTTTTTTGCCGCCTTGGGCCTAGGTGAAGCGCTAGAGGGGCCTAGCACCTAGGCGGGGCGCCAAGGGGGAGCCTAGCGCCTAGGCGGGAATTTTTAGAACACTGATCATTTGCTACTCATTTACCAAAACTACAGCTAATTTGAAAGTTCGTAGAAGCTATGAATGTCTAAAACAATACATTATAAAGTGAAATGCAATAAAGATATTTAAATTTTGTTGTACTAAAACAATACACACTAAGCAAGAGGCCAGGAGACCAACCTAATATCAAGAAACATCCAGGAAGCAACATTGGATTATTAAAAGTAGGACAACAAAAAAGTGCACAACTCTATTTCATATCATGCCTTAAAATAACACATTAGATCTTAAGATACTTCACGAACAATGCAGCCAAGTTCGAAATCAACTCACCTCATCACACGAGCAATTTACCCATAATGTACCCCACATAAGTACACTAAAGATTCAATCTTTTTCTTTAAAGTAGTGGACATACTAGTACTTCTGAGAGTAAAAAATAAAATTTATATAACACTTTGCATTTGAATTGTGTACTTTAGACATCTTTTATAGGACAAAAAACTGTACTTCAGTCATCCTTTGCGGGATGGAGAAAGTATATATATAGAGAGAGTAGCTATTCTAAAGAAAGAAATTCAGTTTCAAATCAGCTTCAGGTAGCTGTGCATCAAGAAAACAAACAATTTCTGAAAGAACTAATATAAAGCCCAGTACGATCTGCCGGAATTAAGGGAAAATTTATTTTTAAAAAATTTGTCTACATGTGATCAGAGAAAATTCATTTACTGGGAGAAAAAGAGAAAAGGGAAGAAAAATCAATCAACATGAAAATTCAGCAATGGTAAAATTGCTTAAATGCGTATCTACACCTTCCACATGCATGCATGGGTATGTGCACACCTTTGTATGTACATACACAAATATTGTCAATCAATTCGGGTAAAAATTGAAAATAGATCTAACAAGTTAAATGAATGAGATTTTGGTTAATCGGTTGAGAGTATAACAAACAAAAATGCTAAAATGGTAAACAACATCCAAAGACAATATATACAATATATATATATATATATATATACTCACACACTCACATACTCACATTGTGTCATTGATATATGTTACATCAGTAAAGACTTAAAACACTTGCACAGCCCTTTACCTGAAAAAAAACATTTATAAATGCATCTAGGACCAACGGGAACCTCCTTACTGAATAAAGGAGCTTACATATATATACTTAAAAATATATAACTAAATCATGACGTGACAACAATTTATTTGGTAAAAGATACCATGTGTCACAACCTAGTGATGTAATTTAAGGTTTCGTTTTTAGGAAGATTGGAGAAAGAATTAGTTGAGTGAAGGAGATATCATAGATACTAAAGAGAGAAATCGGCAGAGATGGGGAGAATCACAGAGATTAGAGTAAGAAGACAAATTAAGACAAGATCTAGAAGGTCTAAGGTTAGAGAGAGATAGAGAGACAAGAGACGCATGTGATATTAATTAAAAGTTACACCATAATTGCCAACTATATATAGGCCAACAGGCCAACTAACCATAGTTGTCATGGAGCCACGCTGACCTCAAGGATGCCTAGGCGATAAAGCGCCCGCCATGGCATCCATATAGTAACAAGTCGATCGCAATGTGCAATTTAGACATTATTTATTCTACTTCAAAAAACACAATTATATCAACAATACAGAATTAATTTCTATCATTTCATGAAACAGGCCAATCCAAGTAATACTTATACTAGTATGATAAGACAAGGAGGAAAAGGAGAAGAAATCTCTTAAATTTATTAGTCCATCTTCTTATAGTACTAGTATAGTAAAATTACTAGTATTTGTATGTGTTATAATAAAGCAAAAAATATCTCATAACACAATCAAATTAAAGATAAAATCTCCAAATTATAACTTAATACTTAAAATCGGTTTACAGTCAATAACTTCTTAGTGTTAATAATAAGACATTTCAGATGTTAATTGATCTATTTTTAGTAACCAGATTATAGAAACGTAGACTTTCTTCAAAAACTAAATGATAATTCTTTTGGTCTGTTAATAATAAACGGATGGACAATTTTAAAAAAAATAATAATAAATGGTCTTTTTCGGTCTGTACGAATAACTTATACACATTGATTGAAATGTTTTGGTCCACCATATAAGAGTATTACTGTGTTGGGCTTGGGATTGGGCTTAAAGTCGTAATATATAATAGTATTAAGGAAAAAGAAAGAAAAAATGGTTCATCCAAATTAGGGACACAAGAAAGACGCATCAAAACGACGTCAGAACCAAATAAAAAACCCTAGGGTCTCGCTTAACCATGCCGTCTTTCCTCTTCTATACTTACAGCTGCGGCGCTGCTACAGAAGCCAAATACTTTCTCTCTCCTCTGATATGGAAACACCAAAGCTTGGATTAGAGATCTAAAAATGTAGCGATGAGATTCATCTACAGGTACGCGACCTGGTTCCACTTCTTCTCACCATATGTGGTTCGCTGCTGTGATTGTTTTGATACAGTAGAGCTATGCTTTTTGTCAATCTCACTCCTAGGCGACGCCTTAACCAGTTAGGCATCCAAGTCGTCGCCTAGGCGACAATTTGAGATGCCTAGCTGACCAAGGTGACGCCTTAGCGTCCACTCAACTTTCAACTAACCAGAAAAATATACAAGTCTATTATACTTATACCGTCCTACACTAAAACTATCAAGCCACATGTTACTTACTTAATTATCCTGTCGTGACACCATGCAGGATTAGGGGTGGGGTAGGAATTGGTGGAAGGGAAAAATAGTTCAATTTCAAAATATAGGTCATAGATAGACAAACATATAAAACATATCAGAGTTACTAGATTCTGCTAAATTGCTATATCTGGGGATCCAAGCCATTTTCCTTGTTTACAGCTTTGTAGAATGCCAAAAAAAACATGACAATTAAAACTCAATAAGGTAATGGTTTACGAGTCATTGTAGAAACAAGCACAGTATCACACATCAATATCTTACTTTGATGCTGTAATAACACAACTTTTTTCATGTTAGTTTCCACTATAAGATATTTTCAGAAAACAAATAAAGAACTTGCGTTTTCCTATATAATCATTTACATTTTCCAAATACGACCCAGATTATACATAGAGTCACATTAAACTGCAGAATGTAATCGGATTACATTCTATATTAGATTACGTACTGCATTCTGGCTGCATCCTACATACCAAAATAATCGACACTCCACGCAATGTTGATGTATACTATTTCTAATCACCTACAGTCTTAAATCATCGTCTCAATAAACAGCTCAAACCTCCATCCACATAATCCGGCTATAAAAATCAAGAAATGTTGGAAGGAGGTGGAGAAAGGCTCCGCCTTGGGGCGCATACAAATATACAATATTTCAAACTTTATTGGTGGTGATGATAAGAGTAAGAGGGTATATTATAATATTAATGTGAAGGAGTCAATGACGCATTATTAAAGAAGAAAACAAAATACAATTGGCTCAAATTGTCATAAGAGAAACTACTGAAACTCAACTTAATTGGAGGGGTAATCAGTATAATGACGGGATTTAAACAAAAGACAACACAGGATATTTGAAACTGGAAATTGGGCCCGCTTGTATGAGACAAGAAGTAGCATAAAGTGCCACAAATATACAGGACAAGTAAAGCGTAAGTGGGAAGAATAACTTGGGCGAAAAACTAGTACTGCCACTTCTGTTACAAGTGGAAGTTGTTGAAAAGATTCACTGTATTTCGTGAAGTAAAACATAACCACGACACACATCCAGAGTCGACCAAATCTTCCCAGATTAATAAAAACACAGAATCTGATTCAGTTACATAACTATGCCCGACAAACCCACTCATCTTGAAAGGAGCAGACTAAAACACCTTCACTTACCAAGCAATAATCCATTAATCAAATCCAAATTCACTGTGCAATAAGTGCTCAAGTAATGAAATGCACAATATGATAGAAACCTTACGCCTAAAAACCCTTCCACCAACAAGTAGTAATAGAAGGAGTTCAGCAAAACGGGAAAAAATCAAATTAAATTATAATAAATTAGAAGTTTAGGCATAAAGATTTATTCACAGTTGATGAAACATATAAGCAGTATTTGGTTGTCCAACCCAAACAAGAAGTCAAGTTCAAATTCCCTTCAGAACTCCTAATATATCAAAGTGGAACTATAGAATACTTGCATGTGAAAATGAAAAAATAAAATAAAGAAAAGAAGAACCATGTAAATAAAAACAAAATAAATAGTTGTACTCATATATACAGCTCAAATCAGTAATTCCTAATCTCTGATACGTATACTAAGAATTCAGAGGATAAAGGTTAAAGAAATAACCTCTTCTCTATCCAACTGATAACCTCCATTGTCAAATCCGACCGCAGTAAGATCTTCATCTTCTAACCCTCCCAACTCAACTTCTTCAACAACATCGTTGCCAAAAAATGCATACTGAGATGCGTCGAATACTGCATACAAATAATTGAATCAAAACAATTTCTATAATGCACAAGAAATAAAGATGAATTGCTCAAGCTGTCTAGTGTGAGTATGAATCCATATGGAATAACGTAATCAGGAAATAATCGGAAGTGGAATGGACCCACTAGAATGGTTCCAATGCATTAAAAATCAATCTAAAGCTCTTAAATCTACTCAAATGGTATGTTATATACAAATCTTGCAACATACAGAAAAATTTAGTTGAGAGCATAATGTGAATGAAATGAAGCCTAGTTTGTCCTTATATACTACATAAACACATATACATATTACATACACATGTTAGTCTGCATAAACTCAACTAAATGGCACGCTAAATTACTGACTGAAAACTCCAAAAGGTAAGTTAACAACAGACATCAGTATAATGGGGGGAAAAATTGCTTTAAAAAAATTGGCAACTGATTTTCCATCCTGTCTGGAATCGACTTAGATAGAAAACTCAATTGAACATGCAAGTAGATTTTTCTAAGAAAAAAACATGTAAGTTACCCAGAAAATCATATCAATAACAGGTAACAGAACAATCTGAAGCTAAATGAAAATCCAAACAAACCTGTTGAATTCGATTTAAATTCAGAATTAGAAATTTCCAGAAAATCAGCCTCGCCTTCAAATCTATCCATATCAACAGTTCTACCGAAACATATAAGCCCCGGGAATTCTAATCCCTGCAAACCAAAAATTCAAGACAAACAGAGAGACCCAAATCTAGAGATTGAAGGTAAGAAACAGCGCGAGAAACCCTACGCCGATAATTCCTAGGGTTTTCGGGAATATAGAATTAGATGGGAAAATTCATTGGTAAGGATTTGTTTGTTGAGTGAGAACTTTTTGAGAGCTTTTTTTTTGTAAAAAATAATGAAATGAATGAACCCCTATTTTCTTGAAATTTTCAGGGAACTCCGGATAGCGATTTAAATCAATATAAATTTATTTTTTGAGATACAAAAACTTGAGGATAAATACTCCATGAAAGTGAAAGAAAGAAAAATAAAATATTAAAAAAAAAACAAAACAATTTTTGGGATAATTTATGTGATTTTGGAACTAATAACCCAAGCAGCAGTTTTGTAATAATTTACTCTCTTAAAATATTACGAACAACAAATTAAAATATTTTATACTCCCTCCGTCCCAAATTAATTGCTCAGTTTTGACTTTTTAAAGTCAAATTGACCATTTTTAAAATTAATCTTTTTATTATTTTTGCTAAAATATAGGCAAAAAGATTATAACCAAAAGAAAGTATATACAATTTATTACTAATTCTAATTTTTATAATTTTAGGAATATATTTATATATGCTTAATTATTAATTCTAAAAATAGTCAATTTGACTTAAAAAAGTCAAAACTGAGCAGTTAATTTGGGACAGAGGGAGTACAAAATATTTATTATTATTGAAATAAATAGTAGGAGTATATCGTATTAGAATGAAGATCAACCTCTTTTTTATAAGGCGTGAAAGAGTCGATATTACACCTGGCAAACGGGCCGGACCGGGTCGGGCCAACGACGGACCGGGCCAAAAAGGCCCGGATTTTGGTGGGCTGAAAATGACCATCCTGCGGGCTTCGGCCATTATTTTTTTTTTTTTTGCAAACTCTTTGTTACATCAAAAATAATAATAATAAAAAATATTAAAAATAATAAAATCATTAATAATAAACAATAATACAAACAAACACGATTAATTAATTACATACATTAACTACATAGCTCAATTAATTAAAATTTTAATAATATTATAAATTAGTATTATCAATTATAGTTAAAATATATTGAAGATTACATCAAAAATAAATAGTTGTTGTAGCTCAGTTGGTTTGAACTCTTATTTATTTACTTATATGTCTTGTGTTCAAGCCTCACAAGCTAACACTTTATTTTTTTTTAAAAAAATAATTAATAATTGGCAGGCGGGCCGGTCGCCCGCGGGCCGGGCCTCCACGGGCCGGGACAAAACGGCCCGGGTTTTGACGGGCCGGCCGGCCCGGTCCGCGGGCTTTGGGCCCGTTTGCCAGGTCTAGTCGATATCGTCAACGAATTATGAAGCGCACCATAAAAATTTATTTTGAGAAGAGAATAAATTATATAAATTCAATAATAATATACTCCAAAGAAAATAAATTTATACTATGATTAAATATAAAATTTAGTTCGTCCTTTTTTTTGTTCGATCATTGACTTTTTTAATGTTAGATTATTTTCAACTTAATCTTTAATTTTGATAATAACAAAAAATAATTAGAATATATCTTATATTAATTTTCATATTTATGGATTACATCCCATAAACATTAGGATATTAGTTTAGTTAGAAAAATATGATAGAATCATCTCCATAGTACAACATATATATTTGGTATTTAAAATATGCTTTTATTTTATTTTATTTTTAAACATATTTCGTAAGACTCCAACTTTATGAATAAAGATTTAATTTTATCTAAATATTATTTTGAATAGTAAGGTGTTAATTTGATATAATATTATAATTATGGGTGATATGTGCAAATTTTATAAAGTAAGCAAGTTGTCATAAAATATTTTGTCAGGAATAAACATGTGAATATTATTCCTATTTATATATGATTTGATTATGATATATATATGAATGAATATGCAAGTATGTTTGCATGAAGAAAAGCTGTTAAGACCTTTGATAGATAATAGAAATATATGTACAAGGACTTAGAATGAATTGATCAAAAATGTTAGGTTGATCCTACATAAGCAAAACGGCTTTGTAAAGTCCTTAAAAAGAAATGATGTACAAGGACTATAAATATAGAAAGATCAAGCTTGTTAGGTTGATCTTATGATATAATAGATAGGCTTGTCTGATCGTCGAAGCACTGCACCAGAAGTCGTAGTCTGCCAGGAGAGTCAGAGTCAACTCGGGAGCTATCGAGGCAGAATAGGAGTATACAAGATAGTGAGATCTCAGAGTTCGTAGACTTCCAGGGAAAACGAAGAAGGATCGTAGTGTGTCGAGAAGAGCCTCCTCGGGATCGTAGTGTACTGAGGAAGTCATGTTCTGAATCGTAGAGACAGCCTGCCTATAAGCCGAACGACAATCTGCCAAAGCTAAGTATGAAATGCACTGTACGATCTGAGTCGTAGAGTCTAGCGATGCCAAAGTCAAAGACAAGGATCGTAGACCACACTCTGCGATCGTAGAGTCCACTGAACAAATGCAGAGATCGTAGTCGGACAAGATCAGATGAAGACAACAAGCTCAAGTCAGTGATCGTAGAGTGTACTCAATGATCACCAAGCTAACTCTACGATCGTAATGTGCAGAGTCAAAGATCATAGTGTGATCTCTGGAACGTAGAGTCTGTACAGCCGAAGCTGAATCGCAGAGTGCAGAAATCATAGAGTGTCAAGATCTGATCTTAAGGATCGTAGTGTCTGCACAGCCAAAGCTGAATCGTAGAATGCAGAACTACGACACCAACAGTAATGCTCACAATGCTAAGTCAGAATCGTAGAGCAGATACGGTTCTCAACGAATGAGCACTCCCAGTATGTCCAAAGGTACGAAGCCTCTGGTTGGCACTGCAAAGATGTAATCCACAGTAAGGGAAACCAGAGAGCACTCAACGAATGGCATGCAGGCTAGCAGAAAAAGTAAGCACCAAACCAATCAGCATCAAGATTAAGTTGAAAGGTCGTTCGTGATGAAGTCTTCCACAAAATGATTCAAAGAAGACTTCAGCAGTTGACTAAGGAAAAGTCAGCTAATGCAGTTGCTATCAAGGAAACAGAAGACAACGATCTTGGAAGCAACCAGGATCGTAGTGTTTGTCAGACAAAGAAAGAACTGATGGAAGGTGAACCGAGATACTGGTCAGCTTTTGAAGAGCAAGGCTAAAGTGATTAAGTGCAGGGTCAGTTCATTGATGATAAGTGAGCGGAAGATCACCAGGAGAAAGCAAGCTGGACGCGCCATAAATCTGAAGTGTCTTGATATTCAGAAGGGAACCAGAGCAAGGAATTAGGCCATCAGTATTTGAGAACAGTCAAAGCAAACAGAAGTATTGAAGCACTGCACAATACAAGGAAGAGGTGTTCTACATTGAAGATCCAATCAACACTCTTCTAGATCGTAGTGTTGTCTCCACCAGACAACAAGACACTACGATCAGGTCCCTGAAGACGTGCATCAGAATCGTAGAGCTCGGATACCTGAAGATTGAGGCATTGGAAACTATTCAATCTGAAGGGTAATTCGGACAAGTGCTTATTGAGAGCATCGACGCAAAAGGACAACCTCTGATCAAGAAATCAGAAGAAATAAAGCCTTCGACCTGCCCAGGACAGTAAAGTGATACATCTGACAGGGTAGGTGAAAAGAGCAGACTGCAGAGTCAGAAAAAGTATGTCATGTCACATCAAGCAGTCTACATCAAGAAACTTGAGATATGTGAAGACATTTGAATAGCTTCCAACGGCTACTTTCCAACGGAAGGATTGGGAAAGTGTATAAATGAAGAAGAGCTTCAAAGTTCAAAAAGTGTTGAAAGAGTTGAGTTTTGGAGAGAAGATGGACTGATTGAATCAAGTAATAGTAAGTCCAGAGACTCACTCTACGATCCATCAAGAACACTCAAAAGTCAGATCAAGCAAGAAGTAGAAGTGTGAGTTCTACTATGTAGAAGTGAGAGTTCTACTACATGAAGAGTGTTCTGAACTGCCGAGAGAAAGAAGAGCATCATGCCATCTGGATGTCCATCATGGGAAGACTCTAAGTACAATAGAGAAGAGCTTACGGTCATCTTAGCAAGTCCATCATGGGAAGGCATCGAGTAGCTAGAAGGGAGATCACAAAAGCCATCTTGGTGTCAAGCTTGAGAAAGCTTCTAGGTACCTTGCAGAAGAGCTTACAGTCATCCTAGAAGCCTCTCATGTGCAGCCATCAAGTACCAAGGAGAATGATCTTCAAGGCAGTTCATCAAGGGGTCATCCTGAGTAGTTGAGCAACCTAAGAAGCTGAGCATCATGCAACACTCAACTGCTCTTCAAGGATGATCAAGCCGAAGCTGCTAAAGATAGAAGATGTTCAGAGCATGAAGACATCTTAGTAGCTCAGCACCGACTCCAACAACAACAACAACAACTCAAAGAAGCCAGGGCCTGAGGGGTCCTTGTCCTGAGGGACTAAACAAAGCAGGGCCAAAGGGTCCTTGTCCAGAGGGACTAAACGAAGTTCCAAGTCTGCTGGGCTTGAAGAGTTCCTAGGGAACTAGAGAAGTCCCAAGGCTGCTGGCCTTGAAGAGTTCTTAGTGAACTGAAGTCCCAAGGCTGCTGGCCTTGTAGGAATCTTAATGATTCAGGGTGCTGCCTGAAAGCAGAAGAGTGGATTAGGAGCTTGAGTCTCTGAACCACTTAAAACCCCTTGTGTCTTTTACATTATGTCATTTACATTATGTCTATAACTGCTATAACTGATATGTATGTTTTAACTGCTTACAACTAAACTAACCTAACGAACAAAGTTTGTATGATTATGAATATATCAATGAAGGAGGGGAATCTTTTACTTATTCCAATGTGCTTGAAAAGATTCTATGTTTGTCATATAATTTAATATGAACAATACATCATAAACCAGAAAAGTATTTCAAAAGAAAAAGATCTATTCAACCCCCCTTCTAGATCTATTGTGCCCTCTGGGATCTAACAATTGGTATCAGAGCAGGTTTTCATGTTGTATTCTAAAGCTAATCGCTTTGAGTCTGATCCAAGGCACCAACATTGTTCTAAACTTAGTTTAGTAGTAAGTAACCTGTTATATGCTGAAGAGCTCACATGTTGAAAATATTGTGTATAGGTAAAAATGTGTATACACCTGAAACTGCTCAGATTGGTTCATATCCTCGATTGTTATAACGGCAAGACCAATCCTAGCCTACAGTCAATCTTGTAGTCTGAAGATCAGACGAGAGAAAGAGAGCAAGAGACATCAGTAACAAGGAGTAAAGCATTCATCAGTCTGAAAGATGAAGAGGTCACGCGTACGAAGAAATGACTGATCAAGTGGAGACAGAAGATCCTCTCAATCGTATGAGTGACCAACCAACAACCGAGTGCTGTCTCTGAAAACTCAAGGGTGTCAAAAATCTTAATGCCACGATTCGCTTGATCTACATCTTCAAGACCACGACTGATTGATGAAAGTCCGACAAGAGCATTAAGTTGAAAAGGGGCAAAAGTAAAAGCTATGTACATCAATACCTTAACTCAGTATAACTAAAGTAAATGACTGTTAAGAAACTGACAGCAAAAAGGTACGGCTCCTCACCATATATGTATACATCATAGTTGCACCATCTTATGAACTATGACAGTATTCTGTCAACAAGTCATAATCTTCCTAAAAAGGTGAATAGAGAAAGTAGTCTAAAGATGGAAAATTCAAATGTCTACAAACTTTCTCTTTAACCAAGTTTTAGGCTGAAGATGACATCTTGAAGAAAATATGAAATGGATCATAAGAGTATCACAGACCAAATGAATCTTAGGGTATATAATCATCGTTGTTGTGCTAGTATGTGTGTACAAGCCTATGTTCTAAGTGTTTAACAACACACAGAGAATGATCAATTCTACAAGAGGATCTTGTTGATTTGTAGAAACTGATCATATCCATAAATCAACTAGATACTCATAAATAGCAGAGTTGATTCACACTATGTGAACACTTAAACATTGTGAACATAACCCAGTAATTGATGAAGCCATCATAGATAAAGAGTGTGTTATTAATTGTCAAATCCTACACACACTCACCGTCATGCATCTAAAATGTATTATCCCAAGATAGTTGCTTGCATGAATGTCTGTTGGTGATAAACATGATGATTATCCAGATAAGAGGAATAGGGGTTTAGAAAACTAACCTAGCAGGACTCATTCATCAATGGGGACCAAAAAGTAGGAATTACTTGAACCTGCAGGTACTTGGTCAGTCTGACCACACTAGGGAATGCTGAAGCAGAAGACTTCATTCAAAAGGATTCGACCAGCAGAAGGCTAAGGACTATTCAGAGAAAAGTCTGATAAAGTCCATATATGTCCAAGCCTGTCCTTGAAGACCATCTGAGCTAACCTGAATAGAGCTCACATGGCTGCAAATCTGTATATGGGAGCATGCCATGCAGCAGAAGATAAAAGAGGATTCTATGTGCCTATGCCAAGAGAAATACGCTTTACGAAAAGGATCCTCAAGGGAAGCTCACAATAGAAGATCTTTGAGCTTGAGACAAAAGGAGTTCTCTACGAAGCAGAACTTCTCAAAACTAAGGACTGTCAAAGAAGACTACGTTCAAAGTACTGTCAAATGATCGTAGAGTGATCAATCTTGAAAATACTCATCTCTACGATACAAGAAAGACTAAGCAACGATGATGATTCCAGTCAGAAGTAGAAGTGTTGAGCAGCCCTCAAATGAACATGAAGAAGGAATCACATCTATCTGAGATGACGGCATCAACAATGGGGGAGCAATGATCTGTTAAGGAATAACTGCACCACTAACCTGGAAGAGATGTACCAGCTACAAAGTCTCAAAACCTTGTGGCTGATGAACCAAATGAAGATCCATAGTCAGTAGGATCGTCTCAAAACGAACTACTGATAACCCTTCAGCCACCTAATCCATAATCGTGAAGTGTCTACGATCAAACACATGATCGTAGAGTAAGAGTAGAAGGACACCACGATTTCAGCAATGCGGATACTTAAAGATGATAGAAGATCTTTCCATCAAAAAGGGTCTAATGAGATGTCATTGAAAATCACTGTCTTAGTATTTCATCTGGAAAGCGCCTCAGGGACAAACCTGATCCTTAGCTAACTCTAAGAGGTTGGCCCTTCCTGAGCTATCCTATCCCAGAAGGAATGCTTGATCTAGTTCATCTCAAAAGAACCAAGTCAGTCAACGATCGTAGTGTTGAACTTGAAGAGGTCTAAACGATTGAAGTACAAACTCAACAATCGTAATGCTGTCTAAATGATCGTAGTGCAACCTCAGCGACAGAAGAAGATAACTCAACGATTGTAGTCCTACCAAAGAGCATTCCAGTTCAAGGAGTATGGAGAATGAGATATCTGCTAAGCCATTCAAGTTGAGGAGATAAGTTCGAACACATCAGTGATTGAGCCATGCTGCATCAAAGTAAGGAGGAAAGACGAAGCCATCCAATGCAGCATCTCTCAGAAATTGATCGTTGAGTAAACAAATGAAATCGTAAAAGTCTATAGCTATCTCATCACGTTACTCTACGAAGCAAAAGGTCAACGGTCAAAGCCACGACAACTAAACGGCCACTCCTCTAATAACTGAAAAGTTATGGGAAGTTACAGCTCATTACTGGGCAACGTGCAACCAATGGACAGTTGACACATCACTAAGTATGCAGAGTTAGAAGGAACTGTCATAAAGACAAGTTCAAATCTACAGACAGTTACCAAAAGATATCGAACCTTTCTCCCTCCCATTTTCAAAACCCTAGAAAGCTTTTCAAGAGAAAATCAGTTAATCTCCAGAGCCTTACCAACCAGACAGTCATCTCGCATAAACCTTTCTATATTTAATACCCACATTCTTCAAACTACTCAAAATGGAAAACTGGCAAGTGATCACTGGTATTCAGCTTGGAACCAAATCGTTTGAGAAATCTGAAAAGAAGTTCAGAGATATTCTCGAGCTTGTAAAGAAGGCTGGATTTTCAGAATGCCTTGAAGCAAATACTCGAGTCTACTGCAACCTGGTTAAAGAATTCTACTCAAACGTCTCTATAAATTCGAAAACCCTTACTACCAAGGTTAAAGGTCAGTCTCTCAAGTTCAAATCTTCTGATCTAAACCAATGCCTAGGATTTCCTAACCAAGGCCTAAAGAACCTTGATGATGTCAACACTGAATTAGCTAAGGAAATTATGGGGTATCAAAGAAACCCTAGTTTCAAGGACATGAAGAAGAAGGAGTTCCCTGAGCAATTTGAGTTCCTCGCTGAAATAGTTGGAAAGTGCATACTATATAAGAACACTGCATATGACACAGTGATCGACCAGCAGTTGAAAATCATGTCTGCAATTGTTTTGAAGAAACAAATCAACTTTGGATCTATCTTGATTGATCAGATCTCCAAATGGGTAGAGAAGACTAAGAAGAAGCCCCTGTCCAAGGTATATCATGGAAGGCTGTTAAGTATCATACTGAAGAAAAAGCTAGGGGAAAAGATCAAGGATGATGAGGGAGAAGCCCTAAATGTGCACAAGGTGATGTCTCCACAACTATTTGAAAACTGGAAGAAGAACCCTAAGGAGAACAAAAGGCTGACAGCTGGGAGCAGTAGTAGAGCCTCTGCAAAGAAGAGGAAGACAGTAAAGGCGGAGAGCTCTGAGTCCAGTGACTCTGAAGCAGCTGAAATCACACCAGCTAAGAAGAAATCAAAAGTGGTGAAAAGAGCTGGTGATGTGAAGAAAGCCCAGGCTCCACCAAGGAGAGTCTCCTCCTTGATCAAGAGTAAAGAAGAAAAGGCCCAAACTGCTGAGACCACAAAAAGAAGAAGCAGCAGGTTGCTTCAAGGGCCAGTCTGCAAGAAAGCTAAGGTGGAAGACAAACCAGCCTTAGCTTCTCAAATCAATACATCTGCTGATAAGGAAAGGTGCTCTAGCCCCATGGCCAATACTCAGAGAAGCAACTCTGATGAAGAAAAAGAAATTTCTGATCAAAGTGCATCCCCAAATGCAACTGCCCCAACCAGCCCAGAGAATGGGTCAGAAAATGCTACCCATGAAGAAGAAGAACATGTCCCCTCAATCCAAGAGAGCTTTCATAATGACTCAGAAAGTGATGAGGACAAGGAAGAAGAATCTGCCCCTGCCAGTGCTGATATTCAAAGAAGTTTATCTGATAAGGAAGTGTAGTCAGAGACTGAGGAAGAAGAAGAATTTGTCTCTCCGATAGTTGAACCTCCACAAAGAAGAAAGAACTACAGGCTGCAAGCCCAGTTTGCCTCCAAAAGGAACAGTGGCCAATCAAATGCCATCATTGAATTAAGTGATGATGAATCTATATCCCCAGGAGAAGATGCTGAAGAAAAAGCCAGCAGTGAAGAAGAAGTATCTAAGGAAAGTCTTGATGAAGAAAGTTCAGATAATGAATTTCGGCAAGAAAAATTCTCTGTTGGAGATGATCAAGAAGAGTCTGAACATGAAATGCAACATGAAGATGATCCCTCTCCTGAAGCTGATCTAAATGGCTCTAGTTCTGAGAAGGAAAAAGCTGGAAATGATTCCAACTCTGAAGATCAGGAATCAGGAAATTCAGAACTTCACCCTGTTCTCTCACCTGCAAGATTTGTCAGGAGAATAGTAGTAGAAGTTCCCAATGAATCATCAGGGACTCCTCCTGAAAGATGGGTAAACCATGGAGGTGAGCAGATCAGAATAGTAAGAATGACCTCTTTTGACTTGGTCAAGAACTGGAACAACATGGAAATGGATTGCACAACCATTCTCTACAACCCTGATGATCTGCTAATGAGATGGTTCTTCCAGTGGATGCCATGGCTAAAGGCCATTACTGAAAAAGATGGAAGCTACTTCAGTTGGTGTTATAAGCAGTTTCCAAGCATGGAACTGGTGGCTCAGAACTTTCCAAGAGTGAAGAAGTTTGCCACCAAGCTGATCACAAACCAGCCCCACTTCAAGATCTATCGACATGCTGGAAATCTCTACATCCCCTACGATCGTAGAGTGGATTCTGAAGGAAGAAGAATCATGTCCAAGAAGCTGATCGTAGAGTCTGATCACTCTACTGCTTATGATGTTCAAATCCAATCTCAGGAGTCTCCTTATGATCAAGCACTGCTAACAGACACTCTATCATCCTCCACAAGCAATTGGTACTCCACGATTGCTCAGATTATCCACACCTTTGAAAATTTGTCCAAAGATGACAATCGTAGAGTCCAATCCGTTGCTCCACCTGAAGCTGCCAATCAAAATGATCAAACTGCTTTAAAGCAGGAACTACTGAAGAGCTCTGATGATTTAAGCAAGAAGATATCTATGCTCACTGAAGAAACACAAAAGCAGACAGCAGGAGATGATTCCTTCCAGCACAAGCTTCAAGCTATCTTGGCTGATATATCTCTCAAACTCCAAGAGAGAGATAACATCTATCAGAAGGCCATCCAAGATCAGAAGGCAGAAGCTCTACAAGTTCAGAAGGCAAATGCAAAGCAGATTGAAGCCCTCTCTGACAAGATTGACGATCTGAAACAGTCCTTCTCTGTGCAACTTGAACTCGGACAGCAAGAGCTAAAGTTTGAAGTTGCAAACTCCTCCTACCTGATGGAGCAGCTTATGTCCAACATGGAGCAGCTCTCTCAAATGATTGATGACAAAAAGGGGGAGAAAGAGAGGCAAAGAAAGAAGAGCAGAGGGTTAAGGGAGAAAAAGTCAAAGAAGAAGAAAGCAGCAGCAGATAGAGAATCATCATCTGAGGGGGAGCCTGAAGATGATGATGCCAAGATCACAAAAGCTGAAGGGGAGCCAGATCAGAAAGATGATGAAGAGAAATCAAGCAAAGAGAGAAGGTCATCATCAGAGGGGGAGCAAGAGCAAGAAGCAGCAGCTGATGAGTAGCCGATCAACAAGAATCCTGGAATCATACATGGAGCCAAGGAGGTATATCTCTAATCTCTAGTCTGTTAGTATGTTCTGGATCCAGGATTTAGAATGTCTAAATATATAATTGCCATATTAATATAAATGACATCCATGATTAACTGTTTAGAAATACAGCTTCTCACTGTATCTAAGATTCATTCATAACATGCATATGCACTTATTGTTTTTGTCATAATCAAATAGGGGGAGATTGTCAGGAATAAACATGTGAATGTTATTCCTATTTATATATGATTTGATTATGATATATATATGAATGAATATGCAAGTATGTTTGCATGAAGAAAAGCTGTTAAGTTTTTTGATAGATAATAGAAATATATGTATAAGGACTTAGAATGAATTGATCAAAAATGTTAGGTTGATCCTACATAAGCAAAACGGCTTTGTAAAGTCCTTAAAAAGAAATGATGTACAAGGACTATAAATATAGAAAGATCAAGCTTGTTAGGTTGATCTTATGATATAATAGATATGCTTGTCTGATCGTCGAAGCACTGCACCAGAAGTCGTAGTCTACCAGGAGAGTCAGAGTCAACTCGGGAGCTATGGAGGCAAAATAGGAGTATGCAAGATAGTGAGCTCTCAGAGTTCGTAGACTTCCAGGGGAAACGAAGAAGGATCGTAGTGTGTCGAGAAGAGCCTCCTCGGGATCGTAGTGTACTGAGGAAGTCATGTTCTGAATCGTAGAGACAGCCTGCCTATAAGCCGAACGACAATCTGCCAAAGCTAAGTATGAAATGCACTGTACGATCTGAGTCGTAGAGTCTAGCGATGCCAAAGTCAAAGACAAGGATCGTAGACCACACTCTGCGATCGTAGAGTCCACTGAACAAATGCAGAGATCGTAGTCGGACAAGATCAGATGAAGACAACAAGCTCAAGTCAGCGATCGTAGAGTGTACTCAATGATCACCAAGCTAACTCTACGATCGTAATATGCAGAGTCAAAGATCATAGTGTGATCTCTGGAACGTAGAGTCTGTACAGCCGAAGCTGAATCGCAGAGTACAGAAATCGTAGAGTGTCAAGATCTGATCTTCAGGATCGTAGTGTCTGCACAGCCAAAGCTGAATCGTAGAATGCAGAACTACGACACCAACAATAATGCTCACAATGCTAAGTCAGAATCGTAGAGCAGATACGGTTCTCAACGAATGAGCACTCCCAGTATGTCCAAAGGTACGAAGCCTCTGGTTGGCACTGCAAAGATGTAATCCACAGTAAGGGAAACCAGAGAGCACTCAACGAATGGCATGCAGGCTAGCAGAAAAAGTAAGCACCAAACCAATCAGCATCAAGATTGAGTTGAAAGGTCATTCGTGATGAAGTCTTCCACAAAATGATTCAAAGAAGACTTCAGCAGTTGACTAAGGAAAAGTCAGCTAATGCAGTTGCTATCAAGGAAACAGAAGACAACGATCTTGGAAGCAAACAGGATCGTAGTGTTTGTCAGACAAAGAAAGAACTGATGGAAGGTGAACCGAGATACTGGTCAGCTTCTGAAGAGCAAGGCTAAAGTGATTAAGTGCAGGGTCAGTTCATTGATGATAAGTGAGCGGAAGATCACCAGGAGAAAGCAAGCTGGACGCGCCATAAATCTGAAGTGTCTTGATATTCAGAAGGGAACCAGAGCAAGGAATTAGGCCATCAGTATTTGAGAACAGTCAAAGCAAACAGAAGTATTGAAGCACTGCACAATACAAGGAAGAGGTGTTCTACATTGAAGATCCAATCAACACTCTTCTAGATCGTAGTGTTGTCTCCACCAGACAACAAGACACTACGATCAGGTCCCTGAAGACGTGCATCAGAATCGTAGAGCTCGGATACCTGAAGATTGAGGCATTGGCAACTATTCAATCTGAAGGGTAATTCGGACAAGTGTTTATTGAGAGCATCGACGCAAAAGGACAACCTCTGATCAAGAAATCAGAAGAAATAAAGCCTTCGACCTGCCCAGGACAGTAAAGTGATACATCTGACAGGGTAGGTGAAAAGAGCAGACTGCAGAGTCAGAAAAAGTATGTCATGTCACATCAAGCAGTCTACATCAAGAAACTTGAGATATGTGAAGACATTTGAATAGCTTCCAACGGCTACTTTCCAACGGAAGGATTGGGAAAGTGTATAAATGAAGAAGAGCTTCAAAGTTCAAAAAGTGTTGAAAGAGTTGAGTTTTGGAGAGAAGATGGACTGATTGAATCAAGTAATAGTAAGTCCAGAGACTCACTCTACGATCCATCAAGAACACTCAAAAGTCAGATCAAGCAAGAAGTAGAAGTGTGAGTTCTACTATGTAGAAGTGAGAGTTCTACTACATGAAGAGTGTTCTGAACTGCCGAGAGAAAGAAGAGCATCATGCCATCTGGATGTCCATCATGGGAAGACTCTAAGTACAATAGAGAAGAGCTTACGGTCATCTTAGCAAGTCCATCATGGGAAGGCATCGAGTAGCTAGAAGGGAGATCACAAAAGCCATCTTGGTGTCAAGCTTGAGAAAGCTTCTAGGTACCTTGCAGAAGAGCTTACAGTCATCCTAGAAGCCTCTCATGTGCAGCCATCAAGTACCAAGGAGAATGATCTTCAAGGCAGTTCATCAAGGGGTCATCCTGAGTAGTTGAGCAACCTAAGAAGCTGAGCATCATGCAACACTCAACTGCTCTTCAAGGATGATCAAGCCGAAGCTGCTAAAGATAGAAGATGTTCAGAGCATGAAGACATCTTAGTAGCTCAGCACCGACTCCAACAACAACAACAACAACTCAAAGAAGCCAGGGCCTGAGGGGTCCTTGTCCTGAGGGACTAAACAAAGCAGGGCCAAAGGGTCCTTGTCCAGAGGGACTAAACGAAGTTCCAAGTCTGCTGGGCTTGAAGAGTTCCTAGGGAACTAGAGAAGTCCCAAGGCTGCTGGCCTTGAAGAGTTCTTAGTGAACTGAAGTCCCAAGGCTGCTGGCCTTGTAGGAATCTTAATGATTCAGGGTGCTGCCTGAAAGCAGAAGAGTGGATTAGGAGCTTGAGTCTCTGAACCACTTAAAACCCCTTGTGTCTTTTACATTATGTCATTTACATTATGTCTATAACTGCTATAACTGATATGTATGTTTTAACTGCTTACAACTAAACTAACCTAACGAACAAAGTTTGTATGATTATGAATATATCAATGAAGGAGGGGAATCTTTTACTTATTCCAATGTGCTTGAAAAGATTCTATGTTTGTCATATAATTTAATATGAACAATACATCATAAACCAGAAAAGTATTTCAAAAGAAAAAGATCTATTCAACCCCCCTTCTAGATCTATTGTGCCCTCTGGGATCTAACAATTGGTATCAGAGCAGGTTTTCATGTTGTATTCTAAAGCTAATCGCTTTGAGTCTGATCCAAGGCACCAACATTGTTCTAAACTTAGTTTAGTAGTAAGTAACCTGTTATATGCTGAAGAGCTCACATGTTGAAAATATTGTGTATAGGTAAAAATGTGTATACACCTGAAACTGCTCAGATTGGTTCATATCCTCGATTGTTATAACGGCAAGACCAATCCTAGCCTACAGTCAATCTTGTAGTCTGAAGATCAGACGAGAGAAAGAGAGCAAGAGACATCAGTAACAAGGAGTAAAGCATTCATCAGTCTGAAAGATGAAGAGGTCACGCGTACGAAGAAATGACTGATCAAGTGGAGACAGAAGATCCTCTCAATCGTATGAGTGACCAACCAACAACCGAGTGCTGTCTCTGAAAACTCAAGGGTGTCAAAAATCTTAATGCCACGATTCGCTTGATCTACATCTTCAAGACCACGACTGATTGATGAAAGTCCGACAAGAGCATTAAGTTGAAAAGGGGCAAAAGTAAAAGCTATGTACATCAATACCTTAACTCAGTATAACTAAAGTAAATGACTGTTAAGAAACTGACAGCAAAAAGGTACGGCTCCTCACCATATATGTATACATCATAGTTGCACCATCTTATGAACTATGACAGTATTCTGTCAACAAGTCATAATCTTCCTAAAAAGGTGAATAGAGAAAGTAGTCTAAAGATGGAAAATTCAAATGTCTACAAACTTTCTCTTTAACCAAGTTTTAGGCTGAAGATGACATCTTGAAGAAAATATGAAATGGATCATAAGAGTATCACAGACCAAATGAATCTTAGGGTATATAATCATCGTTGTTGTGCTAGTATGTGTGTACAAGCCTATGTTCTAAGTGTTTAACAACACACAGAGAATGATCAATTCTACAAGAGGATCTTGTTGATTTGTAGAAACTGATCATATCCATAAATCAACTAGATACTCATAAATAGCAGAGTTGATTCACACTATGTGAACACTTAAACATTGTGAACATAACCCAGTAATTGATGAAGCCATCATAGATAAAGAGTGTGTTATTAATTGTCAAATCCTACACACACTCACCGTCATGCATCTAAAATGTATTATCCCAAGATAGTTGCTTGCATGAATGTCTGTTGGTGATAAACATGATGATTATCCAGATAAGAGGAATAGGGGTTTAGAAAACTAACCTAGCAGGACTCATTCATCAATGGGGACCAAAAAGTAGGAATTACTTGAACCTGCAGGTACTTGGTCAGTCTGACCACACTAGGGAATGCTGAAGCAGAAGACTTCATTCAAAAGGATTCGACCAGCAGAAGGCTAAGGACTATTCAGAGAAAAGTCTGATAAAGTCCATATATGTCCAAGCCTGTCCTTGAAGACCATCTGAGCTAACCTGAATAGAGCTCACATGGCTGCAAATCTGTATATGGGAGCATGCCATGCAGCAGAAGATAAAAGAGGATTCTATGTGCCTATGCCAAGAGAAATACGCTTTACGAAAAGGATCCTCAAGGGAAGCTCACAATAGAAGATCTTTGAGCTTGAGACAAAAGGAGTTCTCTACGAAGCAGAACTTCTCAAAACTAAGGACTGTCAAAGAAGACTACGTTCAAAGTACTGTCAAATGATCGTAGAGTGATCAATCTTGAAAATACTCATCTCTACGATACAAGAAAGACTAAGCAACGATGATGATTCCAGTCAGAAGTAGAAGTGTTGAGCAGCCCTCAAATGAACATGAAGAAGGAATCACATCTATCTGAGATGACGGCATCAACAATGGGGGAGCAATGATCTGTTAAGGAATAACTGCACCACTAACCTGGAAGAGATGTACCAGCTACAAAGTCTCAAAACCTTGTGGCTGATGAACCAAATGAAGATCCATAGTCAGTAGGATCGTCTCAAAACGAACTACTGATAACCCTTCAGCCACCTAATCCATAATCGTGAAGTGTCTACGATCAAACACATGATCGTAGAGTAAGAGTAGAAGGACACCACGATTTCAGCAATGCGGATACTTAAAGATGATAGAAGATCTTTCCATCAAAAAGGGTCTAATGATAGAAGATCAGAATCGTAGAGCTCGGATACCTGAAGATTGAGGCATTGGAAACTATTCAATCTGAAGGGTAATTCGGACAAGTGCTTATTGAGAGCATCGACGCAAAAGGACAACCTCTGATCAAGAAATCAGAAGAAATAAAGCCTTCGACCTGCCCAGGACAGTAAAGTGATACATCTGACAGGGTAGGTGAAAAGAGCAGACTGCAGAGTCAAAAAAAGTATGTCATGTCACATCAAGCAGTCTACATCAAGAAACTTGAGATATGTGAAGACATTTGAATAGCTTCCAACGGCTACTTTCCAACGGAAGGATTGGGAAAGTGTATAAATGAAGAAGAGTTTCAAAGTTCAAAAAGTGTTGAAAGAGTTGAGTTTTGGAGAGAAGATGGACTGATTGAATCAAGTAATAGTAAGTCCAGAGACTCACTCTACGATCCATCAAGAACACTCAAAAGTCAGATCAAGCAAGAAGTAGAAGTGTGAGTTCTACTATGTAGAAGTGAGAGTTCTACTACATGAAGAGTGTTCTGAACTGCCGAGAGAAAGAAGAGCATCATGCCATCTGGATGTCCATCATGGGAAGACTCTAAGTACAATAGAGAAGAGCTTACGGTCATCTTAGCAAGTCCATCATGGGAAGGCATCGAGTAGCTAGAAGGGAGATCACAAAAGTCATCTTGGTGTCAAGCTTGAGTAAGCTTCTAGGTACCTTGCAGAAGAGCTTACAGTCATCCTAGAAGCCTCTCATGTGCAGCCATCAAGTACCAAGGAGAATGATCTTCAAGGCAGTTCATCAAGGGGTCATCCTGAGTAGTTGAGCAACCTAAGAAGCTGAGCATCATGCAACACTCAACTGCACTTCAAGGATGATCAAGCCGAAGCTGCTAAAGATAGAAGATGTTCAGAGCATGAAGACATCTTAGCAGCTCAGCACCAACTCCAACAACAACAACAACAACTCAAAGAAGCCAGGGCCTGAGGGGTCCTTGTCCTGATGGACTAAACAAAGCAGGGCCAAAGGGTCCTTGTCCAGAGGGACTAAACAAAGTTCCAAGTCTGCTGGGCTTGAAGAGTTCCTAGGGAACTAGAGAAGTCCCAAGGCTGCTGGCCTTGAAGAGTTCTTAGTGAACTGAAGTCCCAAGGCTGCTGGCCTTGTAGGAATCTTAATGATTCAGGGTGCTGCCTGAAAGCAGAAGAGTGGATTAGGAGCTTGAGTCTCTGAACCACTTAAAACCCCTTGTGTCTTTTACATTATGTCATTTACATTATGTCTATAACTGCTATAACTGATATGTATGTTTTAACTGCTTACAACTAAACTAACCTAACGAACAAAGTTTGTATGATTATGAATATATCAATGAAGGAGGGGAATCTTTTACTTATTCCGCTGTGCTTGAAAAGATTCTATGTTTGTCATATAATCTAATATGAACAATACATCATAAACCAGAAAAGTATTTCAAAAGAAAAGGATCTATTCAACCCCCCTTCTAGATCTATTGTGCCCTCTGGGATCTAACAATTGGTATCAGAGCAGGTTTTCATGCTGTATTCTAAAGCTAATCGCTTTGAGTATGATCCAAGGCACCAACATTATTCTAAACTTATTTTAGTAGTAAGTAACGTGTCGGATATAAAAAGCGACAAAAATAACCTTTTTCGTAAAATAACGACAAGACTTTACCGTTAAACTGTTGAAATACCCGGTGATAAAAATACAATAATATGAGTTATTTCACAGTGGTACGCGGTAATGCGCAGTAGCGCACGGTATTGCACAGTATTTCTGATTATTGATACTTACGTAAGAAGTCACTCATTTTCATTTAATAATTGACATAGTAGTTGCTGCATAGTATCTCATATTATTGATTCAAACCTAAATGCAGCCTTCTTTAACTTATCTGTGAGGGCTTTGCTCTCAACTTCCAATTTATTCGGTCGTCTTAGTCAGTAACGAAATCAGAACATTTTTATAAGGGGGTCAAAATATATCAGTAATTTTTTTTTATTTATTGACACTTGAAGTGCTTCTTTCAGTTGTACGACTAAGAGGAGACAATTGTATCCTGCGAGTCTGCATAGTTTGAAAACGTCTCAAAATTTGTTCGTTTTCAATTGTTGAAAAAAAAATATAATAATTCAATGTGTTTGCAAAAATGTGGGAATATAGAAATGATCATATTTGATTGAATCTCTTTACAAAAATTTTTGATTACATATTAACTAAAGGTTAATTTGGAGTTTCTCCTCTGAAGAATGCATGTAAAAATTGAGATGCTTAATATATCACCCATTAATTAAATTAAAGGCTAATTTAGAGTTTCTAATGCATCAAATAAGAAAGAAATTGTGTTTTCATGGGACTTTTAATTGATTTTGACTATTGAGATTATGTGCCTCAGAATCTTTAAAATTAAAAAAATATATTAATTTAGAGTTTAAAAATATCTTAATTTGACTTTAAAAAATTCAAAATAATTTTATATTGAACAAAACAAAATTATTTCCCATTTATTAGTATTTATAAATGAAATAACTAATCAAGATATTTCAAAAATTCACAAATAAATAAATAAATAAAGTGAATTAAAAAAAAGAACTATCCCATATTTCCATATTAATTATTACCTGTTGACAAAAAGAGTGTTCCACGTTTAGTAAGGTGGTGTTTGATAAAACTGAGTATTAAGACCTGAACAGTTTAGACGTCTGAATAATATAGAATATATGAACAGAATTGTGTCTGAATGAAAAAAATATTGTTTGATAATTATTTTTTTCCAAAATGTCTAAATAACAATATTTTACCATTTTAATCCTCTGAACAGTTTTAAACATAACCTGTTTGATAATCAGAAGGTTTGAATAGTATTTTAAATACATATTTATAATATTTTGACCACAATATGATAAAATAAAAATGAAAACGTACAAATTAAATTAACTTCAAACATAGTATCATGTCCCAAAAATATCAACATATCATAATAATTCAACTTAACAATTTTTGTAAATCCTTTAGACATTTCATCAGACATATTTTAATATCAATTCCACTTTGTATCAAACCTTCAACTGAACAATTTCTGTAAATTTCATTAAACGAAATGGCACATGTTTGAAATTAATGTTCATGATCTATACTTTATATAACAAGAGTCAACAAATTATTTCACAATTAAAACATCCTAATAAAAAAATTAACAAGAGAAGCTGCTCATAGAGGATTATTACAATGACAGTGCAATCATAAAAAATAAAAATCCTGGTCCTTGCATCTCTTAAATTTGTAGCCAATGAAGTAAAATAATGGCAAAGGCCAGGAAAAAGCATATAAATTTATTTAAAATGAGTTCGAATGCAGCTGCAGTGTTCGGTGGCGGCGATGGCGATGTTGCTGCAATATCCTGCCACATTATAGTAAGCGCAATGTAAGTGCTAACACAAAATAAATAATCAATACCAAAATATAAATAAGACTTGGAGCAAATATACATAACGTTGGTACTCTTGATAGCATCCTTAATACTTATGTAGAGTATAACACATTCCACGTGTTTTGATGCATGAAAAACTTGGGTATCACATTAAACATAACAAGTAAACCTCGATAAAAAAATCTAGGTCTATATATAGGGCTAAACTTTTGGGGAGAATTTCTAGTCAAAGGAGGTTTTAGAGTTCTGATTACAAACACTACCACAAAACAATAAATAGACAACGCGGAAAAAACGTTGTGGTTTCTGTCAGAAAAACGTCGTGGTTAAGGGTGTTGTCTATTTGACATCCTTACACAACGTTTTTAAAACGTTGTAGTTAAGCACAATACACAACGTTTTTTAGGAAAAAACGTTGTAGATTTATTTTTAAAAAATTAGCAGATGCTTAAAAACGTTGTAGAATGCATGATTCCACAACGTTTTTTGGATAAAAACGTTGTTGTTTAGTATATCAGACAACATTTTTAACCAATTTATACAACATTTTAAAAACGTTGTAGATAAAGAAAAAAATAAAAAAAAATTATAATTCACCTATATTACCAATGCACCTGCAATATGCTAATGCCATGATATATAGCTAAAAAGTCTAAATTATCATTTAAATTTAAAACCAAAATGTATCAACCATTTAAAATACATCCCAATAATATCATTCATTTACAGTTTCAAATATTTCAAGCATTGATTATGAAACAACATGAATTAAAAAATACAAGTGAAACTAAATTTCTTTCAAAGACAATGAGACTGAACTTGCAAAATGGTTCCCAGATTTTGTTGGTTGCTTTTTCTATTGCAGGTATCCTGGAAGGAAATAAAATATGAGGATAAGAGAGGGACAAAATCACAATACAAACAAATAATAGTAGACCATAATTGTTAGATAGTTGCATTTAAAATCTTGTTAACAGAAGTTAGACATGATATACCTGGCATAAGAGTATCCTTAATAAGTGAGTGAGTCTCTATCCAATACAGTGTCCCTCATTTGTGTTTCTGTAACACAAAAAGGCTATTGGCAGGGTTCCTGTAATAATCAAGACAGAACACCAATAAAATTTCGATATCATTTTGCAACAAATTCATAAAGGCATCCAATAAATCAGTCCTCTAAATGTATGTGTAAATAATGGTACCTATCAGCATAGTTATGCTTGCAGTGATCACTTCGGTCATTGATAAACCGACAAATGCCCAATCATATTGTGTTGAGAGATTTCCAAGACTAAGGACCACCCCACCAGCCATTGCAAACAAAATAATGGGCCAATTATCCTGCATTAATCACATTTGGGCATAAAAACACTTGTAACTCAAATGCCAGGAAAAAACATAGAACCCACAGTAACAATGTGAACCTTGTCCTAAATTTAACAAATAGGGTCGTTTAGCCAATCTCCTCAATTTATCACTACTTACATTAATAAAACACACTGTGCTTGATGTGAAGTCATATATGACATGATATAATATGATACGATAGACTCACGTAAGAGTATGCTAAGATCAGAGCAGAGTTCAAAAGGCCATACAATATCGATACACATATCGGGTTATAACTTAATTTTACAAGATATTAGGATGTGCATGTTGTAATTTACAAATTTCGTAGAAATGTTCAAACAAGAAAAGAAATGTTCTGTTACATGAAAGTGGTCGCAGAAATGTTCTCTTTTACTATGATGGGGTATTGAAAGCTATATAGAACAGAGAAACAATTCAATAAGAACATTAAAAAATAATTATCACAAGGATTCCTAGGAGTATATAAAGCATAAAATATTATCAAAAAAATTCAGTAATTTTTATCAATAACAAATCTCTGGTAAAACACTTTTGTTAACCTTAACAAGAGTTACAGTTTATATGAGTTTTATAAAGCATTACAGTTAAGGTGGGCAAATTTAACAAATGCCGATCATTGTTTACCTTTCATAAACTCAAATAAGCTGTACAATAGCAGCTGTTCGTAAAGCCCCATTTTGAAGAAGATCACTTTATCTCATCAAATAACAAAGTTGTACGCCAACTCCACCCTTTAGGAGCTTTTGGTAGAACTGTTCCAGTTTGTTTCAAGCTTCCGAACAACATAACTTATCTCTTGGATGGGCAAATCAGCTTGGACAACAAGGATGGAATAATAAGAAACCATAAAGACGACACACATTTTTTCTTTCTAAATTTTTTCTGTAACTAATCTATGAAACAAGATTAGTAAAAGAATTTGCAAGAACAGGACCTAGTTGAGCTAGGTAAAAGGTTTGTAATATGCTTTACACTGTACCTCCGGACCTTGGACATAAGAATGACTCCCATTAGTCCCATCTCTGTGCACAAAACATGGACCGTTATCCAGTATTACAAAAGGTTGAAACCCAAAAAAAAGGGAGCAGGGTCTAATGCTAAACTTTAAAAGAACTATGAAGAGAAATAAGAGATACAATATTTTTGCTATAGTTCAAAAGTGACCTATAGCACTACTACAAAATTAATGCATCATGTGCTAGAGTGAGAGGGTGCAACCAGCAGGAATATATTTTAACTGGAGGAACAAGATAAAGTTGCTAATTATCTTACTTCAAGTAATCATTTCCGTCAAATCCACCAACAGCATAGATAGCCCGATTAAGCTCTGATGCAGCAAAAGCAAATCGCTGGAAGAATAAAAGAAAGCATAACATACTGAATGCCAAAATTTTGTATAAGCATAAAAATTGATTCAATAGAGCACATCTAAAGTTTTAACACTACATAAATTGAGATGAACCATGAAACTAAAGAGATACATATAAATCAAAATTACGAAAACCAAATAACATAGCAGGTGAAGAGATAATATAATTACCTTTTGTAGCATTGACCGTGTCAAAATCCAGCGTCCAACATCTAAATCCAACATTTCGACATATGAAGACAAAAAAGACATTTTCTCATATCATATCACATTCTCATGGCACCACATTTAAAAAGACAAAAAAAAGGTTGTAATATAAACCACACACCTGATCAAAAATAATAAAACACAGAAAAAATCAACAGGCACCAAATAAGTTATCTAAAGAAGTCGATACAATTTGAACAAGCAGTGGAAACAAAAAAGAGGAACCATGCTGTGATTGTGACTGTATCATGCTGTCAATATAGCTTGTGACTGTGACTGTATCATGCTGTGATTCAAGTAAATATTGAATTTTAGAACTGTCAGCCTATGTCATACATAGACGAGAAACTATAAAACTCCAGTATGCACGAGAGAAGTTTTGTCCAAGGTTGTGGCTTGTCCCAGCCTGCAAGGCCTTACGGTCACCCATCATAGCTTCAATTGTATACGTCTTGGCAGCACCACCAAACGTCTCAGACTTGGATTTTCGACCTGCAATAACAAGTATTGCAGCTTGCTCATAAGCAAATTTTGTATAGACATCAATCAACTGTAATGCCTGCAGTTCAGAAGCCTCAATCTGTTGAGTGAAAAGAAAAAGAAAAAGAAAACAATGGAGCCAAATGATTTGTCAAGTCTCTAATTTTTTTAGTTACATAATTAATGGAAATTTGCAAAAATTGGTCAAACACAATTACCAGAATAAGTCCAATAATGTTTCTTGGCTGCTCATGGTATACTGGCACTCTGCTATGACAATTCTCCAATATCGAATTTAACAGAGCCCTACCACATAGTTACATATAATAAAGCATAGTGATTTTTTTGTGGACATAAATCGATGAATCTTACCAAGGCAATAAGATATGTACTAAGGGGTCAGACACAGGGGTCATTTCCAATTGCTGCTTCAACGCCAAATCCTCCTCCGACTATAAACCCACAAGTTTCAATCAAATTAATAATTCCAAAGCAAAAATGAAGAAATTCATCGACGCAACCAAACAAATCAAGGAGCTTACGAGATCATCATCCTTCTTCTTAGGGTCCTTGGAAGGAACCTTAACTGATGCCTCATCTAGGGTTGTTCCGCTGCCGCTGACACTGTTTGGATCCGGCGCCATAGTAAATCGAGTACAAGCTGAAACCCTAGAATCAAAGAGTAAAAGAACTGAGAGACAAAATATTTATCAATCAATAGAAAGAAGAGATCGTCGGATTTGATCTCCGTATGATGAACGACAAATGGTGCCGCCTCCATCATTGTCGTACTTTTTAGTGCCGCCTCTCTTTCCCTTTCTCTGTCCCTCTTCGTCATCTTCTTCTTCAGGATCTTCGTCCTCCGCTTGACGCGCTGCTTCGGCTTTGGATTGCAGGTCTGCGAGGTAGGATTCGATAACTTTCTTGACGAATTACTTGCGCTCCGGAGGGGAGAGGTCGAGCCCTAGATTAACTTCCAGAAAGGAAAAAAGAAGTCGAGCACTAGTTTAAGTTTTTATTTAATCGATCGCCTTTTTTTTTGCTCCGTATTTTTCCTTATACACAACGTTTTAAAAAAAAACGTTATCTAATTAAAACAAAAAAAATACCTTTTTAAATAGATAACGTTTTTGCATATATATCTACAACGTTTTTTTTAAAAACGTTGTAAAAATAAATATCACAACGTTTTTATAAAAAACGTTGTCTATTAAGCGTTGTCTATTAGGTACTTTGTACTGGTGAAAGCTCTTAGGTTTCATCCTTTTTCTGGTCGAAAATGTTTGATAAGAAGTATACTAGAGCACATTCTTGGTTAAGATGGACACACAATATTACCTTTGTAGTAGAGCACATGTGAGGTTGCCTTACAATGTATATTTGATCACCGTGGTTATTTTCCTTGTAAACATCCTGATTCTTGTGCCAAGTTCATAGCGCGTAGGTAGAATTCACAACCTGCATTTGAAAGGGTAAAGAATGATTAGTAGACAAATAGTAGAAGTTTGGCAACCGCTGTCCACATATATATATCTTTATCTACTGATTCAATGACATATACTAAACTTTGTATTCCCCATCTCGGGTCTTAACTTCTCCTAATTATAGATTTTAGGCAAAATCTCTCTTTTTGAAATTTAATCAAACATAATGCGAGCGCCCATTTCAAGGACTGATTTCATAGCCAATTAATTAAGTTTTCATCAATGTTTTTCCTCTTTATAGCACCGCACAACACATACTACCTCCATATTTCTAATTCAGTCCATAGCAACCAATTACATGTACAACCAAATCCAATATATATATATATATATATACAATTAGTTTATAACTAGTTAGTTTACTAACTTTACAAATTCTTCAAAGTTCCATATTTTACTTGTTTCATACCCATAATTCAATTACCCAAGGTTTTATATGCCAAATCCAGTCAAGCTAATTCATACACAGTGAATTCATATGTAATTTAGCAATTTACCAACTAATTCACATACCAACTTCATATAAACTAATAAAAACATACATAATTCAATGTATACCTTTTTATTAGCTTGATTCTAGTCTCCATAAGTAAAGCCAAAAAAATAGAGAGCAGGTACGTCTTTATATATTGTACAATACAACTAAACAACTGTTTTTATACATACCCCAAATTTTTTTATAAAAAAAGTCTTTATCCACAAAATTTTCCATTTCTGTCTGCCAAAGAGTTACTTCACAGAAACAGGTACATTAAATCCACGGTAACAAACACTAACATGACTAGTTCCACCAAGTGTGTATAGATTCCAAGTACACCAAGACTAGTTCCACCGGGTGTATTGACTACGAGTACAAAAACTAAATAAAAACTCCTCAATCGATTATACACAACTATTTAGCTTGCTTTCATTTAATTACTCCCGACAGAAATCAGAAGAGCAAAAAATATTCAGATGAACTCCGTGCGAAGTTAAAATCATGGTGGGAATTGATAATAACGAACAATAGATGAAGAAGGGAGAGAAGATTACCGGCGAAAGAAGACAAAGGAGCAGCGCGAAGGAGAAGAGCAGCAGCAACGCGAAGTGAAGGAGAGAAGATCAGCAGCAACGATCTAGGTTTGATTTGGGATTAAAGGTTATTATTGTCCCGAAATTTTTTTTCTCGCTCAGATGAATGCTATAGATTTATTTTTTTGTCTAACCAATTAAGAGCCATTAAGAGGAATTTTTTTTTACCAAACAAGATTTGTCTCTGACCGAATCAGAGACAAATCCATTAAGAGCCAATAAGAGGCAATCAAACACAACCTAATTCTATATTCCCGAAAACCCTAGGAATTATCGGTGTAGGGTTTTCTGGTGCGAATCTTCAATATATTTTATTATATTATATTATATTACTAGCTAGCACACTCACCAATTATATTAAAAAATTTACTGTCTAGCACACTCACCTAAATAAAAGTTAAAAACCACCGTTCCCTCTCCAACCTTCTACAAACATCTACTATCTTCTCACTCTCTGTATTGTTTTCCTTTTTTCGGATGTCTCTGCCGTAGTGGGTGGCCTGAGAGGCCCACTTTTGCGCGCTTGGCAAAAAAAAATTCGCTGTCATTGAACATAACAAGGCGACTAAGACGAGGCTAACGTACAAAGACGTGGTTAAGGGCGAGACCCAAGTCGTCGCCAACATCAATTTCTGGCTGGGCAGGGGCAGCACCGCAGCAACAGTGACTCTTCGATACCAGGATCAATTGCCCCCCGCCCCCTAGTTCCGCATCTGGTCTTAGTAATCCAAGAATCACAACCCTTAAACGCTCACACATGGGTGGATCAACCCAAACAAAAAAAAATTACATCCGCCATTTTCATCTTAACACCAATTTGGACATTCAAGAAACCTACAGTAGCAATTGCGTTCCATTTCTCTTTTCTATTTTAATTGCATTTGGATTGCAATTAGTGTTTTAAAAAATAATCAGTAGGCTCATCTCATGTTTTAAAGATGATGAAGAAGGGTAAAGTAGTAAAATTACCCTTTTAAAGCACTGTATATAGTGACTGACACAAAATTTTGGTTGCAATCCGTATATGTTTTTTTTAGAAATTGATTTTGTTATAGATATTTTTATCGTCGCTATATAATTTATAGCGACGACAGTTTTCATGTATTTTTTTTTCTGCTTTGAGTGAAGTATTTAGTGTCTTAACGGGCCATTGTTGGCCCAGCTAAAAGTTGCTAAATCCAAGTCCATTCCAAATTTGGGCGGAAGATTTGGACTCTGAAAATACCCCTACGAGAAAAGAGTGGCTTTCTCTCTTTCCCTCTAATTGTTCCGCAGATAAACCCCCACCTTTTCTCTCCAAAACACACACAGAGTCTAAAATGGCGAGAATAGCATGCCATCAACTGGTTCCTTCGTCTATGGCTCTTCTTCCTCTCAAGTCTTCTCTGCTAAGGAAGTCCCCTCTCCAATGGCCAAACCTTGCAGAAACCATCGGCTTACGGCGGCGCCAATTCTCATCTAAAATTACCATGAGCTTGAGAGCTGGCATTGTTGGTCTCCCCAATGTCGGAAAATCTACTCTGTTCAACGCCGTTGTGAGTTTTTTTCTTCAAATTTGACATCATGTGGAAATTTCTTTATTATTTTGTTCTTCCCTGCTCGTATAAATATTTATATTGGAATTTCGCGCACTCATATACAAGTATATGAACTAGTTTTAACTGTGAATTGAAGCAATCAAGTCATATGTGAAACTTATTTATATCTTATATGAATAAGTTTATGCGTTAGTATTTTATTAACATTGGTTGGTTGGAAATGATGAATTGCTTAAAAGCTATGGTTGGCAAACTCAATTCCAAATCTTGGATTTGGAAGTGAGGATTTGGAGTTGAGCGCCAAGTTTTAACTATGTTCCAATTCTATGTAATTGCAAATGTGATTTTTGGTCCAATTCTAAATCTTTGAATTGAGTGCCAAACATAGCTCAAGTAGAGTAGTGTTTGATTTCCTGAAGTTTTTTAATTGAAAGTTTGATATAAGGAATCCTATTTACTGAATATTCTTGTTATTACTAGAGTTTGTTGATATGCATTAACTATCCTTGTGTATGGTATCAAGGACCAATATTGCATCTTTACACTGTTATCTTCGGATGTTATAAGTGAAAGCTTTCCCTGTAGCTAAACTTAGTTTCGGTACTTGCTTTCAAGGTTCATGCTTGTCAGTTTTACTAACATTCATATATATATATATATATATATATATTTTTTTTTTCCAGGTCGAGAATGGAAAGGCTCAAGCTGCTAATTTCCCTTTTTGTACAATAGAACCAAATGTAGGAATTGTTGGTGTTCCTGATCCACGTCTCAGTGTACTTTCTGATCTCAGCAAATCTCAACGAGCTGTCCCGGCATCTATAGAATTTGTAGATATTGCTGGGCTTGTGAAGGGAGCCAGTCAAGGGGAGGTGAAATTTCTTTATTTATCTTACTGTCTCGATGTTCTTTGGTATCAGCTAAAATTTCTTTAGATTCTTAAGTGATTCGGTCAGTTTGTTAATGATGGTATATGGTCTGCCAATATTTGCTGATTGTAGGGATTGGGTAACAAATTTCTGTCACACATTCGTGAAGTGGACTCCATACTTCAGGTTTAAAATATCTTCATTTAGATATTTTTAGTTTTCACTTTTCAATACCTCTTTGGAAATTAAGAATGAATTTTTTTTAAATAAAATTTATTATCGTGATCATTAAGATACATGATTGCTCTCCCTCTCTCTCTCCCTCTCTGTGGGGTTGGTAGACACAATTAGAGTTTTATCAGGGGAGTCATTATGATCTTCCATGAATATGGTAATCAGATTTCCTTAAAAGTAACGGTTGTATACTTTGCATATTCTTATTTTGTCTATCCTTTTACATATATAATCGTGTCTCCTCAACAACAGTTCAAATTCAAAGGTGCGCAAGAAGATGAGCACCATCTGCGCATACTTTTTTCAATTAACGGTTTTCTCATCTTTAATACATATTCATAATATACAATTTCACATGCATTTGTAAAGTTTAAAAGGCCAACATGGTAATGGGCCAATATTTATTGTCCTGCTCTTCCTTCTAAGGAGCTGAACTGATGTTTCTTGTTTCAACCAATATTCAGAGCTTGGGTTCAATTGCTGTAACAATATTATACTCAATTATACTGCTTTTCAGAGCTAAATAGGACCGTAGATGCATATTGCACTTTGGTCTTGGTTATAATCATGCTTGGTAATGACTTCAATAGTTGGATGTTGCGAATTTATTTTAGCTCTAGGAAGTTATTAAATAATAGCGCTTATTCTGAGCAGCGCTAAATGATTCAAGAGATGCTGGATTCAGTTCACACACTGGAATCAGTTCACTTTTTATTTAGTGCGAAAAACATCAAGCGAGATTGAAAAACGTAGAACTCTGGTGAACAAAGATATAACACACTCTCCCTAATACACATATATACATCCTTCTAGCGTATTTCTTTTAATGGCCAACGAACTAATACTAAACACTAAACAGAGTAACAGACCATGTTCTTGCTTTAACTTTTTTCTGTCGTTTGTTTTCTCTCAGTATTGAAGTTAATGTATCAACTGTTTGAAGTTTCTTATTTTAATGTTTAGAACCCTACTACATATCTTCATTGGTAGAAAGAGCATTTTTTATTTTTACTCTTGTTAAATTTTATTAAAGACTATCATTGTTTTAGGTTGTACGCTGTTTTGAGGACAATGACATTGTTCATGTAAATGGGAAAGTTGATCCAAAGTCTGACATAGATGTCATCAACTTAGAGCTTGTCTTCTCAGATGTCGACCAGGTATGCTATTAGAATTTTTCTCTGCAATTGTATAAGGGATACGAACGTATGCGTGTTATGACATGCCTAACTTTTCTCCATTATTGTATTTCTATAATTTATTTCCTTATATTTGAAATTAGCACGGTGATACAAAAACTCAAATGTTTGAGTGACCAAAATGCAGTCATAAAATTTTCTTTCAATTTGAAAGAAGCATACTGGGATAGTTTATGATATATCATATATGTCTCTGAACATGACATTCCAAGTACATTTCGGTTAAGGAAGTCCTTTCTATTGCAAGTGGACCCTAACATTGTTGCAACTGTTTGCAACTGTTCAAATAAATAGCAAATCTAATCTGTATCTCAGTTTTGTATTTGGCTTAGATGGTTGATCTTCTTTTCCGATCTTTTGTTAATGGGTTGAGAAGGGATTTTTTTTAGTTCCATGTATTAGAAGTTAGTGGATGTAGGTATTTTTTTTTCTCCAGTAGTCTTTGTACGTTGGTGGTTTAATAAGGTGCATTCCAATCCCCCCCCCCAGGTCAGGAATTCAAGTGCTGGTCAAGAGTGGGGTTATGTGCATTTGCGTCTTTATGTACTATGTGGAAGTGACAAGATTGCTTTTATTAATTATATTCAGGGTTGGATCTAAGACCTCCTCTGTCAATAAACTAACCTAGCAAAAGCTCAGTGGTGTTCAATTTCCATTTAGACCACTACAGAATATACAGTCTAACGAATTATAAAGCATGCTATTGTAGTATCATAAATAGTCCTTGTATTCAATTTTTTATACCATTTAAAAATGTTTCACAAAGGATACTCTTGGTACCCAGGTGGGACAAAATTCAAAACGAGTCTTACTTGAGCATGGAGAAAGTTGAGCTACTTTTTGCTGGAATATAATAGGTCTCTCGAGATGTGAAGATTGATGCAGTAACTGAAACTGAAAATATTGCTTTATGCAAATGCTACCTAAACTTTGGTCTATATCTGAGTACCCATCCATAGTGATCACATGAGGTCTGTATGTGATCTACCCTCTCCAAGCATCCTATGAATGTAGGACCTGCACTTGATCATCTATAAAGATCTTAAAGGAAGTTAGGTTAGTAAAAGGTTTATAAGGTGGTGAGTTAATTTAATTATAGAAGTACTTGCCTCGAAGGACTATATGTCATGCAACTTAGCCTCGTCAGTGATCACATGCATTTTGGTTTCGGATCAACTTGCTAATTACATGAATTGTCAGTTATACCAGTAATTCAAAAAGAAGCAATATCTTGCATTTACTTGGTTCATGTCTGTACCTTCTTCATTGACTTTAATAAACATATTTAGCTACAGATGCACTTTCCTTTCTTATATCCTTTTTTAACAAGTACTGGATTGCTGTTGTTTTGCTTGCCATACAACACTTCTTGTTAGTTGTATGTTTAACTGGCTACCTAAAACCCAATATGCCTTTATCCACTACATTAGGACACAACTTGAAATTCTGTTAGATTTTTGTGTTTCTGTAACCGTTACACTGTATCATGCTAAGCTAAGGCAAACTAATGGAACTAAATTGTAATTTCTACAAGAAATGCAGATTGAAAAAAGAATGGAGAAACTCAAAAAAGGGAAAGTCAAAGATTCACAATCTAAAGTTAAGGTAAAATGCTTCCAAATTGTTTTTATTGCTCCCTTTTTTAAAAGCTTTTAATGATTACTTTATCTACTGGTGATGGTGATTATGAAAATTTAAGATGCAATATTCTAATTTCAGGAAGAAGCAGAAAAGTCTGCTTTAGAACGAATTCAGCAGGCTCTGCTGGACGGGAAACCAGCTCGATCGGTGCCTTTAACAGACTTTGAAAAGGATGCCATAAAGCATTTGTGTTTACTTACAATGAAACCTGTCATTTATGTGGCAAATGTAGCAGAATCCGATTTAGCTGTGCCTGAAAATAATCCTCATGTCAAAGACGTGATGGACCTTGCTTCTGAGTTACAATCTGGAATAGTAACTGTCTCAGCACAGGTTGGTGATAACCTTTTACTAGAACTTCTGTTACTTCATATTTACAACAAGTATCCATATACAACTTTTTCGTTCTTTATTTGATAATAATTTCAATAAAAGCTCCAAAAAGGGGGCAAACCCTCCTACATAAGGAGTAAGCACAAGGGAGATAAAAAGGCACTCATGCCCCTACCAAACCAAAAGGCACTCATATAACCTTTTACTGGATTTTACGTTTCGTTTTAATCGTCGTGGTTGATGCGGAAGATAGAGATGAATGAATGTTCTTTTGGGACCTTGACCCCTTTTCAGGTCTGCAACATCTCGTTTATTGATTTTGGCATCACCCATGATATTCCACATAAACCTAATACTAATACAACTGTCCCTAAGCTTCGAGCTGCCACACAATGAAGAAGTAAATTGTTCACCGTCTCTTCTTCAAAAATGGACATCACAAGCCTATTAACAAGACAATGTACTCTTTATAAGAAAGAATATTTTTGGTGAGAGTCGCACCAAACACAGCCATTCAATAAAAGAAATCCACTTTCTGAGGCTCCCTATCCTCCAAATGCTTCTCCACAGTAGCTCGCCATGCCTTTCTCCTTGTAGCATCTGGGAGTAGGATTTTATTATGAACATCCCACTATTGTGCTCCTTCCATCTAATTGCAACCACCTGTCCCGATCACCGCCTTTAACTCCCAATCCTGGAAGTTCTGCCTAAGTTGGTTTCCAGGACTGGCTCCCATATCCACCTTCGTGCAATAATATGCAAGACTAACTTTTGGTTCAACCGCAATGCTTTGAAGGTTTGGAAACTGCTCCCCAAACAACACATCTCCACATAACAGACCCAAAACTGATCTTGATTCTTGTTTTTTGTTTTTGAGAAACCTATTTTCAGGTCGTGCGAGTTTATGGCTAAGCTGTGTTGCTGATATTTGTGTTGATGTCTTATGAACTTTCTACAAGCTACTTATGTAGGGAGTTTTTGCTTTCAGGTTGAGTCAGAGCTAACCGAGCTTCCCAAAGAAGAGAGAATAGAATTTTTGAACTCTCTTGGTGTGGATGAAAGTGGCCTTGGAAATCTCATCAGGGCAACGTATGCCCTGCTTGGACTTCGTACATACTTCACTTCGGGGGAAAAGGTGAAACAATATAAACACTTCCTTCATTTTTTAATATTAATCTCAATCATGAAATTATTCTTTTGATTTTTCTTACAGGAAACAAAAGCATGGACCATACTTTCAGGTCTGCATTACTTTTTTGACGGTGGATGTTATATTACCGAGATATAACCTTCTCATAGTGTAATTAGAGTACTTATTTAAATAAGCAATGTCATAAGTGGAGTTACTTGGTTGGGCATGGACAAATTTTGATCAGGAAACCTGTTGGTGGGAATCTGACCGCCAGGTCAGGGAAGCAGAAACAGAAACACATATTAGAGTTCTTTCTCCTTCTAGGTTGATGCAAAGTCCAACAATACTATAAACTTGAAAAGCTTACACTATCAGTATTAAATGTTGCTCTGACTGATATTTGTTGACGTGTTAGGTATGACTGCACCTCAAGCAGCTGGAGTAATCCATTCCGACTTCGAGAAGGGTTTCATTCGAGCAGAGACAGTGAGTATTTTAATTTCAAATTTTTTACTTCCTTTTACATTCGTTTTTGTCTGTGAAATGATAAGATAAAGGCAGTTTGAATTATGCAATTCAAATTTCAAATAGCACACACAGTGAGCTTATAGAAGAAAAGATTAATATGGTAAATTGTTCTACCTATAATAACCGAATCCTTGGAATTAAACTGTAAATTATCTGGCATATTACATTTTTCCTTTTGTCGCTCTTCATAATTTATTATGCTATTTATGCTCTATGTTTCTATCGGCCAGCCAGTGCATTTTCCCCTCATAACTTTATACATGTGATTTTTTAATGCCATTGTTTTATCAGGTTGCCTATGATGATTTTGTTGCTGCTGGTTCACTTGCATCTGCAAGGGAGAAAGGACTTGTAAGTTGATGCCCTTCCTTCCACGCTGATTTATGGTGAAATTGGTTTATGGGAACACAAACACTTGTTGCACTAGTTTTCTTTAACTCGCAATGGCAAATTTTTAGCTCTTTGCATCAATTTTTGCATGACAAGAGTAGAATAAGGATATTTGATTTTTGTTTGGTACTTTAAACACCGAGTTAAATGCAACCCAAAAGGCTTGGCTTTACCTAGGCCTTGGGATGGGTCAACGATTAATTAATATTCCCTTCATCCCACATTTTTGGCACCCCTTTTTCAAAAGTGACATGGATTTTAAGACGTGTTGAAAGCATATTTAGATTTTATATATATTTATACACATATATTTATATTTTTAATATATTCAAATGTAGTATTTTTTTGTTATATTATAAATATTTTAAAAATATGATATTTAAATATATTTTGGCACGTCTTAGAATTCGTGCAACACCAAAAAAAGTGTTGCAAATAATGTGGGGCGGAGGGAGTACTTATTTATCGGAAGCCAAGTGTATCATGCGGGGTTGCACATGAGCCGAACCAAGTTGAGAAGTTCTTGTGCAAGCTTGGCTTGTTCAACACCAAGACTTAACTTATGTCAAGGCCAGCTCCTTTATAAATGAATGGGACTGAAAGAGCTTCTCGTGAGGCTAACATCAACATAAGCTGTTAATTAGATTCAGTAAAACTTGAAAGAGATATAAAGGCAAAGATTGATAAGATTCTGTGTTACATAATATTTTAAAAAAATGACGTAGAATGTGTCCAAGCAAAAAATTAAATAACTATAATTTGAATGTAATCAAAACTTATTTTGAAGGCATGTATTTTATAATAATTACTTTTTAGCTACATGAGTATTATATAAGGATAACATATATAAATATATTAATTATTCATCTTCTCAACATATTTATAAACCCCACTAATCTATCTAGGCTTGAATCTTGATATCTTTCTTTCGAATGCATGTAATTAAATGACGGGATTAGAGCAAAGAAGCCTTGAGATGAAAGTTATGCATACGATCAATTTCACTACATTATTTAGTAACTTAAACAACACAAACGCATACATTTTATCATCTTCTCTCCAGGACCATATGGGTTACATGATCTGTGGTGGTGTTATGCAGTTGAGATCAGAGGGAAAAGATTATGTTGTAAAAGAAGGAGATGTAATGCTGTTTCGTTTCAACGTCTGATCGGAATAATATTCATTATCAACCGGAAGGTTTAATTCTTCCGATTATGCGGGTCAGCGTTTCAGTAAATTTTGAGGAGTGGGGTTTCTGACGGAACAGTTCAACAGGTGCTGAGTTCATTAAGATCGCATATATTTAAAGCATGTTAAAGTTGAAATCATAATTTTTTTGCTTCTATAGTGAAAACTTCAATGATTCATGTTTGTTGTGTTATACATAAATAATCAAACAGGTATATCATTAATTGGATAAGTTTAAAAATTATATTTCCAGCCTTCAATTCTTGTGAAGGTTTGTGTTTTTTTAAGCTTAGCATATACTAGTTTTCCTGTAGTCTCTTGCTAATTTGTAGACAGAACTTGTGCGAAAAAATAAAAATCTGAAAACCATATTCCGAGTACGGATGCAATGAATCTTGGTCAACATATTTGCTTATACATGCATACATATATGCATAATACATTATATATACACACATATATATGTTGTGTGTATGTATTATGTATATTAGAGGAAGAATGAGCTTGATTTGACCCGGGATTTCAATGTTTTTTGGATTTAATTACCTCACTAAAAGAGGAAGAAATAAATTCACAACTAAACGCTATGCTAACACTTAATCAATTTTTGCTTGAAAGTTAAGTTGGAAACAATCTTCATTACTTCCCAAATATACTCTATCTCAACTAGTGGGATGTTCCTTTGTGGTCTTTGTCAAATGATAATCAATCAATATTAAGTGGTGGGTACATTATAATTGAAAGTTAAATGTACTATTTGATCACTTGTGTATTGCTTTATTATGCGTGTCAACTTGTCTGCATTGTTGTTTTTATTGTACCACCTAAAAAATTGTTGTACTTGCATCCTGCCATTGGTGTTTCATATTCTCAAGCATTTTATTCTTTCCTTGGCACTATAAATGATAATTATCCTATGGTAGTTGGCTAGTTGCCCAGTGGCATCCTTACTACTGTTTATTTTCTTGGTAGAATTGGGGCCATCTGCATAGTACATTAATTGATGAGTTCTGGTTATGAAGGAAACATCAATAAAGTTTACTTATTCTAGTTTTAAAATAGAGTAAAATTTGATACACTGACAGTTTATACACGTGCGATGTTAAGATCATGATACGACATTAAAATAAGGATAATGGTAGGGGTGGGCATTTAATTCGGTTTTTTCGATTTTTTGGGTAACCAAACCAGTTCGAACCGGCTGATTTGGGACAAAGTGAAACTGGTTCGATACTGGTACATATAACCGGTGTATACCGGTTATTCGGTTCCGGGTTTGAGATGTTTTTAGGCGTTCGGTATGTACCGTACCGCTTGTACCAATTAATTTAATTAAGCCATTTATTTCCTAATTGTAAGCCTTCTGCCTTCTGCCTTCTGCCTTCTGCCTTCTGCCTATATTCAAATCAAAACTCAGAGACTCCATCTCCACTGCCTCTCCACTGCTAGTCTGCTACTCTCTATCTACTCTCCATCTCCATCTCGATCTCGGCCTCCGATCTTCATCTCGATCTCTATCTCCATCTCCAATCATCGACAGCTCATAGATCGACTCCAATCTCCATCTCGGTCTCCATCTCCATCTCCATCTTCTTTCTCAGTCTTCGATCAATCTCTGCGTTGCTTCTTGTTTTTTAGGTAATAAGATTAACACTTGATAATTTAGCTTCTTCTCCACAGATTCTAGGGTTTGTTATGAAATACTTTTGTTTTGGTAATTAACTAAATTAAGTGTTGTTTCTTAATTTGTTTTCTAAAAATGCATCGATTGTTTTCCCTGAGTTTTAGGCTTTTAGTTCATAATTTCTTGAATTAAGTTTGTTTTTATTTTAGGATTTATTTCTTAATTTGTTTGTGAAAGTGTTATCAACTTTGTTTAAGCTTTGAAAGTGATATATTTAAGTTCTGTTTCTAGTGTTTCTTAATTTGTTTCTTAATTTGGGTAAAATCTTTCGGACATAAACTTAATTTGTTCATTATCAACTTTCCTTTGAATAGTTTGGCTTCTGCAGTGGATACTATGGTGATTGCAAAGAGTGGATACCATTAGAATAGGTTATAGTTCTTTTGTTTTCTTAGCTTTTCTATTACCCATGGTGATTTCAGTTGAGTGGATTGAATTATAGATATTGCAAAGAGTGGTTACCATTAGAATGGGTTTGTTTCTTAATTTGCTAGACATGTATATTATGTACTGGATCTTCTGCTAATGGTGGACTGATTTCTGATGGCGTAGACAATAGACATGTATAATTCAACTAGTTACTTTTGTTAAAACGTTTCATAACCGGTATAAACCTAGCTAAAAATCTGGACCAGCTAACTGGTTCGGTATCGGTCCAACTGGTACTAGTATTGGTACCTAGTTTTGGTTGAGTTCGGTAATCGACCCGGTCCGGTTCGGTACATGTCGGTTAATTACTGATGAACAGTCCTAGATAATGGTGTCTAACATACAACAATCTTTTGGTAACAAAAGATTAAATGATGTGTATGATAATAATTGGTTATAACTACTGGACTCACTCATGTATATTGGAACATTAACTAATTATAATTTGATACATTATTTTGTATTCAATTTTTTGTAATTGTTTTTTTTTATCTTAGCATTACTCGTCCAACATAAGTATTTCATTAATAAGGTGTCATGATCCTACCGATGACTACTTGATCTATTGGTATGACTCATTTCTATATAGAAATGTAGAGGTAATGAAGATTGAAGACTGCTTGTGATATATGAAGTGAATTTGTGAATGTCGATATATGAAGTGATAGCGTCACAATTATAAGTTGGATTTTTGGTTAAATATATGAAGTGAATTTGTGAGTGTCTCGTCTCGATGACGATGGACATATATTTGTCTTGTTTTTACGAGTATATTCGTTCCTACCCCACAACCAGGCCATACAAGAAGATGGCCTGTTTATGTCATTAGCTAGCTAGCAAACACACAATTTGTTGCCACTTGCAAGTGGGAATGTACCGAAAAAACAACTGACCTTTCACCTACCTACTTGTATATAAACATGATCTTGCTAGTGCTGCCTCCGATCGAGTATGTATATTTTCTTACCACCAATAAATTCTCCAAAAGGAAATGGAGAAGATGAATTTGATGCAAGGAAGTGCAAGACATTGTCGAGGGGAGTTGGGAGAAGTTGGTCGTATAGTAGCCTAAGGTCCAATTCTACTAGAGATCTACAACCATTCTGGTGTACGATACTGCTGAGAGACGATATTTATTGGGAGTTCAAGGCGGCGATACGTCATTCAATCCAAGTTCTTGAGCCATCCTCTGTTGAGTGCTCTTATTAGGAAGACCCAAAATATTATTAATCCATGTTGTGATCATGTTATATCAGTGAAATCAGAAATGTGAGGTGGTGCTGTTTGATCACCTCTTGTGGATGCTTGAAAATGCTGATCCTACCGCTCTTGCTTCTGATTCTCTTGAAGACTTGGCTGATCTTTATGTCTTTTGATGATTCAAAGTGTGTGTGTGTGTATATCTATATAATAAAACATAACTCATTTTGAATCTTTCATTTGACAAAGCACAAGAACGGTTCAGATTCGTTCTAACTTAAATTTTCCAACTTAATCTAAAGGCACATATTTCTTCCCGCCCAAATTACTCTCTCTCATGTTCACACACAAAATCTTTATCTTTCTTCTCTTCTTCACACACACACACAAAAACAAATAATAATAGTACTAAAAATAAATATAATAATAATAATAATAATAATAGTACTAATAATAATTATAATAGTACTAATAATAGTAATAATAATAATTATTATTATTATAATAGTAATAGTAATAGTAATAGAAATAATAATTATAATAATAATAATAATAATAATAATAGTAATAGTTATCTATATAATAAAGATTCTGATTCATTCTAATTGATTTGAGCGGGAAAACACAAGTACAGTTCAGATTCATTCTAATTTTAATTCAAAATAATAATAATTATGATATAATAATAATATTATTATAATAGTAATAATAATAATAGTAATAAAGTAATAATAATTATAATAAAATTAAAATTAATATTAATATTAATAATTATAGTAATAATAATAATAATAATAACAACAACAACAATAACAATAATAATAATTATTGTGGTGGTGTGGTGAATTATGATAATTTTTATTGATAATTGTAAGTTTTGTAGACAAGTTTAATTTTTTCTGGATATCTATTTTTAAAGGAAAATTAATTATTGTGGTAGTGTGGTAAATTATGATAATCATTATGTCTGATTTTAAGTTGCAAAGAGTCTTTAGATAATAAAGTATTTTTCGAATTTTAATCTAATTTTTTGTTACGCCGTGCCTTCAGGCACGGGCAATTACTAGTATATATATATAATAAGAATCCTGTCCGGACCTAAAATACGGACCCCAATTTTTATTCTATTTTTGGCTTCTTTTTTTTTTGAAATAACTAAAAAAAATAAAAAATTATGGAACTAGAATTTTTACATAATACAGTGTTTTGGGTGTGATTTGGATACCTATACCAAAAAATGTATGCACAGACTGTACAGACATGTTTTGTTATAGGTATCCAAATCACACCCAAAACACTGTATTATGTAAAAATTTCAGTTCCATAATTTTATTTTATTTTTTTAGTTTCAAAAAAAACCAAAAAAAATGTCCGTATTTTATAAAGACCGGGATCCCGGACTGGATCCGGACTCATAGAATATATATATATATATATATATATATATATATATATATATATATATATAGAGTCCGGATCCAGTCCGGGATCCCGGACTCTACTAAAATACGGACCTTTTTTTTTTTTTTTTTTTTTTTTTTGTTTTTTTTTTTTTTAAACAAAAAAAAAAAAAAAAAAATTTATGGAATTGAAATTTTTCCATAATACAGTGTTTTGGGCGTGATTTGGATGCCTATAACGAAATATGTCTGTACAGTCTGGGCAGACTGTACATACATTGGTTGGGGTAGGTGTTAAAAACACACCCAAAACACTTTATTTTGGAAAAATTTCAGTTCCATAAATTTATATTTTTTTTTTTTAGTTGTTCTACCAAAAAAAAAAAAAAAAAAAAAAAAAAAATTTGGGTTCCGGATTTGATCAGGTCCGGGAGTCCGGACCTGATCAATTCTGTATATATATATATATATATACGGCCCCTTTCTCCGGCGAACTTTAAACAACAAATCAAAAGCGAATCGGCTATAGCGACAGTTTTTTCTGTCGTTATAGCATGATGACATAACTATGATGATGGTTCGAACCATCGCTATAGTGAGTTCGCTGTTTAAGATTCGCTAGAGAAGAGGACCGTAATATGCATGTGATTGTGGTTGTGGGATGAATTTTTAAAAAATTTGTTTGTTTTTTTAATTTTTAGGGGCGGGCGGGCGGGCGGTAATTAAGACTGCAAGATTGAATTATTAATATTTGTTGTTTGGATTCATGATTCTTGATTACACCAACTCAATTTGGTTACAAGGATATATAGATCAAAGTTAATAAAGTGAATGTATTTGTGTTATTCGATGTGGATATGCATCTGATACAAAAAATTTAATACCCCCAATATTATGAATTAAAATAACTTTTTTTTACCCCACAATAGGTATAGTAAAATCTCTATTTAAGAATAGACTTGAGATCAAACTATTTGTATTCTAATTGAGAGGTTATTACTAAATAGAGGTATTGGTACAAAATATTTTTCGAGCACTCAAAAATATCCACTTTAACAAAAGTATAGATTTTATAACAAAAATTAAAGAAAAAATAAATTATTTAGATTTTCAAACTAGGAAAATGTAGTCTTTTATAGTAAATGTAGTTTTTATAGGAAAATGTGGTCTTTTATAGGAAATGTAGTCTTTTATAGAAAATGTAGTATTTTAAAATTAATATTGTCTCTCTCTCTCTCATATATATATATATATAATTATTACTATATAGAGGTATAGTTTCTTAATACGGGACTTAAAAAGTATATAACATATTATAATTTAGAGGTTATTCCTATTTATAACTGGCCCAAATTGGGACCAAATTTTTTTATAATATTGTAGAGGTTATTTTCATATAGAGTATTCCTAAATAGGGTTTTACTGTATAAATAGATAGTTTTGTAGGGTATTTGTAAACAAAATGTTTGAGTCTTGTGTAGAAAGCTTGTTTTACATTTTGTTATAATTAAATGTGATGAAAATATTAACTTATTAAATTAATTAGGTTCAAAATAACTTGATTTGTTAAGTTAATCAGGATAAAAATAATTTAACTCCACATGTATGTTTGCATATTGTGTCTCCCAATTCCCAAATCTAGATAAAGGAGGGTACTATTTTTTACGTTTTTCACTTATATTAATTTTATATTAAAAAAATAATTCTCAAATTGTTCCAAACCTGTAAGTCGGCCCAACCGTAATGCCTAAACTTTAGGTTATAGTAAGATTGGGTCTTTTATTTGGTCCAATCCTGTAATTCGGCCCAAAACCTAACCTGGTCTGACCCTCTTTCCCATGGCCCAAAATGGCCTGCATCGACCCATTTTCATCCCTAGGGCTAAATCTATACAACCTACAATTTTGGGACTTGGGGGTTAATATTAGGGGGTTGTTAGAATGAGATTAATTTTAGTGAATTGATCGTTTTGTCGGAAAGTGATCTCTGTACGTTTCAAATCCACAAAAAGGGTAAAAAGGGAATAAAGAAAAAAAAAGATCACTGAAATTGAGGTTGAGTGGGGGACATAAGGGTCTTTTGACCAAGTGTTACTTTTTCTTTTTTATGGTCAGTGATCACCAAATGTACCAATAAATAAGCATATTCAAAGCATAACCAAACATTGCCTTACAAATTCTCAAATTTAAAAATGAAAAAAGTGGCCCCCACATATATAATATTCTTCTATTCTGGTCAGTGGCGGATCACGGATGTGATTAGATCAAAAGCAAACTATTTAAAATATACAAATCTTAAAAAAAAATCAAAATTATAATTTATACAATTAATTTTATACTTTGAGTCTCATCTTAATTAATTTATACAATTTTATAATTTAAATCTTTTACATTTTTTTAGTTTCTAAAATTATAATTTTTTACTTAATAATATCATTTGAGTAATTTATTGAGTTAATAAAAAGCAAGTAAATTCATATTAATTTTAAAATTTATAAATTAATTATAAAAAATGAAGTGAGACTCATTTTGTAGATAAAGGAAAAAATTAGATCATTCATATTTTTGTGTAATCCACTATTCTAACCCATTTATTAATATCAACTAATACTTATTTGTTTAACAAATTGATTCTAAATAAATATTTACATTATCTTTATGGAATACTCCATCTCTCTTATAAAAAATGGCTAAATTTTATTTTTAAAGTTAAATTGATCAATTTATAATAAAAATTTATCCAATTTTCTTTAAAAATAGGAAAAGAAGTTATAACACTAAGAAATTACTTTTAATTTACTATAACATCCAAAATTTTAAAGGTCAAAGCTATAAATAAATTTACTTAATTATTAATTTTAAAATTGATCATTTTGACTAGAAAAATCAAAATAAACTAATTTTTGTGGGACAAATGGAGTATAAGATAAAGTTTGACTTTTTAAAATTGTTAAAATAATATTTTTAAAATTAAAATTTGATATAATTCATTTCAAAAAAATATAATTAATTAATTTTATAATTATATTTTTTATAACTAAATACTCCATGTAAAATCCCAAATTTTACGAATAAAGATTTAAATTTCTCGAATTTTTTTTTGAATATTATGGTGTGGATTTAGTATAATGTTATAGTTGTGGGTAATATTTATTAATTTTGCAAATTATGCAAGTTGTTATATTATATTCGATTGGTCAGAGAATATTCTTTGTGTCGAAAAATATTCGTACGACGGCACAATAATTGGTGGACCCCACAACGGAATTATTGTCAGATTGAGAAAATAACAAAAATATTTTTATGAAAATAACGGCGGAAGTTTTACCGTTAATACTGTTGAACTACTCGGTAATAAAAGTACAGTAATACGTGTGGTTGCATAGTAGCACACGGTATTAATTATTGATGTTTACGTGAGAAGTCACTCAATTTTGTTCAATTATTGCTACAGTAGTTGCTGCATAGTATCTCACGTGATTTGATTCAATTATTGTTGATTGTTATATATATATATATATATATATATATATATATATATAATATTATATATAAATTTTATTTTATTAGTATTATTAATATAATAAAACAGAAAAACTTTTTATATGAAATAAAAAACTTTTATAAAGTTATTCTATAAATAGAATATATTATATTCTATTATGCATAGTATTTTGCATAGTAAAATCTTTTTATATAAAACAGTATACTTTTATAAAGTTATTCTATAAATAAAATATATTATATTTTATTATGCATAGTGTTGCATAGTATTTTACATAGTAAAATCTTTTTATATAAAACATAATACTTTTATAAAGTTATTCGTTTTATTAGATTATAAATAAAATATATTATATTTTATTTATAAGATTTTGCTTTAAATCTAAACCGTCCGATTAAAAGTAAATCAATCTGGACCGTTTATGAATTAGTTACTATGTAATCCATTCTTCTATAAATAGAAGCTCATTCCTTCATTATTTCTTACGAATTCACTGAAACTCTAGAGAGAGAAAGAAGAAAAGTATTATGCTACTTCACTGCTTCTATATCCAGTTTCTTCTATAAGGTAAGGGATATTATTTGTTGTACTCATTAGGGATATTATTTGTTGTACCCGTAAGGGGTATTATTTTTTTTATATTCATGAAGAGAACTTTTGTTATTCCATTCTTTATTATTCTGTTGGAATAACCTGTATACGCGGTCTGCCCTATACTTGGTGAAATTCTTCTGTTATTCAATTCGTTATTATTCTGTTGGAACATCCTGTATGTGCGTTTTACGTCGGACCTGGTTCTGTCTTTATTATTCTGTTGGAATATCATGTCTATGCGTTTTACGCCGGACCTGGTTCCGTCTTTATTATTCTGTTGGAATATCCTGTTTGTGCGTTTTACGCCGGACCTGGTTCCGTTATTTATTATTCTGTTGGAATAACCTGTCTATGCGAAGTACCGCATCCATGGTGATTTCTGTTGTTATTCCATTCTTTATTATTCTATTGGAACATCCTATCGGTGCGAATTTCACCTGACCTGGTTCCGTTATTTATTATTCTGTTGGAATAACCTGTCTATGCGAAGTACTGCATGCATGGTAATTTTTGTTGTTATTCCATTCTTTATAATTCTGTTGCAATATCCTGTCAATGCGTATTACGCCTGACCTGGTTCCGTTATTTATTATTCTGTTGGAATAACCTGTTTATGCGAAGTATTGCATGCATGGTAATTTTTTTGTTATTCCATTTTTTATTATACTCAGTTGATTAAAGTTTTGACTTCTATACTCCATGAAATTAGTGGAATATTCTTGATATTTGCGCTTCATCCAGTATTTTTTCATGGAAATATTCTTCTGAGCATTCTTGAATTTTACTCTACAAAGAAGTATCATGTTGACAATTTGGACGTTATTAGTTCCTGAATAATTGAATTCTTGAACTTGTTTTATTGAATTCTTATATCATTATCATCATCCTCATGTTTATATTTTGTTGAATAATATCCTTGGCCTGTAGTGCAGGGATGATTTGATGATGTAGATTATTTATTAAGCTGAGTCTCAGCGATAAAAGTGATGAAAAATTTTTTAAATCATAAAAGATAGTGTATTTTATTCTCTACTTGACTCTTTTAATGGATTGCTTGTTCCGCTGCAGTTAAACTTGATGTCTATTGTATTTTATCAGTTTAACATTGTTGAAGACTGATGATAATTTATTCTGTATTATCTTAGTCATAATATTTTTTACTGGGTTAGTTGAGCTCACTCTTTCCTTCACTGTTCTCTTCAGGAAATGAGAATATAGCTAGAACGAGTCGGGGAACGGATTGACAGTCCAGTGACAGTCCAGATGATAGCATTTGTATTAAAACTCACAGATCTCTTGTTGTATATTTAAGATTATTTTTGTATTCTGTAACATGTATCTGACGACTCAAAATAGATGATGTATACCTATTTTTGAGGACGTCACACTCCATATATCAATTTTAAATTTAAAAATTTCTCAAATTAACTTAAAACTCAATATTAATCCTATACTTTTGAATTAAGAGAGTAGTTGACAACAGTACACGCACTGAGATTTGGACTGGTGTGGTGGTAGTGATCTAAAGGCCAGTATTGGGAGCTCACTGGTATAATCCTGGTCTCTTGCACATCCCAACAACCCCTTGCCAATTGCAGTATGCGCATGGTGTATAGTTTATGGCTTAATATTCTCTTTCCTCATTTCCGCAGTATCAGGGGAGAATTCTTTCTCGGCGTGGGATTGAGTTGGGGAATCGTAGCTCATCTTTTAACACAAATTTTAAGATTTGGGTTTGTTGGATAAGCTCTGTTAGGGTTTGAAATCTCTTCAAACGAAGGAACCTAAAACCCAAACCCTGCTTTATCATCAACTTTTCCCCATTGTTGATCAGTGTGAGCTGATCTTTTTTAATATCTGCATGATATCTTTGCATTAACTGATCACTGCAATTTTTCTCCCATTTTGTAAACAAAAGATTGCTCTTTTGCTTGATGGGTTTGATTTTGTAGACTTCTCTATGTTTTAATTATTGTCTTTTTCTTTTGTGTATATGATGATTTTACATGTTCAAACTCCTTTCCTTTTGAAGATTACCTCTTTGGTTTATGGTGGGTGTGTATAATTGCATTTTTTTAAGTTGGTGTTATACAATTAGTTTTTTTGATTAATTTCTTGGTTAAAGATGTGTTTCAGTGGTCTCCACTGTTGATGGGGATCGGGGCTTTTGCTTTCAGATTTTTCTTCAGATACATTCTATTTAATGATACCAGTTGATACGAGGAAAAAGCTTTAAGCTTGGACTAAATTATAATTATGTTAGTCTATTAAATATCATGTGATTTAAATTGAGAATGAATCATATGATGTCTTACATAGTATGTGTAAATTTTTTTACGCAATTGGAAAAATTGTGTGGATAATTTTGAGCGAACTCATTCATTGTTGATAAATTCAAGTATGTAATCCTGGATGAACTTGTTGCCTTTAATGCAGGATGCTACTTTGATTAAGAAGAACATTGTTCAATTTTAACTGTTGTTCTTTTTTTCTTTTTTTGTCTTTTTCTATTTACATGTTTGATTTTATACTGCTTCTAAAATTCTGGCCACTTTCTAAATTAGTAAAGGTAATTACTATCTAAGTGATATACTGATTGAGTTATGTAGATCCATTTGTCCTTTTCCTTTCTCCCGTAGATTATGTGCCCTTGAAGCCTGTCTAATATTTATTGTTCAATAAGGCCGACTAAAGTGTCTAATGACCCTCTCCTGTTAATTCTAAAAACCAAACAGCGGAAAGATTTCATATTTTCTCACATTTGAGACTTCTCTTAGTTAATTACCTGTTTTAACTTTCTGAAGACTTTGTTTTTCCCGTATTGTGATTAAAATAGTTTTATTATATCCTATGTAACCAAGAATTATGCGGCAGAATTTTTCTTTATTTGTTGAATTGACTTCTTCTGTCTCAAGATTGTTTCCGTTTTCTTCTGTAATCATCATTTCTGAAATGAGCATTTATAAAATAAAGAACAGAAATAAGATACCATTGATATGAAGGTTCTGAATTTCTGTTTTGTATATGGAAATCAGGCACCGTTATTGTTATCACTATAACTTATCATATGCTGAAGATGGATAGGGGAAGGCTAAACATGCCAGTTCGCTGCTCTGGTTCAACACCATCAGAGGAATCAGTTTTAGATCTTGAGAAGAACTGTTGCAGTCATTCTAATTTTCCGTCATTTAGCTCACCAACGGTTCAACTGTATGCATCAGCTGGACAGCATTTTGAGAGTAATGCTGCTTACTTTTCATGGCCTACTTCAAGCCGGCTAAGTGATGCTGCCGAAGAGAGGGCAAACTACTTCGCAAACCTACAAAAAGGGGTATTACCTGAAACTCTTGGTCGGTTGCCAAAAGGGCAGCAAGCAAACACTTTACTTGAGCTCATGACCATAAGAGCATTTCATAGCAAGATCTTGCGTTGTTACAGTCTTGGCACAGCAATTGGATTTCGTATTCGACGTGGTGTTTTAACTGACATACCTGCGATTCTGGTGTTTGTTTTAAAGAAAGTTCACAAGCAATGGCTTAGTCCCATCCAGTGTCTACCCACTGCTCTGGAGGTGAGACAAATTTCCTGTTATTCTTCTTCTATCCTTATTGATATGTAGCCGAAATAGTCAAAGTGAATAAGCTTTATATGCTAGTGTATCGAATTCCCATTTTATAATTTTCCTTTTGTTGGGCCTGGGTTAGGGAAATATTTGGATTGAGATAGGGTGGACAAAGGGAGCACTAACCATTAATGCTTATTTAATCTTATTCTTAGTTCGTCTGACTTTGAAGCCAAAAAAATTTCTTCTGTTTTTTTCTTCTTTTATTTAGGGTCCTGGAGGTGTATGGTGTGATGTTGACGTGGTGGAATTTTCATATTTTGGTGCACCAGAGCCAACACCCAAGGAACAATTGTATACAGAGATTGTGGATGGCCTGTGTGGGAGTGACCCATGTATTGGTTCAGGTTCTCAGGTACTCGTGTCGTTCGGAAAACTTCAATTTTTATGATTCAACTAATTGTGATATACTGGATTATCTCCCTATACAGAATTTGAACTGTAAATATATGAATGAAGACTGAAGGTTGGTATGTCACCTAATTGTGGTTTGACAAGAATTCCTTTTTTCTTTATCTTATCTTCTTCTTTTGTGTGGACGGTTTAGTTAGCAAGCTAATAGTTGAGCTGATCACACACAATCCACTATAGCTTCTGCTCACGGAGGTTCTTATTGCTTCCTCTGAATCTCTCCAAGTGTGATATTCTTAGTGGTGGTTTAGCAACAAGAATGTGGTGGCTTATGTATGGACCTTATGCATGACTCCAGAGCTTTCCTCATATTGACCTTTTTTGTTTCACAGAATGTTCACTATAAAGTGGCATAATTTGCTGAAGATGTTTATGTGGACAAAAAGCATGCACAGTCTCGAGGGCTGTTTAGGATTCTGCAAGTATAAGTACTGGGAACTTTTGGCATTTTTTCAGGAAAGAGAAAGAACCTGAATCTTGGAATAAAAATCATCAAAAACTAAGAATCAACAGTGGAAGTGAAGTTTCTAATAGAATCTGATCATAGTTATAGAAACAATACATAATTCAATGTTTCGTTAATGAAATAAGGTTAAACACAGTATGTTTGCCTGTACACCCGCTGAAAGATACATGCATATTCTTGAATATACTGCTCTCTCCTTGTTACGGTCAGTCATCCTTGTGTTTAAAGGAATTGTCAGGCTTTTGCTTTGTTCAACATTGGAAAATTTGTAGTTGTATTCTTCAAAGTTTTTCATTCACATGCATGCTAGGAAATTTAAAAAAAGTAATTCCTAATTGTGTCCTGTAGTGATATTTCTGTTTTATACGTATGTCAATGTTTGTTGCTTCTATTTCTGATTTACATATGTCAATGTTTATTGCTTCACGTTCCTTGTTAAGGTATTTTCACAATAATTTTTAATAGTTTTCCAACTGATATACATATACGGATAGTCACATCATATTTTGTTCTCTGTGATTAGGTGGCAAGTCAAGAGACCTATGGAACCTTGGGTGCTATTGTGAGGAGTCAAACAGGCAATCGACAAGTTGGTTTCCTCACAAACCGACATGTTGCAGTTGACTTAGATTACCCAAATCAGAAGATGTTTCATCCTTTGCCCCCAACACTTGGAGCTGGTGGGGTATATCTTGGTGCAGTGGAGAGAGCTACCTCATTTATCACAGACGACCTTTGGTATGGGATTTTTGCTGGCATAAACCCAGGTTAGGTTGTTCCAAATGCTGTCATTGTTGCTATTACAAGTTGAAATTATGTTATTAGTATAGTCAATTAGTCCAATCCCAATGTGATTGGAGGGTTAATGCCTACCCCAGTTTGACCCAGTTGGAATCTAGTTACCTAGTTAACTATACTAAAATATTTTTTTATAATCTGAGTCGGAAAAAAAGAAGCAGCAGCACTGTAAGGTCAATACCTGTCATGCTCCCCCTCAAATTTATCTTCTCCTTTTATGAAATTACGGCTTTAAGGTGGCTTAAAAACTATTAGGATCGATAGTTCACTACAACAACTTGCCCAGTAAATCCTGTATATCTCTTACAATTTCCAAAGATGATAAGTTATAAATTTTGTTAAAGAGAATTTCATATTTTGATATGTTTATCAGGTTATGCTGCCTAATTCAAATGGAACTTTCTAATGTTTTCAACCATAAGATGATCCCATTAATCCTTTACGCTGTATGCAATCACTTTGAAGCATTAGGATGCCAGTTGTTTATTATCTGCTACCCACATTATTATCATGCCATAGTCTGACCTATTATGGTATCCATTATTTGTTGCAAGATATAGTGCACATACTTGTTACATGAGAGCCGGATCAAATGGCTATTTAAAGTTGATTCTTCTTCAGGCTTATATTCTTAGTTGCTCAAGTTCTCCTCATATATGGTTACAAATTTATTGTAATATGTTAGCAATATGAACCTTTTAGTTGATAGATACTCTCACTTAATTTTAATCTTTAATATTTTTGTAACTAAATCAAGTTTTTAGTGTTTGTATGATTCATTCTGCTGCTAACACATACAATTGAAACTTGGTGTATGTCCAGAGACATTTGTGAGAGCAGATGGGGCATTCATCCCATTTAGTGATGATTTTGACTTGTCAACCGTAACTACATCCGTAAAAGGTGTAGGAGAGATTGGGGATGTTAAAAATATAGACTTGCAATCTCAAATCAATAGTCTTATTGGGAAGCAAGTGATGAAGGTTGGAAGAAGTTCTGGCTTGACTACAGGGACTGTGTTGGCTTGTGCCCTTGAGTACAATGATGAGAAAGGAATATGCTTCTTAACTGATTTCCTTGTTGTTGGTGAGAACCAACAAACTTTTGACCTTGAAGGAGACAGTGGAAGTCTCATTATTCTAAAGGGAGATAATGAGGAGAAGCCAAGACCAATTGGAATAATATGGGGTGGGACTGCCAATCGTGGCCGTCTTAAACTGAAAGTTGGTCAACCTCCAGAGAACTGGACTAGTGGGGTTGATCTTAGCCGGTTGCTCAATCACCTTGAACTTGATCTAATCACAAATAGTGAAGCGCTCAAAGGTTTGGAGTTCTACATTAACCTTTATTTGTTGCTACATGATAAGAGATAATTTTGTGTTCTATTCAATCACCATTTATCATTCTGACAAACATATAATTTTTTTTTCTTTTAAGCAAGAATTCAGTGTAGAAGATTGTTTATTTGGTGCCTTTTAAAATTTATTTTCAGGGGGCAGAAATACATTTTTCGTGTGCTGTTATATAGATAAGATGGAAGTTTGTGCCAAAAGTTGAGGGCAGTTCAGTCCTAGACATCTGATGGCCATAATATATTAAGGAATGAAAAGCAAATACTTGTGATACTGCTTGTATATAAATGTAGTAGAACTTGTGGTGTGAAAACTATTTTTTCATAACACTTTAATTTTATATCCATTAAATATCATTGTGATTTTGCTACATAAGTACTGTTGTTTGTAGTGGCCGTGCAAGAACAAAGAGCCGCTTCAGCAACAGCAGTCTCCACTGTTGGGAACTCTTCACCTCCTGACGTAGTACTTCCAAAGGACAAAGCAGAGCCTCTCGGACTTAACATCGAGCAGATTCCAGTAGAAGATGGGGTGGGTGGCCTAGATGTCAACTCATCACCAGTGGAAACCGAGTATCAGTTAGAAGACGGTGTCAACGTGGGTCCAAGCGTTGAACATCAGTTCATTCCAAGTTTCATTGGTCGCTCTCCACTACATCGAAATGACCACCGATATAATGTGGTCTCCGAAAATCTCTCTGCCTTGAGAGATGGCTCTAATGAGGATCTCGGTTTTTCATTGCAGTTGGGTGACCATGAGCATAAGAGGCGGCGTTCTGATCCTTCGCCCAGTACAGAAGAACCAAAATGAAGTCGTTTGAGGCTTGAGCCGCATAAATTAACCCATTTTATTTTGCACATTTGATGGGTATGTTGTGTTAATAGAAATGTTGTAGTGGACTGGGAGTATCGACTATCAAGTTGTGGGGTGACTAAAGGGTCGAATACCAAATTCAACTGGTATTAACTTTTACCAAGTATGATGAGCTGTAGGTAGAATTTTTGTGACTCCAAACATTTTACCCAAGTGGTAACAATCATGTAGAACTTGTAAAGACTGGGGTGTTGTAGATTCAATCTAAATGTCCTTGGATATTGTATACTCCATCGTCATTAAATATAGTATTAATTATTTATAATATCCTTTAGGATCATATTTTTTATTTTATCTGTAATATTTTTTCATGAGGGGTAATTTTAAAAAAATTATGATTATTTTTTCTAAATTATATAAATCGTTAAATAATTTGAAAAAATAAAAATCATCTAGGACGGAGTAAAAGGTATTACTATTTTTTTTTTACTTTTTCAAAATTTAATTGAATTTACACTACTATTAAATTTAGTAAATTAACTTCAAAGTTTTAAATAAAACTCTTTATTTTGTGCAAGGGAGAGAACATCATAAAAAGAGAGGCGAGTGTTGGAACATCAGTTATGTCAGTTGAAAATTAAGAGCTAAAGTTAACCAGCCGGTGAATCTAATTTCTGAAAAATAAATACATTTTCATTTTTATCCTTCTAGCATTTTAATAATTAATATAATTATTTAAAAATGTAAGATTATTTTAAGTTCATCTCAATGAACTTATTAATCAATAATAATAATAATAATTTAGAAAAACTATTCTAATTAATAATTTAATTATTTGTTGAAAGTTGTGACCAAATATCCAATATTAGTACATTAATTCTTTTTGTAACTTTTGGCTGACTGCATTAAGCCAAGTTTTTATGGGCGAAAATTGTAGATTTTGTAACGCTTGAAGAGTTTTTTTCGGTTATACGAGTGAGAGCAGGCAACTGTATCATGCGAGTCTGCATAGTTTGAAAACGTCTCAAAATTTATTCGTTTTCAATTGCTGAAAAATATCCTTCTCAATATAAACTACCAGACTGTCATTTATCCACTCGTCACCCATTTTGTTACGCAAGTCAGTCTAGACAATTTTTATCGCAAAGAATACTCTTTCAACTGTAATAGTTGTAACTGGTAAAACCAAAGCCAACTCGATCAATCGATATACCATAAGCAGCGTAATATATGTATCCACCTGACCTTGTAATAAAAAATTACTGAAATAAACCCACTTTCAAATGAAATGCACAGTTGGTTATGGGTCTACATTTAAAATACTACAGTACATTGTTCTAAGATAGGGAAAATCCTTTGAGCAATAATAAGTCCCTTCTCTTCTAAATGCTATGCTATGCTATGCTTACATCGATTGAACACCAACCATTAACACTAGTGGGGTAATAATTTGACCCGGCACAAAATTTTATTTTATATTTACTAGTACAAGTGCTAATTAATTAGCGCTAGTCTCATTCAATTTTTTTTATTTTAAATTTAATCCAGAAATTTACTAGTATATACTATTAATACGTATAATGAAATGTCATATACAATTTTTTTTTTTTATAAGTCGCTACAATAGTTATTATAATATGGAGTACTAACTTGAAGGAAGAAGGGTTGGATGGCCAGTCGGGGGCATATTGGTCCAAAGGATAGCAGTGAAGCCTGAGATAGTCTCTCCAATTGTGAATAGTTTCTTTCTTCACATTAAAACTTATGGACAGCCTCATCGTCTTTGATGGATCGTCAGAGTACAGCTTCAATTTCTCTTCCAACGGTAAACTGAAAACTCACTCCCTACTTTTTGCATACTCTCCACTATTTCCTTTCCGCCCCTGCTGGCCTGCTCCGCCTGCCGCCTGGACCGCCACGGCGCCACCCTAACTGGGGCAGCTGCCCCCGCCCCCGCCAGTTCCGACACTGTATCGAGACAGGGTTATAAAAATTCACGAGAATTGACCGGAAGTATTGTATATGCCAATAAGTTGGTGGATGTTGAAGTTCCACAAACTGTACTTCCTGGTATATTGGGCCGAATCTCAGAGGTCCTCCGCCACTAATAATGAAGTATTATTTAGCAGGCTTAATATCAAAATACCTAAAAAAAAGCCCATCTATAGGCCCATATATCAAACGAACATTTTTGGGTCGTATCCTGGTCCCTGCGAAAAGTTCAATCAGGCAAAAACAATAAGCTATTACCGGCAGTACTTTTTTGGGTCCTTTACATAAGTATACAACAAATAGAAAATAATTACAAGAAAAGTGCATCAACTAAATAATTATAAAAACAATGTAATTAGGACCCATATTACAAAAATAGTACAATTCACATTAATAAAGAAACCTAAAATCAAGGACAACTAACTGCCATAACTAATAATTCAAATTCAAATATTTGGATCTAACAACAAAAATAAATTTAAATTCAAAATTATAATTCAAATTCAAATCTTCTCTCCCTCACATACACTTTGAAATAATAGTCCGTCGCTACACCGCACATATTCCGTCGTTACACCGCCGCGAGTATCCGTTGTCCAAAACGCCAATGAGAATAAGAAGAAGATTTGGCCTACAAAAAATTTAAAAATAAATAGATGTAACTTTTAATGTTCTGAATTTTTTTTATAACTATTTTGATACTCATAAATAATAAAATGGTTACCTTTGTATGAATAGTTGGCTACCAACTCCATCACATTCAAACGAAATTGGTAACTTAATAAAACTGAATTGGTAACCAAACTTTTATACCAAGGTAACCAAACTTTTATACCAAGATAACCAATCTATCTTCACACCTGCAGAATGAATTAGTTAACTTGGTCTGAAAGTTTGGCAACCAACTGCACGAAGGTTTGGCTACCAACTGTATTACATGCAAAATAAATTGAAAACTTAATAAAACAGAATTGGTTACCTTAGTATAAAGGTTTGGCTACCAACTGCATTATGAAAAAACTGTTGACAATTGACACATCTTTTTGCAAATTTGAATCTTATTCTCCTTTTGTCCCATAAATACACACTGCCAAAGCTCGTGTACTGCCATACTCTCCTCCAGTCCACTACTCCAAAACCCATCACCCATTATTATAAATACACACAGTCGAAGCTCGTGTACTGCCATACTCTCCTCCGCTACTCCAAGACCCATGGAGTTCCTTACTCCATTCCTAATATCCACAATTAGTGTCGCTATCTTTTCCTTTATACTCTTCTTGTTCATCACAGGGAGAGGGAGAGGGAGAGGGAGAGGGAGGGGGAGGGGGAGGGGGAGGGGGAGGGGGGAGGGGGGCGCGGGCGGGGGGAGGAGGAGGGGGTGGCGGAGGGAGGGGGTGGGCGGGGGTGGAGAAGGGAGGCGGAGGAAGAGGAAGGAAAGGGTGTGGGGCTAGGGCTAGGGCTAGGGCGGGGGCTAAGGCGGGGGCGGGGGCGGGGGCGGGGGCGGGGGCGGGAGGAGTAGTGGCGGGGGGCGGAGGTGGAAGAAGGTTGCAGAAGAGGAGGAAGAAGAAGGCGGTTACTCAATTGATTCGTTAGATAAAAATATGAAGGTTGATGAGAGAAAAATATGGAGGTTGATGAGAGAGATAATATTTAAAATCTCTACAATCATGAACCATTATCAATAACTAATTAAATCAGTCAACTAAATAAAAGGGATAAGATTGCATTTTTTTGTAATTAAATATTGCATATGTACCCTTTTTGTAATTATTTTGTTTGTACACTTTTTTTGTAATATTTTAATAAAATGTACTAGTTATTGTAATTGTTCCTACTTTTATTAATCTCTCTGGTTAGGGTTTAGGCGAGGGTTTCATTTCTGTTCTTTCAGCCATGGCGAAACCAGCCCGAGGGCGTCCGGATACACCGTCGGGTTCTGGCTCTGGCTCTTCATCACGCTCTCGTTCCCGTTCTCGCTCGTTGTCGGGTTCGGATTCTCGCTCAAGCTCGCGCTCCCGATCTCGATCCCGCTCCAAATCCTTCACTTCTTCTTCATCTCAGTCTCGCAGTCGAAGTCCCCCTCCTCAAAGAAGAAGGTGCGTTAATCTCTTATAAAATGTTCTTCAATATCTTTCATCATTGCGTTTGCATGTTATTTGCTTAGTTCTGAGTGAGAAATTGTATAAATTCTGCTTTGCTCAGCTTTTCTCTCTCTATAGTTTCTGCAATTAAGCATAAGCTAATAGTAGCTATTCCAAATTACAATAAAATTTCATTATTTTTTTTCTCTTTATTAGTGAGTTTATTGACTGAAATAGCCAAATAGGTAGGGAAATTGTGATTTTTGTAGCCAAAATTGTGACTTGGGGAGGAGACGAACCCCATTATTTGATGTAGCTATTTGGGATGTGTGCCATTACTTGTAACCGTCCTTGTACCCTTCCCTTTTACTGGAATTGCTGTCTCCCACATTTTATTTCCATATTTAGTGGAATTGTAGGAGGGGTGTATAATTAACTAGATAAGTTTGTTTATTTAATTTATGTTATTACCTTTCAATTTAGGAAGCTACTATTCTTGTTCCTTTATCCCATGTATTGGTTAAATTGTCAAGATCTTTAGCTATAGAAAGAAGAAAATTAGAATGATCCATGTTTTTTACATTCTGCGTTCTTGTTTTTGTATAATTGATCAGAATGATACTTACTGCATATTTACTTCTACATCACATTTGTTTTAACACAGTTCTGCTGAAGGAGCTAAGAGAGGTCGTTCACCTCCACCTCCACCTCCACCTCAATCAAAGAAAGCAACTCCACCTCCAAGGTAATGTTACATGTGAAGCTATTTGATTTTGATTAATCTGAACTAAAAGATTTAATCATATACACCAAAATTATTTATTATGCATGAAAAATACTTATAAAAAGAATATTATGCATCAAAAATAAAAATTGATTTGCTTAGGCTTTCGTGTTTAGTAGACATGTTCATTATGTATTGATTTCACTGTCAGTTGCTCCCCAACTGAATTTTTTTGCTGATGTTCATATTTTACTCTTGATTCCAGGAAAGCTTCTCCTATTCCTGAATCACTTGTTCTTCACATTGGCCAGCTCACCAGGAATGTGAATGAAAATCACTTGAGAGAAATATTTGGTATGTTCTTCTTAGCTTCTCATATGTGAGGTAGCACATTGTTGTGTCTAATTAATGAAGCAACTAGCCAAAACGATAAAGATGAAAAAGCATATCTTTCACTGGCATTCTATTATTGAAATTCTCCCTTAATATAGTTTTAGATGTCTGCATATTTATAGATTATATTTTTCAAATTTTTTACTATTTGAATATGCAGATATGTTATATTTTCAACAAATAATATAGTTTTTAAGTATATTTTATTGTGTCTTATAATATGTGCTACACAAAAAAGCAAGACATCTAAAGCCGGACAGAGGGAGTAAAAAGACTCATATTAACAATTGTGTGCTTATTTTATTTATTTTTGTTAATTTTAAGGTAGAAGTCATAGAATTGGTTAATTACTAGGTTATGTTAGCTTTTGCATGGTTAGGCTAAATCATAAGCAAATGCATTGTTGTTTTTCAAAGGGATTCTTTAGTTGTTTTCAGCATACGTGGATGTACAATTCAATTGTTTAGTTAGGTGGTTACAGTCTTACAGATGTTATCAGTCAGAATTTGAATTTAATGGCTTAAAGTTAATTTCAAAGTTTCATCTGTTCAAAACTGGTGCTAATAAGTCGGTATACATCGGTGTTTATGTTTATTGGGGTTGAATTCTTTTTTTTTTGGCCCTTCCTTTATTTGCTTATTCCTACTTTGCAGGTAATTTTGGTGAAATTGTACATGTTCGGCTGGCAATGGATCATAATGTATGTTTGACAACTTCATGTCCTTTATGACTGAGAACCTATTATTTTGTTCATCTTCTTTGTTCCTTTTAGAGAAGTAAAAAATAATTGTTTGTTATATGCAGGCTAACCTTCCAAAAGGATCTGGATATGTGGAATTCAAGACGAGAGCTGATGCTGAAAAAGCCCAGGCATACATGGATGGAGTATGGTTTGGTTAAGTCTTGGAATTTATGAAGAGCTTTTATGGTGCATATTGTGTGGTGGGTTAATGTTCTTATTGGTTTTACTGCAGGCTCAGATTGACGGGAAGGTTGTTCATGCTAAGTTCACATTACCTGAGCGGAAGAAGGTTTCATCACCTCCAAAGGCTGTTGCCATTGCTTCAAGAAGAGATACTCCCAAGACTGATGGTCCTGGTAATGATGTTGAAAAAGATGGACCAAAGCGACAGAGAGAATGTAAAATCCTTTTACTTATTATATATAATGATGTAACATTTAATTTCTGTTGTTTGATAATTCTTTTTTATTGCTATTACTTCCTTTCAGCGTCTCCTCGTCGTAAACCTTCTCCTCCAAGAAGGAGATCACCTGTAGCGCGAAGAGGATCTCCTAGACGAGAGCTACGCCGACGTGGAGATTCTCCTGTACGTCGTCGCTTGAACTCTCCGCCTCATCGGCGGGGGGATTCACCACCTCCCAGAAGAAGGCCAGCATCTCCAGCCAGAGGTCGCTCACCCTCCTCTCCACCAAGGCGGTATAGATCACCTCCCAGGTTGGCAACTGCTATATGATTTCTTTTTAGATGACTCAGGCCTATTACTTAACGAAAGAAAGGGCATCTTTTGACCAATTGAATTCTCACCAGGGCCTCTCCTCCAAGAATGCGTGGTCCTGTTCGAAGACGTTCTCCCCCACCTCTAAGGCGCCGGTAATTTTTTTTAATAATTAAGTACAGTGATTTTGTTGTCACCAAATAATTATGTTATGCTGACCAAAGAAGAATATTTTGGAAGGAACTTGGTCTTACTATCAGGCATTACCTTTAGGGCAGTTTCTTGGATGGGGTATCATATGGCCTAAACTTATTTTTCTAATCTATATTATTGTCCAAAAAGTGCCTTGAAAATAAGCACTTTTACATTGTTTGTGCGGATGTTTCATGTTGGGGGTGTTGGGCTGACTGACTTAGTAATGCAAACAGATTAATATATGTTGGTAAAGTGGCATTTCACGAGGAGCATCTTTTCAAGTAATTTAACTGTGTTTTCTCGATTGACATGTGATTTAGTTAAAATTTCTTTAATCTTCATGGTGCTTCCTCTGTTTAGCAGTTAAAAGATAGTAGATGAGACATTTTCATTTTATATTCTCTATGCGGCGAATTGTGATTAACTTTTGTTGTTTTTGTTGCTAAAAACAAATTTTACCTCTCGAAGAATATTTAAAAATTGATTTGTTATCCTCCATCTATATAGACGAACTCGAAGCCCACCAAAAAGGTCTCCTGTTCCTCGTAGACGTTCTCCTATGCGTAGGCCTGCTCGTTCACGTTCCAGATCAATTTCTCCACGGAGGTAACATGAATATGCAAATGGTTGTATAATATCTTATCTGACTTTGTTTTCTTCCTTTTCTTGCACCTTAACTTTTATACTCGCCCTCTTTCTATCGAGCTGGTGGTGTCATAAATATATCATCCCTTTCTTATCTGCATCTTCTGTTTTTGGATTGCTTATTATTGTCAGAGGTCGAGCACCACCTGCTAGACGTGGGAGGTCATCATCCTATTCTGGATCTCCTAGCCCGCGCAAGGTTTGTGTCTATGTATAGTGTCTTGAGATAGATTACTCTATTCAACATCTAATGCAGCTTTATATATTTACAGGTAGTTCGGAAGATATCGAAGAGTCGTAGTCCCAGAAGGTATTCCTTTTATATCCAGAAACAATATTCCGTTTTACTCCCCTCCCCAATCCCTCTGAATATGCTTATAATTTTTTTCCCTGGGTTATTGTTGATGATTTTCATATTACTGGAATTATCTAAGTGAGGATTGTAATTTTGGTATGAGGAATTAGTTGTGTAGCTGGAATGTTCGAATAAACAAGTTGTCTGGAGTCTGGATCTGTTATAGTTTGAAAATGGTATAAATAAGTTGTGTGGACTTGTTCTTAAATTTTAGTGTTCTGCATCAAAATGTTTTTGCATTTCACGAGTAACATGAGAAACTGATATTATGGGCTTTGCATCTAGGGGTGCTCAAAAATTTCGGTTTTCGGTTTTTTTACCGAACCGGTTGGAACCGGTACCGGCGGTACCGGTTTTTTCGGTACCGGTTTTTCGGTTTTTTTACATTTTTCGGTACCGGTAGCGGTACTTAAAATTTTGAATTCGGTAAAACCGAAAAACCGAAAAAACCCCGAAAATTTCTAATTCTAATTTCTAGTCTATTTCAAAACCGAAAAAAACTGAAAACCGAACATTTTTTTAAAGTTGTTTTGCGTACAGTGTAAACATATATAAATGTAAAAGTCAGTTGAATTCCTAGCTAAATTAATTAAGATCGCCTAGCTTAATAGTAGTATATCCTTAATTACCATATTAAAAGTATATTTCAAATTAAGATATACTATTATTTATAATTTATATATATTAATATTCTTTATATAGTCCACAGTTTAATTAATGGAGTATTAATCTAAGGAATAATAATTCTGTTTGTAGTAGTTATGTTTTGTGCACTAATTAATGTATTGGTGTAAACAGGATTATATACTATTATTTCTTAGATTAATTATTACACATGCACTGAAAGATATCATTGTTGAATAAGTCAAACTTTTTAATTTTATGTGTTCATGGGTTATTTAATTAAATCAACAGGAGACTAGAGATTTTGGACAGAATTTTAAAGATTAATTGTTATGTAAAGAGGAATTAATTAGTGATTTTATTTCATTAATTCGGAATATATATTAATTATGAATTTATGATAATTTACTAGTCTAATTTCTTAGTTTTAAAAATTTTGGTGATATAAAAAAAATTATTTAATTATTGCGGTATAACCGAAAACCGAACCGAAAAAACCGGTACTGACTTTGTACCGAACCGGTACCGAAACCGGTTATTCGGTACTGGTACCGGTTCTTGATTTTTTGGATTTTCGGTTCGGTACCGGTTTGGTTTTTTCGGTACCGGTTCGGTTTTTTTACCGATGAGCACCCCTATTTGCATCCCCTCATGATTGTATATCAAGTGATGCTATTGCCTGTTCATCTTTGAGAATGGACGTGTTGCTCCTTTTACCAGTTTTTTGTTTTTAAAATTTAATTTAATTTTATATTTTAATGTCTTGTTAATATGTGTACTAGTTGATTGTCATTTTGATTTGAAGGTGTAGTCTAGGGCCTGCTTCTTCTCATACTCGTATTCCTTATTAGGTTATATAAAATTAGTTTCTCCCCAAGTGCTATGGTTATGCAAGTCCAGGATTTTGCTAATACTCTCTCGGTTTCCAAATATAAGAGCGAAATGTGTTTTAATTTTGTTCCAAATAAATGAATTTTAGGAAGTGCAAGTACTTGATTGTTTAAAAAAAAGGAGTAGCTTAAACAATCTCTCCACCCTAAGATAAAAAATAAAAACAAGTTTCCTAATTAATTTCTTATGTTAAATAAACATATTTTTCTAGAGATATCTAAAAATGAGGATGAGTGTACACCCTTGTAGATAATCTATATATATAGTGAGTTGTAGTGATTTATGATTAAAATTTCCTTAATTTTTTTTTTGTAAAGCTAAAATGCTCCTTTATATATTTTGAAACCGAGTATAACCCTAGTGTAGCTCAAATTTTGATCATGGTATTAACACAGCTGAGATATAACTATTATTCTCATTATAACTCTCTTAGTTTCCTTTGCTACATTACTTGGTAGTAGGTCTTTATTATATTCTTAATATGTGATGTTCTATGTTCAGGCGGGGGAGAAGTAGTAGCAACAGCAGCAGCAGTAGTTCACCTCCTCGGAAGCCTTAATTTTGTAGATTGTGTGCTTTGCTTTGCAGCTAGGATTTGCTACTCAACTGATATCATTGTCTCAACTAAATCTATAGCATAGCATAGCATGGTTGTTAAATTGTTGTGTTGGAGAATGGTTGTAGTAGGGTAAATTGAGTTATCTATCTGGATACTGTACCTTGTTTCCTGTTCTTAATTTTCCAAGAAACTAACATCTCTCTTTTGTATATGAATTCTCTCTCTGGCTGTGTGGGTGGAAGAGTGAGTCACATTGTTGGGATTGGTTAAACTAATTTTATCTTTGTTACTACCGAATGCCAATATACCACCACCACTAGCTCATAGTCGGTATCCATCCGGATTGGCCATTTTTTGAGCTAGCTCATATCTGGTGCTATTTCTGCACCCCTTGGAGTTTGCTATTCTATTTCTTGTCTAGGCTAGTTCCTGTTTAATTTTTGGTTTCTTCACAAATTTTGCCATTGGAATAATGAGTCCGGATCTTAAACTCACTCCTTATCCAACTCACTTGAGTATATACGACGGTTGTATGACCGAATCGTTGCCGGGTCCGTCGCTAAAACGGATAAGTTCGGGTGAGTTGGATAAGGGGTGAGCTTAAGATCCGGACCGTTGAAATAATAACACAAGTATTATAATCCAATACAAATTTGGTTTCATTTTCAAATTAGTACAAGTAATATCCAAATTGTAACAGTTAAATATTATTTAAATTTATAAAATATTCAAAAAAACCTCAACCCGTTGGGAAAAAATTTATAATGTATTCAAAAGAAACCCCCAGACTACTTGGAAAATGGAAGATGTTTTCTTTATTAGAAAAAAGAAGTTTTAGAAGAAATTTATTTATTTTTTATTTGACCAAACTTATTACAATATTTTTTTCCCACAAATTTATGAAAGATAATATATGTTTAACAAATTTAATTTATGTAGGATAATTTTATTATTACAAGTTTATAAAGATGTCAAAAATGTCTTTTAACATATCAAACGATTTAATTATATCATTACTAGTCATAAATTTATTATTAAATTAATGTCCTAACTAAATCAGATTCATTAAAATTTGACATTTTATCTAAATAATTTTATTAATAATATGTATAATTTTTTTGACACATAATAATAGTAAAATTAGTTGGAATTAATTATCATAATTAAATCAAAATTTATTAAAACTTGAGTTTCATAGTTCTATTTCCATTATAATTTAAGCAAATTTTGTCAATATAAACATTAATATAAAATTCCATTACAAACATAAATAAAATTAAAATAATTATTTTTTCATAACCGCAACTTAATAAATCTACACTTTATTCAAATATTTAACATTATTAATGGGCACCTACAATATATAATTCAAAATTTTCATTATTTAAATAATGTTTAATATTTTAATATCTACAACCATTTTTTAATTAAATACCTGCTCTATTTTAAATAATTATCTTAATAATTAACATAATAAATTATTATGCATGCCGCCTGTTCGATTGACAAGAGAATTGAGTAAAGATTTATTTCAACAAGTCTTAGTTTTGATTGGCCATTACATGAATTATTATAAAATTTAAATATATTAAACTACTATTATAATATCTTGACCTTAAAAAATAAAATAGAGGGGGTCTAATCTAAGTCAAGCTTTGTTGTAATAAAAGAATTAAAATTTCGCAAAACAAAATATATCAAATAAATTCATTCTAATTCTTCTAGAATATTACCAGTCCCTTGCCTAAATTACCCTTATTTAACTTGGGTTTGGTTTAGGGCAGCATACCTATTCTCATCTCTGAGTCGTACGATCTCACCCCGTCTGACATACTCCGGCGGCGCTTCTCCGTCGTTATCATCGCCGGGTTCAGCCTTATCCCCGTCGTCAACCACCGGTTGGACTTCTTCTGACCTATCGCTACTGATAAACGACTTCACAACCTACGAATAGAGAGTAGAGATCGAGGCGAGTAATTTTTCTGTTTAACTGCATATAAACATGTGTTTTACGGGCGTTCTAATGGGTTTTTTGTTGGTCAAATTCGAGAATTACATGTTTAATTGTCGAATTTATTTTATTTTTTTCATCCTTCGGTCAGATTCATAATTTTTATGGGTTTTTGCTATCTTTTTATCTCGATTAATTGTGCTGGATAGTTCTTTGTGTTACTCTTATGCATATTTGTAAAATTTATGTTTTTGTTCGTAATCTTTAATAATAAGAACTGAAATTTGATATTTGAAGTTTGTGTATTTATGTTTGCACGTATGAAAATAGTGCTTTTTTGGTTTACTTTTGGAATAGGAAAAGGTAATTATTGACAGGAGTATTTTTTGATTATGTTGTCTAATCTTTTTAATTTTAAAATTATGCAGTCCACTACTAAAGGCTTAAATTCAGTGACAACTCTTTTCTAAGTAACAATAAGGCTAAATGGAGGACTGGGGTAATGCAATCTTACTCTTGTATAATGTTTATTATTCTGTAGGTAATTTTCTACTTAATTTTGTTTTCATTATGGTCTACAATTTTAATCTGCAGAAAGTATGAGAAAGCGTGGGGCATTGTGCTTTCATTTATGATTTTTTTTAAATTTTTTTTGTTGTGATTTGCAGCACCCAACCCTTCCTTATGGAGGAAAATAAGATAAAAGAGGATTTTTTCCTGATTAGTGTTTCTGTAATGAAATAAATACTTCAAAAATGATTGCTACTGCTGTATATTCAAGTGAATGCATATTAAATTATTTGTCATAAGTGTATATGAAAATTTTGCAACTGAATGCTAATCAAGCTGCTTTATGAGGCTAAGAAAAAGACTTCTTGACGGTTTCATGTTATTAATGTTAAGTTGGAAGAGCAACATGTGCCATATATTATGGATAATATTATTAGGGCTGTAATTTGTAAATAACCAGACTAACCTTACTTACCTAACGGCAGCTGGATAACTACTCAACTTGTTTAAATTATCTAGCCAAGCCATAGTTTAGGTGTACTAATCTTGATTAGTCAACCTTGTTTAAGTTAACTAGCCAAACTATAGTTTAGGTGTACTAGACTTGGCTAGTCAACCTCAATTTTTGAATATACATATATATGTAGTACCAATTAAAATTGTATATAGTTTTATGAATCAGTATTACCTTATTGGCCGTTATGCCGAAATATCGGCGTATCGGTTAGGTATCAGTCGGTGCCAAACTGTAACCATGACACGAATCATAAAATTAAGAATTATTCATGTAGGGTAATTTTTGGCGAAATATAGGCAACGTGTAGCGGTTTCGGAGCAAGTAATGGAGAAATCACGACATAAAGGGGAGAAATGCCACCAAAAAATAAAAATCAAATATGTTGAAAGGTATAAAAGGGAGATGACAAAAGAGAACGAACCTTTCTTTATAAATTATAGTTAAATTGTACCTATGTAGTACCTAGTTAAGTATATCTTAAAATGAAAAAATATTGTACTTCAATTTTGCTTGGTCAAGTTAAATTGTACTTAAAATGTACTTATATAAGACCTAGTTAAGTATAACTAAAAAAAAGTATAAAAATGTACTTAATATATAATTAGTTAAGCTAAATTGTACGTAATTTATAATTAAATTGTACCTATGTATTACATAGTTAAGTACAACTTGAAAAAATACACTCAAAATATACTTATTTAAGTTAAAATTATACTTACGTTATACAAAATAGTGTGCTCAACCATTTGAGCTATGTCAACATTAGTATTAACTTTATTCAAACGTAAAATTGATTAAAAATATTTGCGAGATTTCTGTTTTACCACTTGGACAATGTTATATGCACTAGATAATGTTTTTTATGAACCTAATTGATTCATCTTCTCGTCCTTATTATTTAGATTTTTTTCATAATTTTTCGAAGCTCCTAACTAACTAACGATGAGCATCGCCCAAAACTGAAACCGAGTCAATAAAGGACCTTCCAAAACATAGGTTGCTACCACGACTTTGAACCACACCTTGCATTATCAGATCAATAATTAGCATTAGTTAAAAGGTTATTACTATTAACCAAGCTTAAATGAGTATAAATGAGCCTGCTCGCGAACTATTCTATTATTGAACAGACGAGTTTGGCAAATACTTTTTGACCTCGACTCAATCTTTTCATAATTAATTTAGTTATTAACTCACCTAAGTTATTTTAGTAACATGAATATATTCATACTTAGTTTAATACCGCGTTATGACATGCAAAAAAAGCTGTTGTGATTTGAGTTTAGATACTACTAGTAGTTTGCTAAAGACGACTACTACCTGTAGCGAGGTCTTTGAAACAGAGCTAAGGGTAGTTGTTATATTGTTTTAATACTGCTGATAATTAGTTAGTTCAATTATTTAGCATCACTGGATAACTTAGCTATTATAAAGAATTGTAGTATTGGTTAAGGTTGTAAATTTTGAAAAGTGTCTACACCAGGAAATGGAAGGCTGTTTATTAATTAATTTATTTTTTTAAAGGCGGTGGATCAGTGATTGCTTTCAGAATTCAGACAGGGAACTTCAGTATATGAAGTTGTAAAAGATTTTTTAGTTCCTGAGAAAAGCTGGGAGAAGTTAATTGCTGCTACTGATTTGGTAGAACACGTACTTTTGTTTATGTGACGATGTGCTTTATGTTTCAGAATGTGATTCTGGCCTGTCTAACTGAAATATGATTTGTATATCAAAAGTTTGATAAATCAGTTGTTACATGAAATAATAACCATAAATATGTTAACGATGCCACTCTCTTGTTAAGACAAGAAGTTATTGTGCAATAATGTAAGTGTAGGTTTTAATTTCAGGCAAGGCCAAAGATGTTTTTGTCAATAGTTTAATTTTTATTCTGCAATTCTAGTAGGTATAGTGTCATTCCTTGTTTTTGGGGATAGTTTGTCGTTTGACATATTTTGAGAATTGCTATTCAATGTTTCAGAGGATGAGCCTGCCCCATTGGTTCTCAAAAAGGAGCTACCAAAGAATTTATGGGATGATGAAGATGTGGATGAGAATGATGTTAAGGACTCTTGGGAGGACGAAGATGAACCGGCTCCGGTATATTTTTACGACTTGTTCATTCAAATGCGGAGTTTACTATAGTAGTTATGCTGAGTATCTAATTGTGTTTGTGTGTTCAGTAAGGTTCATTTTCAGTCATTTTGGGGTCAGTTGTCTGAGATTTTCAAGATTAATCAATTACCTTATGTAATCCTTCACTAGGAGCTTTGACATTCCCTTTAATATATCACCAATTTTATGAATCTAAAAAATTAGATCATGTATGGCCTTGTTCGGGTATAGGTGGTGTGTGTAAATTTGAACATTTTTTATGTGATATGTGGACCTGTTTAACTAAATAATGTACTCCGTCCGTCCACAAATACATGTCCAAGAAAAGTACACTTATTTTGTCCTTACAAGGATTTCTGAGACCACAAATAAATATAAAACATGTTATAAATCATAGTTGTCACGGTGTCAAGGCGAGACACGATGGTAGTTGACCGCCAGAATGCCAAGCCAATAAGGCGCCCATATGGTGAATGTACAATTTATGCATTATTTATTTTACTTCAAAAGTATATTGGACAATAAAATTTTATTTACAATAAAACTCAAAATATAACACTATGAAGTCTCCACTCTCTACTTGGTCTCTAGTCATAGCTCAAGCAAAGTCATCAATTATGAACTATGCCATCTCCGTCACGAGTATTACTCTCATTCAATGGTCATGTGTTGAGTCACTGGGTAATTGAAAAAATTCATAAGTTATGACGAGTCATGGTAAAAAAATGACTTAATCACTTAACTTGGGCCTGCCCCAATGCGTAAGCCTTGGCAACTCGGCGTCCAGCCTTGCCCTTCTCCGACGCCAGGACACCTAGTCGTCGCCTAGATGACGCCATGACAACCGTGTTATAAATATGGATTACCTCAAAGTACATATATTCCCATAGAAACACTCCACTCCCAAGTTAATTATGGCATTTGTGTGAGTTCAAACCAATATTATACTGTCACAAGTCTCCTCTATTATACCAACCTTAATTTGTGCTTCCATTGTACTTTTAGACATCCCGAGTCCTGACATCCATTTTAGAATGGAGGTAGCAGTAAAAACTATTTATTTTCAGTCCATAGCCACATTTGTATGAGCAAAACAGATTTCTAGAAACCACAACTATCCTATATTTTGGGGATGCACATATATCAGAACATGGTACCCTTATGTTCCAAAACAATAAGGGGGTGTTTGATAAAAATTAAATTAATCTGAATCTGAATGAGCTGAATCTGAACCTGAATGAGTTGAATCTGAATCTGAATTAAAAAAGATGTTTGTTAATTGACATGTCTGAAACATCTAAATGACAAAACTTTATTATTTTACCCTTCTGAAAAAATTCAAAATTGTTGTAAATTTATTTAATATTACTTAATATAATAGTTAATATTTTTTTTTTAATTTTTTTAATTTTTTTACTTCATTCAGCAGCTCATTCAGTTATTCAGCTAAAAAAATTTGACTTAGCCATTCAGCTCGTCCATCTTAACGATTCAGCCATTCAGACAAAAACAAACGCACTGACCGATTCAGCCATTCAGTTCAGCTTCATTCAGCTCTAAACAAACAGCTTCTAAGTTTGTTTATTCAAACACTACTATTCTCCTTTGTCATTACTAACAAAACGGATCATAAAATAACTTAATAACATTGAGTCAATGGATAACATAGAACAATTTTTAATTCCTATAAAAGCCACTCTTAATTTTGTCGAACAAAGAACCTTAAGAAGATAGTAAATGCATTTTGTCATGTGCTTTAACTTAGATACTGAAAGTTTAGTATACAAATTCCTGAAAGTGGATATGTATACCTAAACAATTTTACTGATGCTACATTTGGTTAATCTTACACTAGTTTTTATATAGGACTTAGACTTTTAGCTTAGACATCTGAGGTTTATGGTCTGCTTAGATCTTTTTTTAATAAAAAATTATACATGTTATTAAAATTATTTGTGCAGTGCATATTTAATATGTGAAATTGTACAGCCATGGAGTTGGAGCAGGCTTCTCATGCAAAATATTATAAGCTAGTCTCATCATTTCATTTGATGCTATCAGGCACCCGTGGCAGAACCTCCTGCTGTAAAGCCCCCAAAGAAGTCGGTAGCAAAAGGTAGTGAAAAGAGAGGGAAAGCTGTTGAAGTAGTAAAGGAGGAGGAACCACTGGATCCTGTAGCAGAAAAACTTCGACAGCAAAGGTGAATATGTAGCAAATTATTTTACTTTCTTTTTGATAACTCATACTTGTAGGTTTGTAGATACTTCAAAGGTTTATTGTGAGAAGATATACACATAATATGATTGATCAAGAATTGTTTCCTTAATTACAAGAACACATAAACTTGGTAAAAGAATTTGTGTACTCATACAGAAATATGTTTCTTGTGTTGTTTCCTCACTGTCTGGTGGCTCTAATTAATAGGAATTCTCATCTCAGCATTTTCAGTGTCCAGGCTCCTTTGTCTGTGAAACTAAGTATCAATCTACAAATGTGAGGTGCTATGGGGGTTGAATGGATTTATTCTACAGGAACACCTCAATTGGTGTGTGCGTATAATGCTAAATATATTTTTTTGTTACACTTGGTATTTTCCCCCCTATTATTTCTTTGGATTGTTTGAACATCAAAAGCTCTTAACTACTCATAACTGATAACACCATGAAAAAATCCCTTCAAGTTTCTATCAGTAAATATATTAATTTAAACTTAAAATAAAATTATAGATAAAATAGTATACACATGCATAGTATGTGGTACCCATCTAAAATTTATAAATGCCAGCTTTTATAAGAGCTGCATACGCGAACTTTTTTGGGGTCGTAAGATTTTATGGCTGTAACAACTGATTGCCCCTCCATATACCCTGCTGCCAGCTGATTTGCCTTCCTCAAACATAAGGAAAGGAAGAAAAATACTTATTCCAAATTGTAGTGTATAGCTGAAAGATAGATGCATATATGTGGAGTGGACAAGGGATCTGTTGTTGATTCAAAACACAATTAAATTTCTATTGCAACAGAAGGTTTCCAAGCTGCCTCTATCCGGCTTGCAATTTTTTTTTTAAATTTGTTCATGAATTCCCACATATTATGCATTTGTAGTTTTCTGTGAATAATATTCATATATATAGAATGCAAAAAAAGACCATCGTGTATAAACACTATTACTTGATAGGTTCCCAAGTCCGAGCAGACTCCTTCTGGCCACTGGAGTATATGAATGTTGTGGTTCCCAAGTCTGAGCAGACTTCTTCAGCTAATACTTGAATGTTCTAATGATGGATTTTACTGCTACTTCTGTCTCATTAACAGGCTTGTTGAAGAAGCAGATTATAAAAACACGACAGAACTATTTGCTAAGAAAGGTGGTGATGATAATAAGTCTCTTGAGAACTTCATTCCCAAATCAGAAAGTGACTTCTTAGAATATGCAGAGCTCATTTCGCATAAACTTCGTCCATACGAGGTTTGTTGAGTTTAATTTGTTTGTAGTTTTGTTTTGAATAAATGCCGTTGTGCTCAGATTACATAACTTTTTTTACTTTTAAATGCAGAGAAGTTTCCATTATATTGGGTTGCTGAAGGCTGTGATGAGACTGTCGATGACTTCTCTGAAAGCAGCAGATGCGAAAGAAGTTGCCTCTTCTGTCACTGCCATTGCAAATGAAAAGCTGAAAGCAGAGAAGGAAGCCTACGCTGGTAAAAAGAAGTCGGGTAAGCCAAATTTCTTTGATCAGTTTTTACGTATTTTTAATACATGGTGTTATTTGGTAATTTTCTAATTTTAAACCCTAGGGAAAAAGGATAAATTGAGATAGTAATTTGATTTTTTTTCTGAAAGCAAGGACTTGTCAAGGGCTTTCTTTTTTAAAAGAATCTTTTGTCAAGTTAGTTAATCATGGTCTAGGGACAGCAATAATCTCTCGTACAATAATGGGTAAGTTTAGTGCTCAAGAATACCCTTAATCTTGTGTTGTTTTAACTTCTGAGAAGTAGTCTGATAAGGATTTGAAGTGGCATATCCTTGTAAAATGGATTAGAAAAATCCTTTAAAAAGTTTTACGGTAACATTTTTGAAGTATGCATTATTCTAAAGCAGCTGTTTTTTAAGGAGTGGTATGGTTTTTGGATGTTACAAGGGCTGACATATTTTTTGAAGAAGCTTTGAAAATAACAATGTTAAAGTTGTGTGTCAGAAAATTCCATAGCCATGGACAATTTGATCTTCTATTTTTAACTAACAAGATGATTTAAATACTGTGTTTAAGATTTTGATGGGAATACTGGATTCGTATAATCTTTCCATGTCCTATAGGTCCAAAGAAGAAACAGCTGATTGTGGATAAGCCTGACGATGATGCGGTTGTTAACAAGTATGATACTACTTATGACGATTATGATTTCATGTAAGCATTTTGGCAAATTATTACTATTTTTGGCCATATTTACTACCAGTTCAGTACTTCACCGCCATATTCTTGATCTCAAAATGAAGTGAGATGAAACGAGCGGAGCCTTAGGCTTTTTCCTCTCCATCTGGAGACCCGAGTGTCGTATCTCGCAATTTATTAGGGTTTTTTTTTGGTCTTTTAGTGTTTTTTTTCCCTTTATGGTTTGAGAAATTCTTAAAACAGAAAATAGTCTTTTGAGCTGTGGATCTCAGTTATTTTTCAAGTCAATTTTCATATACCTGGTTTTGTTTGTGTAAATTAGTTACTTGATCCGGCGTTGGAAAAATGTTGGTCAAATGTGGAATGGTGTAGCTTGTTGAATAAGACAAATACAGCTGATTATTAATCTGTTATTGTTATTATTTATTTCTTATTTTTATCTTTTGGGTTTTCATAATCTGAATGAAAAAAGTTGTTTGATAATTAATTATTTTGAAACATTTAAATAATATTTTTTTACTATTTTACCCTCTGAACTATAATTGTTTTTCTTTGCCTTTCATTTTGGAAAATGTTTCTTTTTAAATTAATAAATGAAATATTTGAATAACATAATTTTTTTCGCAATAGCTGTTATTCATTTTTGGTCCTCTCTCCATAATCGAAGATGGAGTCAACATTATCTACAATCATATTCAAAACCCTAAATCCCAATTTATTTTCTCTTCATTGTAATTTTTCCAACACTGTATAAGGTCGGCTCGACCTAAGAATTTTTAACAGCGAGCTTCATTCACTCGCTTATTCCTCTTCCTCTTCTCTGAAGAGTTTTTTTGCCATGGCGAGCTCTGCTGCTTCTTTTTCCTCCGGTGGTAGTGAAAGTGGAGGCAGTCCTTTCAATGTGAAAAGGGCATCTGTGAGCTGGCTAACTGAAAGAATAAGTCAGATAAATTGAGCTGATTCGGTTAGATAGATTATGACTTATTCAGATTAATTAAGTAGTAAACAAACAGGCCCTAAGAATATAGTTTCTGGAGAGGTTGCCGGCCATTGTTATTTTGATTATAAGCTTGTAAAACTAGTGTCAATGTACAAGTTTTATACTTATGGTGCATCTTTGGCATGAGCTTTTAGAATTTATGCAGCCTAAATTAAGTGGCGCAAATTTTTTTATTTTTTATTTTTTATTGTATTTTTAGCACAAATATTGAAAGAAGAATTTGTATTATGAGTACATTGGAAGCATTGTTAAACATAATTCTTTGTAAATGTGATTTATTTTGGGAATTGATGTTTTCACAATTAAAAACGATGGTTTCACAACATCTCTTTTACATGATGAATAATAGAGGAGACCTGAATAGAGGGGTCTCTTACATAATATTAAATTTTACTCCGTCTGAACTTACAAACACTGAAATACAAGAGATTCAAATTCATTGCATCAGAAACTGATAAATTCACAATAAAAAATGATATTTTTACATGAAAAGTATTGTGAAAATATCAGTTTCAGTCCGGATTTTTTTTTTTTGCTTTTTTTTTTAAAAAAACACCTAAAAAAAGTTTAATATTTTATGGAACTGGAATTTTTCATAATACAGTGTTTTGGACGTAATTTGAATACATATAACAAAACAAGTCTGTACAGTCATATATATATATATATATATACACACACATATCTGTACGGAGATTTTATATGATCCAGAATTTGGCAAAACTAGTTTCTTTTTTTGTAACACTTTGTGGACGTTCTTTCGTGATTTATTTATGTGGTGTAATTTTACTGTTATTTCCTGACTCCATTCTTAATATAAAAACAGGTAAAAAAATAATTGGCTGATTTTTCAATAATATTTAAATAATGGTTTCCCACTCAACCAAATTAATTACCACTCCAAATAGATACATAAAATTAAGGAAAAAACTTAAATTATTTATAAAATTTTTGAGGATGTTGTGACATTTAATACTACATATAGGATAAATAAGTATTTGATGTTGTTTGTTCCATTCATGGGGGTTATATCACCATTATCATTCCATATTTTTTTGTTTTGCACTGCTAAAAGATGATAAAGAGGGTACTTTTGTATGGGTTCTAGAAACTTGGGTTGGAGTGATGAACAGTAAAGCACCTGATACCATTATAACTGATCAAGACAAATCAATGAGCAATGCGATTGCTAGGGTCCTTCCTCGTACAAACCGTACACTTTACTCATGCCAGAACAACCACAAATTTTCTAGAATGACTTTGATAGGTGTGTGTATAAATTATTGACTATTGTTGAATTTGAGTGTTGGGAAAATAAAAGATTATAAATTGCAGAAGCATGAGTGGCTCCAATCACATAAATGGGTGAATGAATAGTTTATTCGATGAGTATGTGCATAGTACAACGAGCAATTTATATTGAGAGAGAGGAAAGCTGACTCAACCTGACATCGGAAGCGAATTATGAATGTTAAGTCACCGTTAGAAATACACGGTGCAAAGGAGATAAAATCTCATATGTTTAGCATGAAGAAGATCCCTAAGTTAACGTCGTCTGAGACAGTCATATGGAGTATACAAGGCGCAAATCAATGAATACTTTTGTCAACCATCTTCAAACTGGACACATTGTCAAAAATTTGAATATTCTGATATGCTTTGTAGATATACTAGCTAGGTCCCGTGCCTCCGGCACTGTATGGACAATATGATTTATCTCAAACTTTGAACGACCAAAATAGTTTATTGAGTGAGCGAAAAATTCAAAATTATTTGTATTTTATTATTAGATTATTAAATAGATAGATGTATTTTATTAGATAGATGTATGAACGGTGGGATTTATCCCAAACTTTGGACGGTCCAGATGATTTATTGAGTGAGCGGGAAATTCAAAATCATTTATATTTTATTAGATAGATGTTTTCAAAAAGTGTTGAACACGTGCTAAATACATTGTTAGTCGGTGGACTAGAGATGGTAATAAAATGAATGGTGAATTACCAACATTTTTGACTAGCACGCCTAATTATGGCAAGAAATTGAGTTCCCTCCAGGCTTGGCAGACATATTTGTGCTACTTGGAAAAGCAGCTAGGGATATATTGGATGCAATCAGCTTCTATTTGAATCTGCGAAGCTCTGCGTTTTCTGAAATACTTGACAATGTTCCCTTAAGAGACCGTGAAATATCATTCTCAGTGCTGTCTGCTTCTTGTCATATAAGGCCATCATTTCAGGGGAGCTCAACACCTGTTTGTAACAACCCAAGAGGATGGCCAGTTGGTTATGTTTTCTGGTCATGAGCATCAGGTTGACAAAAGCCTGATATCGCTTATCAAGTCAGATTAGGCAGGTAAGGTTTACATGTAAGAGATTTTCATGGTCGCTGGGTTCTTATGGATGGGGATCAATAATTTACCCTGGACTCTCTCTGTACCAAGCTACTGCAGGCTATGTCAGGCTGTCAGCCCTGCACTCTATCGGGCAGATATTACAGTCTCAATTGTTCAGAAATGAGGGCGGCTGGCCATGGAGTTGAATCTCAGTACCAGTTGATGACTTCATGCAGAGATCTCACACCACTGATCAGCTTTTCAACAGGCAAAATTTCCCAAATTTCAATTTCTCTCCAGCCCACATCGCATCTTTTTATGAATCAGCAGCGACCCAATTTTGTAATACTACTAAAACCAAGCTCAGTCGACTATTTTTGCTGCACTTGATTCTCTTTTTGGATAAATATAGTTTTTCAATCCCATTGAAGAGCTTTTGTTGCTCATAGATATGACTGATTTTTCTTTGACTGTTTATCAAACGTCTGTCCTCTTTGACTTTAAAATCTAAGTTTATCACAAGCTTCGTCTAAAATTCCTGAAAAATTACGACCACCCAACTCCAAGTCGTATGTGATTTTTTTTGTTAAGTAGTTAATTCTCAATTTATGTTGTTGTTACCTCTCCCAGATGGGATAGGTTCTTCTAGATTTTAAATTTGTAATTCTCCCAGATGGGATGGATTCTTTAATCTTCTTGTCGCCCCCTCCTAGACTGTTTGTTAAACCAGATTTTAGTAGTGAATCGACTATGAACTATTGTAGTTGTTATAGTAGCGGACACTAATCAAAATAACTTTAGTCTCCTTCATATCTTCTAGTCGATTTATTACTTGGGGTTTGCCCCTAAAACCTAGTGAACAATGGTGAAACCCTAGTTAATAAAAATCCTAAATAATAAATCGAGTAGAAGAGATGAAGGCCAAACCCTAAATAATAAATTAAATCGAGTGGAAGAGATGAAGGAGCGTCAACTATTATTAGTAGCGGCTAAATTAAAATTTTGAACCACATCCGCTACTAATATCCGCTACATAGCACATAGCATATCATTTACCATATATATATATATATATATATATATATATGTTAAATTTGAATCATTCTAATTTGTGTTGTACTATTAGTTAAATCATTTTAATTGCACTTGCTTCTTCTCTGTGCTTGTAATTCTCAGTAAGAAAGTTTTTAACAACAGGTCCTTGGATGGATGAAATGCTGATACAGGATCTATGAAAATCTTGATAAGGAGGAGGAAGAATAATTGTAGACGTTAAGCCTTTGCCACCTTCCAAGAGGTTGCGGCTCGAAGTACAGCGAGTTCCTAAAGAGAGGGGTCAGGCATTGCCGATAAGAAGAACATCAAGCTGAGATTATGTACCTTAATGGAGTGCCATTTGTTCATCCCCATGATCTACCTAACAAGGCGAAGATTGGATTTCTTGAAACATATGAACCTGGTTGGACCGGAACGCTGCTCATGATATGGAGTTAAAAGTCTAATTGAACCCGGGCAGTCAAGTCGGCACACTGCTAACTGCAACTGTAACTGTAACTGTAACTTTCCTACCTATTCAATTCTAATATTCACTTGTTTCCAGATGGCTCATTTTCTGCTATACTCGATCGGAAGGAACAGGCAACCATGAAGGAACTTTGCCAGCTATAGAGAGGCAGAGAGCTGTAGAAATGAATCTCTATCCCTTTCAAACATGATTGGAACTTTGCCCTTTCACATCTGCTATATAACAGTACAGTGCTTACAGTTTTCTTGCATGTTTGTGCTATCAAGTTCACTTATTTATGGTTTTGCAATAGAGATGATTGGGTAGCGGTGAAAAGTCCTGAACCAACGATAACTCGTGCAGTATTCTCAATGTACAAGTATTTGTTCCAACAATTTATAACCTATACTATCGTTCTGACATTGATGACTGATTCCAGAACATCATCACTTTGACTTTTGCAAAATGCTTCCAAGTTACCAATCAACCTTCCCTGGAGAGTATGCAAGAATGTGTGTATTTTAAGTCCCAGAAACATAAAATACTGAAAATATGTAGCATGCTAAAGTTTTATGCAGAAAAATTCAAGTCCAAAGAAAATTTCCAATCTATGCAATTTGTGCATGTATGAAATATATATATATATATATATATCATTCAGAATAAATGTAGAAAATAATTTGATTACCATTGGCATTCAGTCAAGAGATAATACTGCTGTTAAGCGAGCGCCTCAATCTTCCTATAATCTCTGATGTCTGTTGCAGACTTGAGTTACAAGCCAGGAAGTAAAAATACACAGGTGTATTCTACAAGAACAACTACAACATTTTTTATGCTATGCAGCACACTTCATCACTCATTCATAGTGATGCCAAATATCACCTCACTGAAGCAAGCTAAGCATGGAAATTCCTGAAAAAGTACAACCGCCTCTTCACATCCGTTATGATTAGTCTGACCTCAGACTAATCAACCAGGCAAATATTACACTGCCATTCTCACGTTGGCAAACACCTCTATCCATCATCAAAGCCTCGGTTTTTGGGCACATTTTAGAAGCCTGTTCAACTGAGGAATTGTTGTTGGTTTTCAAATGGTAGCTCAATAAGTGTAGCATTGGCATAGAACTCTTCTAAGTTGTAGAAAGCTCGTTGTTCTGGAAGAAATATATGGACAACTACATCGCCTGGAATTAACAATTTTAATTATATCAGCAATAAGTGGAACTAAGAATATTTGGTCTGTACTTCAATGTCTTGCACAAGGCAACCAATACAAAAATAGAGCTACCAGAACCAATCAATCTATATGTGGTCGTTCGATATTCACATATTTCAATTTATAAGGGTTAAATACTTTTTTCATCACTTTACTTTAGGTCAACTTACAATCAGCTAACTCAACTTTTTTTTTTCCTTACAGTCAACTAACTATACTTTACTTTTCTTACAAATCGTTAGAAAAACCGTTAAGTCCTTTGACTTTAAACGGAAATATACACTTAAGCAGTTGACTTGTAAAAAATAGCTTATGTGTCGAGCATTATCCACGTGGCTTTCATTATGTGGATCTAAGGGAAAAATTTATGGAGAAAATGAAAAATTTATGGATCTAGATTTGGTTTTGATTTGGGTGGCGAATATGAGTTGAGGTTTGAATTTGGGTGGACAATCAAGCCATTAATCCATGGCCAACATCACAACACAAAACCCCACTCCATTATGTCGCCGCTGGAACTATGTCGTCGCCACAACTGGTCAAATCGGCAAAGCCCATCCTCCCTACATCAAAGCTCTTTAATCACCAACAAGGGTCCCAGCGTCGTCGCCATCTTTTTTGCTGCTTTGAGTACTTTCTCTTGGGGCATGTACCAGGTCGGCAAAGGCAATAAGATCTGAAGGTATACTCGCATTTTTCTCATTTTCTACTCTTTTTTTTAATTATTATGTGGGTAGTGTTTGATTTTGTCGGAATGCTAGTGGTGGTGGTTTAAAACTGAAATTTGTAATAAATATTGGAAGAAACCCAATTAATTTATTGAATTTTTTGTCTATATATATATACAGTCTGCTTCTCTAGCGAACTGGAGGGAGAGAACTAAAAACAAATTGCCTATAGCGACGATTTTTTCCATCGCTATAGAATAGAAAGTCAGTTTTTTATGCTATTGCGACGGAAAAAACCGTCGCTATAACCGGTTCGTTTTTAGTTCGCTCCCTTCAGTTCGCTGGAGAAAGCTGAGTTTATATATATATATATATATATATATATATATATATATATATATATGCTTATAGCGACGATTTTTTCCATCGCTATAGCATAGAAAGTCGATTTTTTATGCTATAGCGACGAAAAAAACCGTCGCTATAACCGGTTCGTTCTTAGTTCGCTCCCTTCAGTTCGCTGGAAAAAGCTGAGTTATATATATATATATATATATATATATATATATATATGTGTGTGTGTGTATATATATGCATCTGGGATCGATGATGATGAGTATTGAAAGGTGAAATAGGCATCTTTGTTGAAAAGAGCCAAAAAGATAATTTTATGGGTTATTGTCGTTATCGTCAACTTCATCCTTGCAATCGTTCGGATCAGTCAATTTTTTCCAATATCTGAAGCTCACCAACAACGGTCAGATATGTACTTCTTTGATTCACAACCACAAATTCTTCAATTATTTTGATAGTTTACAGATTCTTTAATTATTTTGTTGGTTTTGTTTTTGAAAATTTAATGTATGTATATGATTTTGTTTGGTGATATTTTGTTTGGGGAGAAGAAGATGATGAACAATGAGTTGTGAATTATTTTGGTTAGGGATTTTTCTTGGTTTTCAGATGTGGAAGATGAAATGCATTTTGATATTATGTTCAACCGTCGCCATAGCCCAAAAAACCGTCGTCATATGTGACTGTGTACTACATAGCTGTGTATATACATTTTTCCCTTATTATATTATTGAATAGAAATTATTGGAATGCTTGGGTTTGGTTAATGGGTTAACGGGTGGTGGGTTGGTCTTTATTAGATGGGCATTAACTTACACATCAAAAAAAAGTTTCCAACAAAGATTCAGTAAATATGTGGCATTTTCACGTCAATATTCTGTTAAAATACTTAACGCCGCTGATGGAAATTCAAATTTGTGTTAGAAAAGTAAAGTATAGTTAGTTGACCGAAAAAAAAGTTGAGTTAGTTGACTGTACGTTGATTTAAAGTAGAGAGATAAAAAAAATATTTATCCCCAATTTATCCACGTATGAAAGGAAACAAATATGAGGAGTCTCATATAAAAGCGTGTTCGACTCATTTTCACACAGTTTGTGCCATTCATATAGGAGGTGATCAGAATAAGAATTAATTTAGATTAAAGAAACTTTAACCATGTTTTCTACACGCATATATGTATATGTAAGATGATGGAACATGCCAAAAAACCAATTAAAATATATGTCATATCACCACCTGTCTTCCTTATATTTACGTAAACTGATAGGCTGGCAGCCTGGCAGCATATAAAGAATGTTAATGAATATTAGAAGTAATTATGATTCCAGGACCATTATTTTACTACCGTTTGGTTGGAAAAAGAAAGACGAGACAAAGGACAAAAGAAGAATAATAGGAGATTGATCATTTTGTCAGTCGGCCTACGTAGCTCACTAAATAAACCTATTCTTGGGGAGACAGCAAAGAAATTCACTGAAGAAGTTTCTGCTGATGATGAAATGATGAAACTTGGCTAGTGTAAAAAATTAAATGGCAGAACGAATTCATACTTGAGGGAAAGCAACCACAATGCTGCCAAATAAACTTATGATGACAAATAGACATCTATTTTTCTAGTTAATAATGCCAATACTAATCAGATAGTTTCGGATCAATGCATCAGCATCACAAAAGGCTGTGTCATGAGCCGAGTCCACTTCATACTGGTGTGTTTTGAGTTGAAGCACAGATCAAAAAAGGCCTAACCAGGTGGGAGCTAAAGTAAAGAATAAACACTTACCAAAGTCTAATAAGGTCCACGAGTTGGGCTTTGCGTCCCCCGTTGCAACTTTTCCATACTCTTTCTCTGCCAGATCTTTTATTTTTGACCTACATCAAAACATAAATAAATATTGTTCAACTCAAAAAACTCGCACCCTTCATCTCATTCTTTGATTGAGACTCACTGAAAGTATCGGCTTGGTATTTTATCTTAATCTAGCTGGCGAAAATTCAAATACTTGGTATAGATCATATTATTCATACCCAATAGCATCAATTTGAGGGCGAGAAAATGCAGTCGTAATTATAAAAAAACGAGTCCAGTACACAAGAGGCTTCACAAAGAGGACCCTTATATCTGCAGCCTTCACATCACTTGCAACCTTAGCCACTTTTACAGCAACTGCATATAGTAGAAAACTGTCAATAATTAGGTATACAGTAAATCATGCAATTAACTGATATGATAGGTTGCATGCTTACATAAATCAACAAACTCGTTAGCAAAATCAATTTTAAAAAGGAGGTAAGGACTTGATTTTTTTAAAAAAAAATGTAGAATGACACGCAAATCTACTGAGAAAGCTACAACACATCAATAGAGCTGAAATCTTACCCAATATAGCAGATCAAATGGACTGCTAGGTGAGACTTTTAACTCAAGATATTTCTGAAGTACTAGCAGAAATGTGCATGCAGACTAATTTCTATTTATCCTTTAAACTTCCACAAAAATTAGTTAGGACCAAATAAACCATGGTACCACCCTTCTTAGGACAGATCTAGTTTTTAATCGTCAAGGACGTATTCCCTCACATATATTTTGTTTGGATAGTACGTACACTACATAACTACATAAACAAGCGAACTGTCATGATTACCTGTAAGGTTTTTGGTTGATCATGAAACACCACGTAACAAAGCATAAAATCATATGTTTGCGGCAAGCAAACAGTGGGAATAGGACCAAAAGGCATTTCAATGAAGTTATTGTGGATAGGCAGAAAGGTCAAAAGACAATGCTATGCAGTAATGCAGAGTCATATACCTAATACCATATAAGAATGTGATGGTATTACTGATGAAGGTAATAGTTATAGCAGTTGTAAGATACTTAAAGAGACTATAATTGTAGTAGGGTAGTAGGAGGGAAAGAAAATAGGAAATAGTCAATAAGCAAATAACAGAATGAGAGAAAATGTCAATTAAAAAGTGCAATCCTTATAATCTATGGGGAGATGAGCTTACAGGACAAGCTTTCGGCATCATCATCAACTTCTGCTATAGGAGATTTTTGGTCATTTCTTGTATAGACCACCTTTCCATATTTTTTAAATAAGTCATCAAACATGTCATCTGTATCTTCACTTACATTCTGCAAACCAAACCACTGGTCAAAATTTCATACAACCTCCAAGCAAGGAAATTTACCTCAGATAATGCATATTAGTATAAGATATGCATGCCAAGCACTGTTTAGTAGATGCACATATGTACACAAATCCTGTTAAGTGATGCCGATTAAAATATTAACATATTAATATCAGTAAATTGTAAGGCGAGGCAGAGAAACATTAAGCACAAATAATATAAGAGGTATAGTAGTATAGTTCAAAAGACGTAGCTTCTCAACTAATAGACAACTCATATCCAGTGTAAAGTGTAAACCAACATATAATGCAGATACACTTTTATCAAGTCGCCTAACATTTTTTGATCTACTACTTCTAATATTGAACTATATTCTATTTTCTTCTTGTTATTGTATTCTAAGTTCTACTTTGAACTATATTCTAAGTTCTTTCCTGTAACTTATGGGAACTAAGGCCAGCCACTGAGCTAGTGGATCATCCTTGCCAAGAAGAGGAAGGAAGGATGTAGCAGTTGCTGAATCATCCACCTTCACACAGAAATAAGCATCCTAATAGTTTTTTCTACTAGTACTTAATTCAGATGAAAGCCTAGGAAGTGTATCTTGGAGTATTATTTTGGTACCTTGCAATCAACTGTAGTTAGAGGGATTGACTTATATAATCCTATTAACCTATTTTTTGTGGTGCAGTATCCGTCATTAAGAATTGATAGACTTCCACAACTACAAGCCCAAACTTATGCTAGGTATTTATTCCTGAAAATTCTGCAGGAGACTTCAAACCCCTAGGAAAATAAACTAATTCCTCCTCCCACTTTACTTTTAAAATTAAATACCATTCTGAATGTGTAAGTTTATAATCAAATCCAATTTTTTTTTAATTAATTGGAAAAAACCCAATATGAGCCAAAATCTTACCTCGAACAATTGGGTAAATGTGACTGCTTTATTGCAGATTTAGAGTAACTAAATAAAACCCATATCACAATAATTATGAACTAGCCAACAGATAACTTCTTACAATAGCATAATCAAAATTAGCAGAGCAATATATCAGGCAAATTATCTTATAACACCCAAAATCAGTAGAAGGGCTTCATACACAAGATATCTGTCTTACAGTTATGGGTTCATACCGAGCCAAGAGCCATTGGGGAGAGAATGGAAGAGCCCCTCAAGGACCCTGAAGAAACAGACTTATCTGCCATTTGCAAACTCTTATTCCGCCCATTAATGCAACACAAAGAAAGCTTTTTGGGTCTCTTAAAGACTTTAGCTTTTACATAACCCATGTGCCATTGCTTGCCGGAAATCCGATTTCCGGCAGGATATCGAGCGAAGGAAGTGCAAGAAAGTGTTTGGGAAACGGGATAGGAGGAGCACATTTCCATGGTATTTTGATTAGTTATTACTGGCAACATTACCCAAACAAGTTAGCAGCAGCGAGAGAGAGATTCTATGCTGTTGAGATTAGGGCAAACGTCCAAAAAAACCTAGACATTTAGCCCGATATTTTATTTACACCTTAAATTAATTTTTTTTCAAAAGTATCCTTAACGTTATAAATTTTAGATCACCTATGTCCCTCCCATTAATAAATATGTCACCTAGACAAAGGAGTGTTAATTTATTTATGATACAATGACACGTGGCAACATTTGCTGACGTGTACGAAACAAAAAATTATATTTACATCATTTAATCATTTAATCAAAATACTAAAATTAATCAAAACAAAAAATACTAAAATTCAAAATAAAAAAACATAACATATTTACATCATTTACGCTATGTTTCTAAGTTTTAAAATGGACAGAAAAAAAAAGAAAGAAATGAACGAAAAATTTAAGTTTTCTTTTCAATTATTATATTTTTGAGTTTTTTAATAAACGGAAAAAAGAAATGGATAGAAAACTTGGCCACTTTTCCTGCCAAAATTTTCCGTCCAAAATTGGCCAGATTTAGACGAAAAAGAAATTAGATTAAATAATATTTTTATAATTCCCATATTATCCTCAACTTTTAATATAACAAATTTTAAATTACAAATCATGTCCTCAATTTTAAATTTTCGATTCTTTTCTATGAAAAACTCAGAAACAACACAAAAAAAATTTAAATTTCCTATTTTTTTTCTTTTCTGTTCTAATTTAAGTTTTTTTTCTTTTTTTTGTTAATCTATAATATAAAACAGAGCGGAGAGATAAAATAGACAAATGTCACATCAAGTTTACGTCAGCTGCTCTCTCTCTCATTCCAGTTTATTCAAATTTCAAACCCTTTATCTATTCTACCACACACACAGAGCTCTCTCTCTCATCCCCCCTACATACAAATATGTGTTCTCATTATGTTTCAGATTTATAATTGTTTAATTTTGACTCACATATTTCGATAATTTTTAAATTTCAAATATTTTCAGGTATATATTGAAGGATACATGGTGTAAGCTGTAAAGTAAAGGGTCTTATACTCAACATGTTGTTTCTCTATTTTCTGCATGTATGTATTCATTGTGTTTCGTCTTTTGTAAAGTTAGCTAATTATACATGGTTATGATGATTTTGGATATGGAATGATGGTTTTTATGGTGGTTTGGATATGTATGGATGATTGTAGTTTTGTAAACATGTTTAAATTTTTTTGGATATCTATTTTTAAAGGAAACTCTGCCGAAATTTCTTGAAATTAGTAGCGACTAGCTTGATATTTTGGTGGTTGGATGTGTTGATGATTGAGTATGTATTAATTTCTTCATATATGTATTTTTTTGTGTTTCGTATTTTGTAAATTTAACTAATTATGCATAGTTATGATTATTTTGGATATGAAATGATGATTTTTTGGTGGTTTGGATATGTGTGGATGATTGTAAGTTTTATAGACATGTTTATATTTGTCTGTATATCTATTTTTAAAGGAAATTCTGTCGAATTTTTTGAAATTAGTAGCGACTAGCTTGATGTTTTGGTGGTTAGATATGTGTTGATGATTGTGTGTTCCGTATTTTGTAAAGTTAACTAATTATATATGGTTATGATGATTTTGAGTATGAAATGATAATTTTTTTTTTGTGGTTTGGATGTGTAATGATGATTGTAAGTTTTGTAGACAGGTTTAGAATTTTTTGGATATTTATTTTTAAAAGAAATTTTGCCGAAATTTCTTGAAATTAGTACCGACTAGCTCGATATTTTGGTGGTTGGATATGTAATGATGATTGAGTATGTATTAATTGTTGTGGTGATATGTGTATTTAGATAATATAATATTTTTCAAATTTTAATTTAATTTTTCGTTACACGGACGAGTTTTACCTAGTTAATCTATATTTACACTCGCCGCCTCAGAGAGGAGAAAGAGATCTAGCTTTCCGATGGAGAGATCGATTGTGCAATCTCAGATCCCTCCCTCTCGTCACATTAACTTCGCAATTCTCGCTACATTCATCATCTTCATCTTTGATCTCCAGATCCAGTAATGGAGCTAAAAACTGAGGCCTCTGCAAGTAAAAGGAAATATGCTGCTTTTCTTTTTCTTGGCCTAACAAATTGAAATATGTTGCTTTTCTTCTACCTGACCAAGATATAAGCTTCTTCAATGGTGTTGTCAGTCCACTCACTTTATTCCTTCTTTGTTTTTGTTAAAAATTATTATTCGTTCTTTTATGTTTTTTTGCCTCCAGTCTGAATTTTTATGAATCCGATTTATTGGGTCCTGGAGGTACTGAAATTATTTTCCCTTTCTATTTGATCAAATTTATGAGTTTTTTTTCCGATTTAATATATATGATATAATGATACTGTCGTCAAGTTTCTGTATTTGGGTTTAGAGAATTAATATTTTTGTTGCCCTGGAATAATTCGGGTTGTGCATTTTCCTTTTATCTAGTAGCTCAGTCGAATTACTATATTGTTTATTAAGGATATATATGATGATTGATCAGTATTGTAGATATGAAAAAATCAATACGCGACACTGACCCAGTTGAGATCCGAGATAGAGATCGTTCAAACAAAGATCGTAGCCATCGCTGTCAGACGCAAGGAACTTCAATGTATAAAAACAATACGCCTCTTTCGGATCAATTTTCATGGTTAGTAAATAGTAACTACTGAACTCTAACTGTGATTGTGATGAAGAGATGAATGATAGATTGGAAGAAAAGATTGATTCAAGTAGGTTTCATTCATATTTTCTGGGTTTAAGAACCCTAACTAGTTATGAAGAGATGAATGATAGATTAAAAGAAAAGATGGATTAAAGTGGGTTTGATTCGTTGTTTCTGGCTTTAAGATCAAGTTGGGTTTTTTTTCCACTACTTTTTTAAGTTTATTCATTAGAGTCTGAGACTTACGAGCTCAATCATGTGATTCATTTAATTACATCTTTAGATCTGAAAGTTTGAAGGTTGATGATGAATTTAATTTTGGTTGAATTTAGGTTACAGTAATGTGTTTGGGTAATGTAATATATAAACTTTTCTTGGTTTAAACTTTTAAGTATTAATTAATTTTTAATTAGTGCAGCTATAATTTTTTTCATGTACAATTTGATAATTATAATTTTTTTTACAAGTCTGCAAATGTTGCCGCATATCAGCTACATCATAAATAAATTAACACCCGTTTGTCTAGGTGGCATGTTTGTTAACGAGAGGGACAGAGGTGACCTAAAATTTGTAATGTTAAAGATACTTTTATAATAAAAATTAATTTAAAGTGTAAGTGGAATATCGGGATAAACGTCAGAGCTATTTTTGGACCTTTGCTCGTTGACCAATTAGACCCTTTCTAACATGTTGAGTGCAATCAAAAATAGCCATGTTAAAATAGCTTGTAGCGGTTGGGCATGTTTATTTTTAATTGTCCAATCGTTATAAGTTGTAGAAGTGTTTTACTATTCATATTAATATTTTGTAATATTATTAATATTAATATTAATATTTTATAATATAAGTATTTATAATAGTTATATTTATAATATTAATAATATTATTATTAATACTAATATTAATATTTTATAATATTAGTATTAATAATAGTAATAACTAATATGAATATTAACACTAATATTACTATTATTCTTATTAATATAAATATTAATATTATTAATATTACTAACTAATTTATATTATTCTTAGAAATTCTTGGATTCAATTATGCTCTACTTGCTTGTTTTCATAGTCGATCTATTCATATGAATCTTGGTCGAGTTTCAAATTGAGCTGGACAAAAATTAAAAGCTTAAATTACAATGAAATATTAGTTAGTAAAATTAATAATATTAATATTAATATTATGAACATTATTAATATTAATTTATATTAATAAGAATAATAGTAATACTAGCATTAATATTCATATTAGTTATTACTATTATTAATATTATTAATATTAATATTACAAAATTTTATTATCAATATTAATATTATAAATACTAATATTAAAAAATATTAATATTAGTATTAATAATATTAAAAAATATTAATATAAATAGTAACAAGTCGCTACACCTTTTAGCTATTGGGACAATTAAAATGTGATATGCTACAAGCTACTGCAAAAAGCTGTTGTGTTAGGAATATACATGAGAATGTTATTTTTATTTATATATGATTTGATTATGATATAAATGAATGAATATGCAAGTATGCTTGCATTAAGGAAAGTTGTAAAGTCCTTTGATAGATAATAAGAATATATGTACAAGGACTTAGAATGAATTGATCAAATATGTTAGGTTGATCTTACATAAGCAAAACAGCTTTGTAAAGTCCTTAAAAAAATGATGTACGTACAAAGACTATAAATATAGAAAGATCTAGCTTGTTAGGTTGATCTTATAATTTAATAGATATGCATGTCTTATCGTCGAACACTGCACCATCATCGTAGTCTGCCAGAAAAGACAAGGAAAATTCGAGAACTATCAAGGCGGAATCAAAGTCTGCAAGATAATAGATCTCAGAGTTCGTAGTTTGTCAGGAAAAATGAGGAAGGATCGTAGTGTGTCGAGAAAAACTTTCTCAGAGTCGTAGTCTGCAGAGGAAGTTATGATCAGAATCGTAGAGACAGCATGTCTAAGAGCCGACCAAGCATATGCCAAAGACAAGTCAAGAATCGTAGGCCACACTTGAAGTAGTGGAGTCTACTGATCATATCAGAGGCAGAGATCATAGTTGAGCCAGATCAGACGAGGACAACAAGCATAAAGACAGAAATCGTAGTCTGTTAAGATCTGATCTCAGAGTCGTAGTGTCTGCAGAACCAAAGCTAAATCGCAGTCTGCAGAACTAAGGCTTCAACAGAGGTGCTCACAATGCCAAGGTAGAATCGTAGAGTCAACACGATTCTCAACAAATGAGCACTCCCAGAATATCCAAAGTATGAAGCCTCTGGTCTGAGTTGCAAAGATACATTCCACCTAAAGGAAACTAGAGAGCACTCAATGAATGACATGCAAGATAACAGAAGATCTAAGCACCAACCCAATCAACATTCAGATTGAGTTGTGAAGCTATTCAAGATGAAGTCTTCCACAAGTTGATCAGAAGAAGACTTCAGTACAAGTGACTGACTAAAAAAAGTCAACAAGTGCAGTAGCTGTCAAGAGAATAAAAGACAATGATCTTGGAATTATCCAGGATCGTAGTGTTTGCCAAACAAAGCAGGAACTGATGCAGTTTACACAGAGATACTGGCCAGCTTATGAAGAACAAGGCAAAGTGATTAAGCATGGGTCAGACCATTGATGATAAGTGAACGGAAGATCACAAGGAGAAAGAGAGCTAGGCATGTCACAAATCTGATGTGTCTTGCTATTCGAAATAGGCTAGAACAAGAAGTCAAGCAATCAGTTCCTTAGATCAGTCGAGGCAAATAGAAATATTGAAGCATTGCACAAGTGAAGGAAGATGTGTTCTACATTGAAGATCCAATGAAACACTCTTCAGAATCGTAGTGTTGTCTCTACCAGTCAATGAACAACATTCAACAAGACACTACGATCAGGTCTAAGAACATCTGCATCAGAATCATAGAGTTTGTTCATCTGAAGATTGAAGCATTGGCAACGATTTAATTTGAAGACTGATATTTGAACGTTGCTAATTGAGAGCATCGATGCAAAATGACAATTTCTGATGTTCTGATCGAGAAGTCAGAAAGAAGAAATAAAGGTGACTACTAGCTTGACACGGAAAGGTGACATCTTTAAGGCAGTAGGTAAGGTAGCAGACTACTGTGTCAGTAAAGTCATAAAGGAGCTGTTGTAAGACCCCAGTTTTTATAAATAAAGATGAATTCGTATTTTTAAATATTATGGAAGAAATTTGATATAATGTTATAGTTGTGGGTAATATTTATAAATTTTGCAAAGTACGCAAGTTGTTATAAAATATTCGTTTGGTCGGGGAATATTCTTTTTGTCGGGGAATATTCGTACGACGGCAAAATTATTGGTGGACCCCACAACAGAATTATTGTCGGATTGAGAAAACGACAAAAATATTTTATTAAAAATAACGGCGGAAGTTTTACCGTTGATACTGTTGAACTACTGGGTAGTAAAAGTACAGTAATACGCGTTGTTGCATAGTAGCACACGGTATTGATTATTGATATTTATGTGAGAAGTCGCTCAGTTTGATTCAATTATTGTCGATTAATAATATGAATTATTATAGCGATAATGACGTTTTGTTTTATTCGTATTATTAACGTAATAAAACGGAAACATCTTTTTATATAAAACAGAATACTTTATTAAAGTTATTTTATAAATAGAATATATTATATTTATTATGCATAGTGTTGCATAGTGTTTTGTATAGTGTTGCATAGTGTTTGCATAGTAAAAATCTTTTTATATAAATAGAATATATTATATTTTATTTAAAAGATTTTTCTTTAAATATGGACCGTCAGATTAAAGTAAATCAATCTGAACCGTTCATGGATTAGTTACTATGCATTCCATTTTCCTATAAATAGAAGCTCATTCCTTCATTATTTTCTTACGAATTCACTGAACTCTAGAGAAAGAAACTATAGAGAGATAGAAGAAAAGCTTTTTGCTACTTAACTTTCTCTTCCTATATCCAGTTTCTGTTACGGTAAGGGGTGTTATTCTTTCTTATTCATGAAGAGAACTATTGTTATTCCATTTCTTATTATTCTGTTGGAATAACCTGTATACGCGGTCTACCCTATACTTGATGACATTCTTCTATTATTCTGTTGGAACATCCTGTCTGTGTGTTTTACACCGGACCTGGTTCCGTCTTTATTATTATTCCGTTGGAACATCCTGTCTGTGTGTTTTACACCGGACCTGGTTCCGTCTTTATTATTATTCCGTTGGAACATCCTGTCTGTGTGTTTTACGCCGGACCTGGTTCCATTCTTTATTATTCCGTTGGAACATCCTGTCTGTGTGTTTTACGCCGGACCTGGTTCCATTCTTTATTATTCTGTTGGAACATCCTGTCTGTGTGAATTTCACCTGACCTGGTTCCGTTATTATTATTCTGCTGGAATAACCTGTTTGTGCGGTCTCTATCGCATGCATGGTGATTTCTTTTGTTATTCCATTCTTTATTATACTCAGTTGGATAAAACATTGACTTCTATACTCTATGAAATTAGTGGAATATTCTTGATATTTGCGCTTCATCCAGTATCTTTTCATGGAAATATTCTTCTGAGCATTCTTGAATTTTACACCACAAAACAGTATCGTGTTGACAATTTGGACGTTAATAATTCCTGGATAAAATAATTCTTGAACTTGTTTTATTGAATCCTTATATCATTGTCATCATCCTCTTATTTATATTTTTGAAAGTCATCTGTGGCCTGTAGAGCATGGATGGACTTGGTATGATTATGACCAGGAATTATTCGGTGTAATCATGACCGTAATGTTACAAATGATGTGGTAAAAGTCTCATTTGCCGTAGTGCATTGATGGACAGTTGTTGGCATGATCATGACCATTGATGAATACACAAATATCCTTGGCCCGTAGTGCATGGAATTTGTGGTCGTGACCCTAATGAGTATCCTTGGCCGTAGTGCAGGGATGATGTGGATTATTTATTAAGCTGAGTCTCAGCGATAAAAGTGATTAAAACTTTTTAAATCATAAAAGATAGTAGATTCTATTCTCTACTTGACTCTTTTAATGGATTGCTTGATCCGCTGCTGTTAAACTTGATGTTATTATATTTTATCAGTTTAACACTGTTGAAGGCTAATGATAATTTATTCTGCATTATCTTAGTCATAATATTTCTTACTGGGCTAGTTGAGCTCACCCTTTCTTTCACTGTTCTCTTCAGGAAATGAGAATATAGCTGGGACGAGTCGGGGAACGGAGTGATGGACCAAAGAATAGTATTAGTAGTCCTCATTATTCTGTTAAATAGTGTGACAATAATTGTATTGAGGACTCCTTTTGAGTTTGTATGATCTCTAGTAGACAATTATTGTATTCAAACTCACAGTTGTATTTTGTCGTATTATACACGACAGTGGTATTAGTAAGTTGTATTTGAATTCTGTACCATGTATCTGACGACTCAAGATGGGTGATGTATACCTAATTTTGGGGGCGTCACAGTTGGTATCAAAGCTTAGGGATATGATCCCTGGCTAAGATGTGAGACTAGAACTAGGAGGGGAGAGACGGGGAATTCCTTCGCTAGTATGACCTACTTAAATTTATTTTGTATTTAAATTAGTTGGTCAAAGTTTAGAGATATTATGTTACATGTCAATTAATCTTTGTTTTGTGGCAGTATCTGAAAATGACTTCCGAAAATGTTGAGAATAACAATGGAGCACAAGAGACCGTTGAGTTTCCACATATCAATAATCAGGAGAATGTGCATCAGGAAGGCGACAATCCTCATGACCAAATGATGAATGATGGATTGTTCAGAGGCTTTATGCAATTCATGCAACAGCAAGCGAGAGCGGCTCCTGTTCAAAATGTAGGTGGAAACACTGAAAATTCTCGGGCGGTCACCGCTAAACAGTTCAAGGAGCTGGGACCACCGGAGTTTAAGGGAGAGCCAAAACCACTTATTGCGGAAGCATGGATAAAGCAGATCACCAAAATATTTGATGTCTTGGGATGCTCCGAGGAGCAAAAGGTTCCCTTTGCCGCCTTTATGTTGCGCGGAGAGGCAGATTACTGGTGGGAATCGGTAAAACGTACTCAACCTGCCGTACTGAAGATGTCTTGGAAGAAGTTCCAAGAGCTGTTCAATGACAAATACTTTCCTGAAAGTATCCGTCACATGAAGGAGGTGGAGTTTATCAAATTAGAGCAAAATAATATGACCGTGTCGCAATACGAGGCAAAATTTGCGGAGTTATCCCGGTTTGCGTCCCATTTGGTGGATAATGAAGAGAGAATGGCACGATTATTTTTAAGAGGTTTGAAGCCGGAGATACGTCAACATCTTATTTCTCATAAACTGTGTTTGTATTCTGATGTTGTAAATAGGGCTCAGTTGGTAGAGCGCGATAACGAGTCAACGCAATCAAAAGAGAGCAGCCGACAAAATGATAATACCAGTGAGAGCAGTCATCGAAGCGGTGACAACAAGCGTGGAGGAAATCATCAGGCCAGAAATGGTAACCACTTCGGTGTTAATCAGGGCCAAAACAATAAGAATGGACATTTCAAGAAAAGGAGATTCAACAATGATGGAAAGACGTCAGCACCAGCAACCGTTGTTAAGGAAGGAGAAAGACCACCTATCATATGCTTCAAATGCGGAGGGGAGGGACACATCAGTCCAAATTGCGCGATGCCGTCCAAAGCATGTTATAATTGTGGAAGAGAAGGCCATTTGGCCCGATTTTGTCGTTCACCGAAGACAAATTCAACTAGGATGGAGGCACCAAATGCTGTCCCAGAAAAGTCAAAGCCGGTAGTGCAAGGGAGAGCGTTTGTTGTGACCTCCCAAAAAGCAAGGAACCCGCATGAGGTCATCACGGGTAAGCTTATCATAAACTCTAGCGAAGTCTACACTTTATTTGATACCGGTTCTACCCATTCTTTTATTTCTCCTACTTGCGCTCAACGATTAAATTTGACTCCGGAGAAATTAGACTTTGACTTATCTGTGGAAACTCCGTTGAGAGAAAACTTCATTACATCCACGGTTTATAAGTCTTGTTTGGTTCAAGTTGGTACCCACGCATTACCTGTCGATCTTATTTCATTAAAAATACTTGCATTTGATGTAATTCTAGGGATTGATTGGTTAACTACTCATCATGCAAAAATTGATTGTTTTCGTAAGGTTGTTAGCTTTCATATTCCTAATCGACCTATTATGCGAATTCAAACAACCAAACCATTAAAATCAATCACTGTCATCTCAAGCCATAAAGCTATTCGTTTATTAAAAAACGGATGTCAAGCTTTCTTAGCTCATGTCACAGATCTAAACAAAAATACGTCAGTTTTGAATAATATTTCTATTGTTAATGAATTCCCTGACGTATTCCCTGAAGAACTTCCTGGCCTACCCCCAGAGCGTGAAATTGAATTTTGTATCGACCTTGAACCCGGTACAAAACCCATTTCCAAAGCCCCATATCGAATGGCTCCTATTGAACTTCAGGAGTTAAAGACTCAACTGCAGGAATTGTTAGACATTGGCTTTATTCGTCCTAGTACTTCTCCTTGGGGTGCTCCTGTTCTATTCGTGAAGAAGAAAGATGGGAGTATGCGACTTTGTATTGATTATCGGGAGTTAAATCATGTCACCATCAAAAATAGGTATCCATTGCCACGTATTGATGACCTGTTTGACCAGTTGCAAGGAGCCAAATTCTTTTCAAAGATTGATCTTCGTTCCGGATATCACCAATTGAAGATTAGAACCGATGACATTCCAAAGACGGCTTTCAGAACTCGGTACGGGCATTATGAATTCCTAGTCATGTCCTTTGGATTGACTAATGCTCCTGCTGCCTTCATGGATATGATGAACCGAGTATTCAAGGAATATTTGGATCACTTTGTGGTCGTCTTTATTGATGACATCCTTATTTATTCCAAAAGCCGTGAAGATCATGAGGAACACTTGAGGCTAATACTCCAAAAGCTTCGTGAATACAAGCTTTATGCCAAGTTGAAGAAATGCGAGTTCTGGCTTGAGGAAGTAGCATTCCTTGGGCACGTGGTATCAAGTCATGGAATATCTGTTGACCCAGCAAAGATTGAAGCTATTCAAAGCTGGGAGCAACCTAAATCAGTGACCGAAGTACGTAGCTTTCTCGGCTTAGCTGGTTATTATCGGAGATTCGTAGAAGGGTTTTCTCGAATCGCTACTCCACTAACTCAGCTGACTCGGAAAGATACAAAGTTCGGTTGGAGCGAGGAATGTGAGAAGAGTTTTCAAGAACTCAAGAGGAGACTCATTTCAGCACCTGTTCTGACAATACCATCTGGTTCGGAGGGATTTGTCATCTACAGTGATGCTTCGGGCAAAGGGTTAGGATGTGTTCTCATGCAACATGGGAAAGTCATAGCCTATGCCTCACGACAACTCAAAGATTATGAGAGAAATTATCCTACTCATGACCTAGAGTTAGCAGCTGTTGTCTTCGCACTTAAAATTTGGAGGCATTACTTGTATGGGGAGAAAGTGGAGATCTTTACGGATCATAAAAGCCTCAAATATTTCTTCACTCAAAAGGAACTCAACATGCGACAACGACGTTGGCTTGAACTGTTGAAAGATTATGATCATACCATCCAATACCATCCTGGAAAAGCGAACGTGGTAGCTGACGCATTGAGTAGAAGGTCATATGCGGGTGCGGGTGCAATATTGTTAACGCAAAGGCCCATTTTGGATGACTTGCAAAGGATGGAGATAGAGATAAAGACTCCAAGGACCCACGTTATGATGGCGAATATACGAGTAGAACCGACTTTAATTGATAAAATTAAAGCTGCTCAAGTTACAGATCCGGAGCTGATGCGTATGAGGAAGAAAGTACAAGAAGGTGCGATACCGAAAGCAAGAATCGATGAAGAAGGAATACTTCGAGTCAACTCCAGACTTTGTGTTCCTAACGACCCTGATTTAAAGTATAAAATCATGATGGAGGCGCACAACACACCGTTTGCAATCCATCCTGGGAGTACCAAAATGTATCATGATCTTCGACATACATTTTGGTGGGGCAATATGAAGAGAGAGATAGCGCTTTTTATCTCAAGGTGTCTAACGTGTCAACGAGTCAAGGCGGAGCATCAAATACCAAAAGGACCATTGCAACCACTTGAAATTCCAGAATGGAAGTGGGAGCACATTACCATGGATTTCGTTACTGGTCTTCCCAAAGTTTCTCAAGGCATAGATGCGATTTGGGTCATTGTTGATAGATTGACCAAGTCTGCTCATTTCTTACCGATACGAGAAACTTATACACTTGAACGTCTTGCTCGTATGTACATAAACGAGGTTGTAAGATTGCATGGTATGCCAGTATCCATAGTTTCTGATCGAGACCCAAGATTCACTTCGCGATTTTGGGTTAGTTTGCAAAAAGCTATGGGCACAGATTTACGATTTAGCTCGGCATATCATCCTCAAACGGACGGACAGTCAGAAAGGACTATTCAAACTCTTGAAGATCTATTAAGACTCTGTGTCCTTGATTTCAAGGGAAGTTGGGACAAGTTCTTACCATTGGTGGAGTTTTCCTACAACAACAGTTATCAAGCAAGTATTGGTATGGCTCCGTTCGAGGCGTTGTATGGAAGAAAGTGTCGTTCTCCAGTATGTTGGGATGAGGTGGGTGAAGCAACGTTGTTGGGACCGGATTTGGTACGTATGACTACGGAAAATATTCAAACGATCCGGAAACGTATAAAAACCTCACAAGATCGACAAAAGAGTTATGCTGATCTTCATCGAAAGGATGTGGAATTCGATATAGGAGATCATGTGTTGTTACGTGTTGCTCCATGGAAAGGAGTTACGAGATTTGGAAAGAGAGGAAAGCTCAATCCTCGATTCATCGGCCCATTTTTAATCCTTGATCGAGTAGGAACTGTGGCCTATAGACTCGCTTTACCGCCAAGTATGTCTCGTGTTCATAACGTTTTTCACATATCCATGCTACGTAAATATGTGAAAGACCCGAACCACATTATTGAGTTAGAACCGGACGAAATAGCGGAAGATTGAACGTATAAAGAGGTTCCTGTTCAAATCTTGGATAAGAAGGAACATATTTTACGCACCAAGGTTATACCTCAAGTCAAAGTTTTGTGGAGAAACCACGATGTTGAGGAAATGACTTGGGAGTTAGAATCTGAAATGAAATCAAGGTATCCTTACCTCTTCGACATACCAGGTACGTACCCTAATTTCGAGGGCGAAATTTCATAAGAAGGGGAGGTTGTAAGACCCCAGTTTTTATAAATAAAGATGAATTCGTATTTTTAAATATTATGGAAGAAATTTGATATAATGTTATAGTTGTGGGTAATATTTATAAATTTTGCAAAGTACGCAAGTTGTTATAAAATATTCGTTTGGTCGGGGAATATTCTTTTTGTCGGGGAATATTCGTACGACGGCAAAATTATTGGTGGACCCCACAACAGAATTATTGTCGGATTGAGAAAACGACAAAAATATTTTATTAAAAATAACGGCGGAAGTTTTACCGTTGATACTGTTGAACTACTGGGTAGTAAAAGTACAGTAATACGCGTTGTTGCATAGTAGCACACGGTATTGATTATTGATATTTATGTGAGAAGTCGCTCAGTTTGATTCAATTATTGTCGATTAATAATATGAATTATTATAGCGATAATGACGTTTTGTTTTATTCGTATTATTAACGTAATAAAACGGAAACATCTTTTTATATAAAACAGAATACTTTATTAAAGTTATTTTATAAATAGAATATATTATATTTTATTATGCATAGTGTTGTATAGTGTTTTGTATAGTGTTGCATAGTGTTTGCATAGTAAAAATCTTTTTATATAAATAGAATATATTATATTTTATTTAAAAGATTTTTCTTTAAATATGGACCGTCAGATTAAAGTAAATCAATCTGGACCGTTCATGGATTAGTTACTATGCATTCCATTTTCCTATAAATAGAAGCTCATTCCTTCATTATTTTCTTACGAATTCACTGAACTCTAGAGAAAGAAACTATAGAGAGATAGAAGAAAAGCTTTTTGCTACTTAACTTTCTCTTCCTATATCCAGTTTCTGTTACGGTAAGGGGTGTTATTCTTTCTTATTCATGAAGAGAACTATTGTTATTCCATTTCTTATTATTCTGTTGGAATAACCTGTATACGCGGTCTACCCTATACTTGGTGACATTCTTCTATTATTCTGTTGGAACATCCTGTCTGTGTGTTTTACACCGGACCTGGTTCCGTCTTTATTATTATTCCGTTGGAACATCCTGTCTGTGTGTTTTACACCGGACCTGGTTCCGTCTTTATTATTATTCCGTTGGAACATCCTGTCTGTGTGTTTTACGCCGGACCTGGTTCCATTCTTTATTATTCCGTTGGAACATCCTGTCTGTGTGTTTTACGCCGGACCTGGTTCCATTCTTTATTATTCTGTTGGAACATCCTGTCTGTGTGAATTTCACCTGACCTGGTTCCGTTATTATTATTCTGCTGGAATAACCTGTTTGTGCGGTCTCTATCGCATGCATGGTGATTTCTTTTGTTATTCCATTCTTTATTATACTCAGTTGGATAAAACATTGACTTCTATACTCCATGAAATTAGTGGAATATTCTTGATATTTGCGCTTCATCCAGTATCTTTTCATGGAAATATTCTTCTGAGCATTCTTGAATTTTACACCACAAAACAGTATCGTGTTGACAATTTGGACGTTAATAATTCCTGGATAAAATAATTCTTGAACTTGTTTTATTGAATCCTTATATCATTGTCATCATCCTCTTATTTATATTTTTGAAAGTCATCTGTGGCCTGTAGAGCATGGATGGACTTGGTATGATTATGACCAGGAATTATTCGGTGTAATCATGACCGTAATGTTACAAATGATGTGGTAAAAGTCTCATTTGCCGTAGTGCATTGATGGACAGTTGTTGGCATGATCATGACCATTGATGAATACACAAATATCCTTGGCCCGTAGTGCATGGAATTTGTGGTCGTGACCCTAATGAGTATCCTTGGCCGTAGTGCAGGGATGATGTGGATTATTTATTAAGCTGAGTCTCAGCGATAAAAGTGATTAAAACTTTTTAAATCATAAAAGATAGTAGATTCTATTCTCTACTTGACTCTTTTAATGGATTGCTTGATCCGCTGCTGTTAAACTTGATGTTATTATATTTTATCAGTTTAACACTGTTGAAGGCTAATGATAATTTATTCTGCATTATCTTAGTCATAATATTTCTTACTGGGCTAGTTGAGCTCACCCTTTCTTTCACTGTTCTCTTCAGGAAATGAGAATATAGCTGGGACGAGTCGGGGAACGGAGTGATGGACCAAAGAATAGTATTAGTAGTCCTCATTATTCTGTTAAATAGTGTGACAATAATTGTATTGAGGACTCCTTTTGAGTTTGTATGATCTCTAGTAGACAATTATTGTATTCAAACTCACAGTTGTATTTTGTCGTATTATACACGACAGTGGTATTAGTAAGTTGTATTTGAATTCTGTACCATGTATCTGACGACTCAAGATGGGTGATGTATACCTAATTTTGGGGGCGTCACAGCTGTATTCAAATAACTTGAGATTTGCGAAGCAATTCAAATAGCTCCCAACAACTATATTCTAACGGGAAGATTATGAACGAGTATATATCAGCTAGAGATTCAAATATCAAGAGTTGCTGAGTTGAAGAATCGTTGAGTTGTTAGAATGTTATATTGTTGACTCTACGAGTTCCATCAGAGCTGAACAGAACAAGTCTCAGTGGTACGGGTGTTAGCCGAGCAGAGTAGCTCGATACTCGACTCGAGATCGGTTCGAAAATATGATCCAAAGCTCGAATTCGAAGTTGATTCGAGTCGAATATGATCTATACTCATTTTCTGTTTAATGATACACGAGTCGAATTCGAGTATACCAGTATTCGCTCAGATTAGGATTTGAGTATTTCATTTTTTCTCGAACCATACTCGATACCTGCTCGATGAATCATATCTGAATACTGGTCTGATCCACACTAATAGGCTAAATATAAGATATTTGTATCAATCTTTATAATTTATAAAATATAGTATTAAATTATGTAAGCTTGTACTTGAATAAATCAGTAAATTGATTGTCAATTCGTATTACATTCTTTGTAAGTTCTTTACATAAATAAAAGTAAAAGACTTTTATATATAAACATTAGTTCAATAATCAATTTAATATGTAATGGTTCAGTATTAAGTGAAATGATTCATATTCAAAACTCGATTTGAATGCCCGTGAGTAACTCATTTTGTAAACGAGTCGAGTACTTACGAGTTACGAGCCGAGTAGGTCCAAGTAATGATCCGAATCGAATCTGGCACAAAATTAGAAATTCCTTATCGAATTCGAGTTGGATTCGAGCATAATTTTTTTTGAGTCGAGCTGAATCTGAGCATTAGAGTATTCGCTGAGATTCGACTCGTTTTCACCCCTACTCAGTGGCAGTGAGACTACGAAGGTGGAAGTGAAGCAGATTTGAAGAAGGACTTGAACAGACTAAATCTTCACTTAACAAGGATGAGAATGCCACTGAAGATGGCAACTAAGCTGAGAGCTGAGAAGGCCAAGAAGCATTCAGAAAAGTGACAGAGCATAAAGAAGATCTAGAGAGCCACTCTACGAATCACCATGAACCAAAAGCTGAAATAGAACAGATGCAGAACCATGTCTGCATAACATTCAGGAAGGGCTCAGGGAATGCTAAGTGCTAGACGAAGTCTACTAAAAGTTCAAAGACTTATCAAACCTAAATGGTGATGGTGCATAGCTGACATCGGATAAAGATGAGATGACCAGTACAAAGATCAGCTTCTCTAGAGAAGAGGTGGTCCAGACTCTACGCAGAATGCAAAGAGGACCACGTCAAGCTGTTAAGTACAAAAAATGTTTAAGCTTTAATACATCTTAGCAGCAAAGAACCAACAACAACTAAAACAACAACAAGTAGCCAGGGCCTGGGGGGTCCTTGTCCGAATGGACTAAATAAAGTTTCAAGCCTGCTAGGCTTGAAGAGTTCATAGAGAACTAGAGTTCCAAGGTTGTTGGCCTTAAAAAGTTCTTAGTGAACTAGAAGGAGTTACAAGCCTGCTGGGCTTGAAGAGTTCTGTGACGCCCCCAAAATAGGTATACATCACTCATTCTGAGTTTTCAAATACATGGTATAAAATTTAAATACAACTTAAGTATATAACTGTCGTGCAAAATACGACAAAACATAAGCTAAGAGTTTTAACACGAATATTGTCTTCTAGACAATATCCAAACTCAAATGGAGTTCTCATTAAAATTATTATCACACTATTTCACAGAATAGTGAGGACTACTAATGCACCATCTCGGACCATCACTCCGTTCTCCGACTAGTCCCGACTACGTTCTCATTTCCTGAAGAGAATAATGAAAGTAAAAGAGTGAGCTCAATTAGCCCAGTAAGAAATATTATGACTAAGATAATGGAGAATAAATTATCGTTAGCCTTCAACAGTGTTAAACTGATAAAATACAATAAACATCAAGTTTAACTGCAATAGAACAAGCAATCCATTAGAAGAGTCAAGTAGAGCATGATATCTACTATCTTCTATGATATAAAAAGGTTATCATCAATTTTATCGCTGAGACTCAGCTTAATAAATAATCCACATCATCGAATCATCCTTGCACTACGGGCCAAGGATATTCATTAGTATTACAACCACGAATTATCCATGCACTACGGGCCAATGATATTCATGTTTTCACCAATGGTCATGATCATGCCAACAACTGTCCATCGATGCACTACGAGCCAATGATGACTTTTACCACATCATTTGTAACATTACGGTCGTGATTATACCGAATGATCCCTGGTCATAATCATACCAATCAACAATCCGTTTATGCACGTAAGCCACAGAGGACTTTCATACAATATAAGTATGAGGATGATGACAATGATATAAGAATTTAATTAAAAAACAAAGGATAAATTTTTAAAGACTTATAATTTAATTTATTTATAATTCAATAATGTCCAAATTATCAACATGATACTGCTTTGTGTAGTAAAATTCAAGAATAATATTGTATCAAAAATGATTTGGACCGAAACGAAATCAATTTTTATCATGAATAGTACCCCGGGTGAATAGTAACCGAGTGAATAGTACCCCATGAATAATATCTTGTGAATAGTACTTCAGCATGAAAAAGTTAAACCTTATCAAGAATGTTCAGAATAATATTTTCATGAAAAGATACTGGATAAAACACAAATTTCAAGAATATTATACTAATTTCATGGAGTATAGAAGTCAAAACTTAACAAAAGGAGTGTAAAATTCAGAATTTGAAATGAAATAATATTACTTACATACTACAGAGTATGGAAGAAAATATTATTTCTTACGAATACTAAACAAAAATAATATTCCTTACAACTGTTGAACGAAAATAATATTCTTTACGAATATTGAACGAAAATAATATTACTTACGAATATTAAACGAAGATAATATTTCTTGCGAATATTGAACGAAATAAAATTTCTTACGAATACGAAAAATAATATTGTAAGCGAATATGAAATAAATAATACCCCTTACCTTAAAAAGGAGCAATTCTGACTGGTATAACGAATATATTTTTGAAAAAAAGTTTTACTATTTTCTACACTCAAAACTTTCTTAAACTCAAAAAAAATACGCTCAATATTATAGAAGAAGAATTCTCTAATTCTGGTGTAAATTTCATTTCTAAACTGAGCATCCTATTTATAAGAGAATGGAAAGGATACTATTTGAAAATTTTAATCACGGACGCACAGAACGAATTCACGAGCGAATTCGTTCCGCTGAAACGTTTGATTTTCTGATTTTACTATGCAACATTATGCAATAAAATATTCTAATAAAAAAACTTTGAATAAAATATAATATATATATACTCCCTTTCTTCCAAGACATCCCCCCCCCCCCATTTCCCACCCGTGAACCCATTCCTTTTTCTCCCTCCTATTTCATTTTTCTTCCACTTTTATGCCCCACCCATGGCCCCACCTCTTTATTATATAAATATATACCGAATAACTTTCTACCGATTATTTTGAAAAATGGGTAAATGGGGGGTACTATAATAAGTAAAAATTACAACAAATACCTCATAAAAATTCCCTCAATATTTTTAACAATATTTATTCATCATTATTATAACTCACAATGTGACGCCCCCAAAATAAGTATACAACACTCACTCTGAGTCGCCAAATACATGGTACAGAAATAACGACAACTTTATTAATACAATTGTCGTGCAAAATACGACAACACATAAACTATGAGTTTAAAAATAAATATTGTCTTCTAGACAATATCAACACTCAAATAAGTCCTCATTACAATTATTGATACACTATTTTACAAAATAGTGAGGACTACTAAAACGACTTTCTAGAAACTTCATTCCATACCCCGACTAGTACTCGCTACATTCTCGCCTTCTGAGAAGAAAAATGAAACAAAAAGGAAAATGGTGAGCTCAACTAGCCCAGTAAAGAATATTATGACTAAGATAACATAAAACAAATTATAGTTAGTACTCAACAGGAAAAAATCTGATAGAATACAATAGACAACAAGTTTTAAATCAATATTTGCAGCGGAAATAATAATTCATTAGAAGAGTTACATAGTGAATGAAATCTACTTTCTTCTATAAATTTAAAAGTTTATCATCAATATTTTATCCCTGTAACATCAATCAATATACATGTGACGCCCCCGAAATAGGTCCATTCCATCCAACCCATTCTGAGTCGTCAATTACATGGTACAAAAATAACTACAACTTTATTATTACAACATATAAACTATTGCCGTCTAGACAATATCCACACGCAAATAAATCCCCATCATAATTATTGATACATTATTTTACAAAAAAATGGTGAGGACTACTAAACAACTCTCTCTAGAACCTTCATTCCATACCCCGACTAGTACTCGCTACATTCTCGCCCCCTGAGAAGAAACATGGAACAAAAAGAAAAAGGGTGAGCTCAACTAGCCCAGTAAAAAATATTATGACTAAGATAATATACAATAGACAACCAGTTTTAAATCAACAACTGCAGCGGAAACAACAATTCATTAGAAGAAGAGTTAAGTAGAGAATGCAAACTACTATCTTCTATATATGAATTTAAAAGTTCATCGTCGATATTTTATCCCTGTAACATCAATCAATATATATCTGGAATCAAATATTCATCTTTGCACTACAGGCCAAAGATATTCATCAGTTGGTCATGTTCATCTAAACACTTGTTCATCTTTGTACTACGGGCCAAAGATATTAATCAGTCGGTCATGTTCATCTAAACACCTGTTCATCTTTGCACTACGGGCCAAAGATATTCAGTAATATCATCATTTAGGACTGAGGATGATGAAAAATATTTTAAAGAAAACGAATCCAGTGAAACAAAAGAACAAATATTAAGGATTCGTACTTTACACAATCCAAGTTCAAAAATACTTCATAAGTAATCAGAGTGGAGTAAAATTTAAGAATGATCAAAACATGGATACAATCAAAGCTAGTATCCAGAATAGATATTTTGGACGAAAAGAAGAAATTTTATTTTTCGGTGAATAGTGCCGTATTAGTGAATAGTGTCGTATACGTGAATAGTAACTCTGACACCAAAAGATAGAAATTTCACAAAAACATCATCATGCTTCGTGCATAGTATTCGTGAATAGTAACTCATGAATAGTAACTCATGAATAGTAACTCATGAATAGTAACCCCGACATGAAAAAGTTCTAAATTTGATAAAAAGTTTCAACCAATATTTCAGCATAATGATATTGAAGAAATAATATCATTTGAGAAGAAAATAGCATCCCTTACCTCGAAAGATCAGTACTTCTAGCTGAAACACCGGATATAGGCTATGACTTGAACTTGCACCGTATAGCAATACTCAAAGTATACTCAAAATACTCACAAGAATACACTCGATAATATAGAGAGAGAATACTTCAGTTTCTGGTGTGATTTTCAATTCTAACCTAAGCACCCTATTTATAGGAAAATGCTTAGAACACCAAAACAGAAAATTTAATATAATATTAATATATATATAATCTTCTACGTACTCATTCTAGATTTCAATTCCTAGCATTTCCCACATGCTCCCGTCTAGAAAAAGTAAAAAAAAAACATTTTTCTTTTATAAAATAATTTAAACTTCCAAAAATCAATTATTTCGGAACTCTGGAACTTCAATAATTCATAATAAATAGTCCTTTTGCCAGAAAATTCGAATCTCGCGAGTTTTAATAGGAAATTCCATTATCTACAACTTTGCAGAAGAAAGCTTTTCCAAATTCTAAACAGAAATTGACCGAAATCCACAAACGGGCGATTTTACAGACCATAATCAAATTTTCAGTCAAGAAATAGGTCTACCGACACACAAAATCTATTTTTAATATTTATTGCAACAAAAATACTCTTTCTCCTCATAAACTCATATATCACACATTTATTGTAAAAATATCACCATTATTATATTATTAAAAATATAATAATATATTTAAATGAATTATTTTATCAGAAAAAGATAAAATATTAATTTTCAACAATTGTCACATTAAAAATTTTCTCCATCTATATCCACATAAAATCAGTATTATTCTAATCATATAAATCAATAATTAATTATTCACAAATAATATTATAGAATCACAATACTGACAACCAGGCTGTTCCCAGGATAGAGGGGGCTTTCCAATAAAGATTTCTCCTTACTGGCGCACAATTAGGTGACCAAACCTCTCCTTAGACAGAACTTTCTAGACATTGCCAATAATATTATCTAATAATATTATTCAGATAATATGAATTATTGCTTCAATAATGAAAAATACTGTGTAGTGACAATTATTGAAATAACAGTAATATAAAATATCAATGCAGCAATTATTGAATCAATAACATAAAATACTGAACAGTAATTACTGTAACAATTATTGAGTAGTGCCTTCTTACGTAAGAATCAATAATTGGTGCAATACCGTGTGCTACTGTGCAATAACGCGTATTACTGTGTTTTAACCACCGGGGTATTCCAACAGTATTAACGGTAACAACTACGCCGTTTTTTATAAATAACTTATATTTGTCGTTTTCTTCATCCAATCTCTTTCCGTTATGGGGCCCACATATGGCTGCGCCGTCGTACGAATATTCCACGACCAAACGAATATTCCCCGACAAAAAAGAATATTTTATAACCACTTGCTTATTCGAAATATTTGCTTATTTTACCCATAACTATCCACATTAATCAAATCAACCCTTACTATTTCAAAATAATAAATAGAGAAAATTCCATTTTTATTTAAAAAAATTCGGGGTCTTACAATACATCTTGAATCAAATATTTATTTTTGCACTACAAGCCAAAGATATTCAATAGTTGGTCATGTTCATCTCAACACATGTACATCTTTGCATTACGACCAAAGATATTCATAAGAAAATCAACAATCTTTGCACTACAGGCCAAATATATTCAGTAATATCATCATTTAGGACTGAGGATGATGAAAAATATTTTAAATAAAACAAATCTAGTGAAACAAAAGAACAAATAATAAGGATTCGTAATTTAAACAGTCCAAGTTCAAAAATACTTCATAAATAATCATAGTGAAGTAAAATTCAAGAATGATCAAAACATGGATACAATCAAAGCTAGTATCCATAATAGATATTTTAGAAAAAAATGAAAAATTAATTTTTCTATGAATAGTGTCTTATACGTGAATAGTGCCGTATACGTGAATAGTAACTCCGACACTAAATGACAAGAATTTCACAAGAAAAATCTTATCAATATTTCGGCATAATGATATTAGAAGAAATAATATCATTTTTTTAAAAAAATAACATCCATTACCTCAAAAAGACAGTACTTCTGACTAGAATACTGGATATAGTGCTGAAGAAAACTTGTACCGTATAGCAACACTCAAAGTATCAAAATACTCACAAGAATACGCTCGATAATATAGAGAGAGAAAAAGAGAGAAAACTTGTTTCTGGCGTGATTTTCAATTCTAACCTAAGCACCCTATTTATAGGAAATTGCTTAGAACACCAAAACAGAAAATTTAATAAAATATTAATATTATTTATTTAAATTCCTACACCCACCTTGAATAACTGAATTCAGCCATTTCAACAACTAGTGGGGCCCACCAAACATATCAAAAATGTTTTTCTTTTTTTAAAAAAATTTAAAACTTTTAAAAATACAATTATTCCGGAACTTCAGAACTTCAATAATTCATAATAAATAGCCCTTTAATCAGAAAAATTCAAATCTTATGTTCATTCCATAAGAAATTTAATTCTCTACAACTTTGCAGAAGAAAGTTTTTCCAAATTCCAAACAGAAATTGACCAAAATTCCCATACAAACGATTTTACAGGATATAATCAAATTTCAGTCAAGAAATGGGGTCCACAAACATGAAAATCATGTTTTAAATATTTTTAGTAACAAAAATACATTTCCTCCTCATTTATTCATATATCCCATATTCATTGTAAAAATATCACCATTATTATATTATTATTATATAATAATATATTTAAATGAATTATTTTATAAGAAAAAGATAAAATAACAATTTTCAATAATTGTCACATTAAAAATTTTCTCCATCTATATCCACATAAAATGAATATTTTTCTTATCATATAAATCAATAATTAATTATTCACAAATAATATTACAGAATCACAATATCGACAATAAGGATTTCTCCTTACTAGCGCGCAATTAGGTTACCAAACCTCTTCTTAGACAAAACTTTCTAGACATTGCCAATAATGCTATCTAATAATATTATTCAAATAATATGAATTATGGATCCGATAATGGAAAATATTGTGTAATGATAATTATTGAAACAACAATAATATAAAATATCAACGTAGCAATTATTGAATCAATAAAATAAAATATTGAACAGTAATTACTCTAACAATTATTGAGTAGTGCCTTCTTACGTAAGAATCAATAATTGGTGCAATATCGTGTGCTACTGTGTTTTAACCACCGAATATTTCAAAAGTATTAACGGTAAAAACTACGCCGTTATTTATAAATAACTTATACTTGTCGTTTTCTTCATCCAATCTCTTTTCGTTATGGGGCCCACACAAGACTGTGCCGTCGTACGAATATTCCTCGACAGTAAGAATATTCCACGACCAAACGAATATTTCCCGACAACAATGAATATTTTATAACCACTTGCTTATTTAAAATATTTACGCATTTTACCAATAACTAACCATATTAATCAAATATAATCAACCCTTACTATTTCAAAATAATAGATAGAGGAAACTTAATTTCATTTATAATAAGTTGGGGTCTTACACGCAATATTAACAACCAGATCGTTAGCAGGAAAGAAGAGACATTCCGATAAGAATTTCTCCCTATTAGCACACAATTAGGTGACCAAACTCATTTTCTCGACAGAACTTTCTAGACATTGTTAATTATGCAGATAATAATATGAATAACTTGTCATCTCAATTATTGATTTAATAATATAAAATATTGACAATAATTGAATCAAATAACGTGAGATACTATGCAGCAATTACTATGACAATAATTGAAATAAACTGAGTGACTTCTGACGTATGCATCAATAATCAATACCGTGTGTTACTATACAACCATGCGTATTACTGTACTTTTACCACCGGGTATTTCAACATTTAACGGTAAAACTTCCGACGTTATTTTTATAAAAAGTTATTTCTGTCATTTTCTAACTCCGATAATACTTCCGTTGTGGGGTCCATCAATGATTGTGCCGTTGTACGAATATTTCCTGTTAAAATGAATATTCCCCGACCAATCGAATATTTTATAAAAACTTGATTACTTTGCAAAATTTGCAAATATTATCCACAACTATAACATTATATCAAATCCAAAATATAATATTCAAAAATATATTTCGAAAAAAATTTAATCTTTATTCATAAAATTTGGGGTCTTACAACCTCCCCTTCTTATGAAATTTCGTCCTCGAAATTGGGGTACGTACCTGGTATGTCGAAGAGGTGAGGATAACTTGATTTCATTTCAGATTCTAATTCCCAAGTCATTTCCTCAACATCGTGGTTTCTTTATAAAACCTTAACTTGAGGTATAACCTTGGAGCGTAGAATATGTTCTTTCTTAAGATTTTAACAGGTACCTCTTCATACGTTAAATCTTTCGCTATTTTGTTCGGTTCTAACTCAATAATATGATTCGAGTTTTCTACATATTTACGTAACATGAATCTGTGAAAAAGGTTATGAACACGAGACATACTTGGAGGTAAGGCGAGTTTATAAGCCACAGTTCCTACTCGATCGAGGATTTCAAATAGATCAATAAATCGAGGGTTGAGATTTCCTCTCTTCGTCGATTCTTGCTTTTAGAATAACGCCTTCTTGCACCTTTTTTTTCATATTCATCAACTCCGGGTGTGTAGCTTGAGCGGATTTAACTTTATCGATTAAAGTCGATTATACTCATATATTTGACATCATCATGTGGGTCCCTAGAGTCTTTAAGTTTATCTCCATCATTTGTAAGTTATACGAAATGGGTCTTTGTGTTAACAACGTCTCACTCGTAACCTCATACGATCTTCAACTCAACACATCAGCTACCACATTCGCTTTTTCAAGATGATATTTAATGGTTGGTCGTAATCTTCAACATCTCGAGCCAACGTCTTTGGCGCATGTTACGTTCGTTTTGGGTGAATAAATATTTGAGGATTTTGTATCGGGTTCACAGTCGATACAAAATTCGATTTCATGCTATGGGGGTAAGCTAAGAAGCTCTTCAGGGAATACGTCGGGAAATTTATTAACAATAGAAATATCATTCAAATCTGCTGTATTTTTATTTAAATCCGTGACATGGGCTAAGAAAGCCATCCGTTTTTCAATAAACGAATAGCTTTGTGACTTGATATGACCGTGATTGACTTTAGTGGTTTGGTTGATTGAATTCGCATAGTAGGTTGGTTAAGAACATGAAAGCTAACAACCTTACGAAAATAATCGATTTTAGCATGATGAGCAGTTAAACAATCAATCCCTAAAATCACATCAAATGCAAGTATTTTCAAAGAGATGAGATCGACAGGTAATATGCGGTTGCCTATTTGAATCAAACAAGACTTATAAATAGTGGATGTAATGAAGGTTTCTCTCAACGGAGTTTCAATAGATAAGTCAAAGTCTAATTTCTCCGGAGTTAAATTTAAACGTTGAGCGCAAGTAGGAGAAAAAAAGAATAGGTAAAATCGATATCAAATAATATATAGACTTCGCTATTGTTTATGATTAGCTTACCCGTGATAACTTCATTTGGTTCCTCGCTTTTTAGGAAGTTACGAAAAACGCTTTCACTTGAACCACCGACTTTGACTTGTCTCGGACAACCTTTGGTTTCATCATTACCGTTGGAATTGAATTTTACTATAGGGCATATTCCACCCTCAACTGCTTCATCGTATTCCTGTTCTATGATCTGAATCATTAATCTTTGATCCATATCAAATTGGGGTTGATTGCAATGTACAGGGTAATTCAAAATTCGATGTTGGGTTCTCCAAATTTTTGTCCAAAAAGAGAAATACATATAATTTATTTTAGCCTTCTTGGACCATACTTCTTTTTCCATAATATCAACGCGTCGAGTGGCTTTTACCCATGCATCCTTCATTCTCACTTGTTCAGTTGTTTCACCTTTCAGCTGATCCTTGACATTTGAATTCTCAGATTTTAGCTTTATCATCCTATACTCTGTCAAAGAGTGCTTCTGTTTAAGCATCACATATCGGGTAACAGAAGCTTGAATTGTTGCATCCTTTTCCTCCACGACCGCCTGTCGTTCTTCAGTCTGCTCTTCTAACTCATGAATACGATTTTGCAGTTCTACATTTCGATCATAAAGTTCTCCTAATAAATTCTCCCCAGGTTCATCTTTTTCCTCACTCTCAGCTTCTACCTCTGCGACTAGCTCGGGTGCAACTACTAATTCTTCATTCACCACATGGATATCTCTAATTTCTTCTTCGCCTGACATCCTACAATCAAGTTTAATAACTTAATTAGTACTCCCTAATAAAATCTTTTTTATATCAAAATATTATACTCCAATATTTATTCTTTAAATGAATCTCCTCAATTCATCGCTTAAAACTCTATATGAGTTCATCTCTTGATTTTCAAATGTCATTTTCAAACACTACTAAAAAACAAGGACATGCAACATATTATCTCTATATTTCGACCGACCAATTAAATAATAAATAAGCTTAGGTAGGTCATACTAACGAAAGATTTCCCCGTCTCTCCCCCTAGTTCTAATCTCACATCTTAGCCAGGGATCATATCCCTAAGCTTTGATACTAACTGTGACGCCCCCAAAATAGGTATACATCACCCATTCTGAGTCGCCAAATACATGGTACAAAATTCAAATACAACTTAAGTATACAACTGTCGTGTAAAATACGACAAAACATAAGCTAAGAGTTTTAACACGAATATCGTCTTCTAGACAATATCCAAACTCAAATGGAGTTCTCATTATAATTATTATTACACTATTTTACAAAATAGTGAGGACTACTAATGCACCATCTCGGACCATCTGTAACGCCCCCAAAACAGGTCTAATCCACCCAACCCATTCTGGGTCGCCATGAAATACATCAACACAATTTCTAAATACAAATCTTTAAATTCTAACTTTTAAACTGTCGTACAGAATACGACCAGAGTTAAACTGTGAGTTTTAATACAAATATATGTAACTCTCGCGGTGCGTCGACCACAACACCTTACAATGACACTTTACATAAAAGTACAATCAATAACTATTTTGGAAATTAAAATCTTTGGAAAATGCTCAAGAAAAACTTCGTACATGGGAGACCATGTATCTAAGTTATGATAAATATCATATGACTCGAGAATTATCCTTGGTTGACCTAATAGACCCCAAAGAAAAATGAGAAGATTACTATTATGTTCTTTTCAATGGTGAGTCTTCTCTTGACATATATTTATCTCCATTATCTCCAATTGAGAATTATATTTCAACCAAACTCCGAGATTATATAGGTAGTGGTCATAGATATAATCAGCAAGTGCATGTGCACAACCCTGTTTTATGATAACACGAAGTCGTCTGTCATTGACATCTTGTATGATAGTGATAAAACACCCTTCCAAATTTGGGTTCACCTCACCCTATTCGGTTCACCAAAATTAACGGTTAAAATGACGTATAAATACGACACACTTATCTAAAATTCTCAATAAAATTATTTTCATACTATTTTAGGGAAAACCTCAACAACTATAGACCATCGTTCTATTCCCCTGTTACCCCCGCTCGACCCAATTACACTTTTATTACCTGAAAGGAATTGTGAAGCAAAAGGGTGAGCACAACTAGCCCAGTAAAGAATATCATGACTAAAGATAATTAAATTATCAATAGCCTTCGTCAGTAATAAATCAGAGATTTAGAACATATGGTAGATAATAAAACTTTTCAACTATAGTGGCAGTGGAACGAGCAATCCATTAGAAGAGTCAAATAGACCATAAAGTCTATTATCTTCTCCACGTTAAAAGTCCACCAATAATGTTTTATTCCTGTAACATCAATCAATAATTCCTGTTCATAATCATGTGAATAACTCATAATCGTAATTATGATTCTAAATTCCTCTTCGCACCCATAACGAAGATAATTATTATCACCTGTGTTTACCTGAAACATCAAAGATCATGGATATACCAAATCACAGTTCCTGTTCATAATCATACTAATAACTTTATCTTTGCACTACGGGCCAAAGATATTCATTAATAGTTCATCTTTGCATTACAGGCTAAAGACATATAACTATATTTTAGAAGAATCAAGTAGAGCATGATATCTACTATCTTCTATGAATTAAAAGTTTTTTATCAATATTTTATTGCTAAGACTCGGTTTAATAAATAATCTACATCACTGAATCATCCCTGCACTACGACCAAGGATATTCATTAGTATCACGACCATAAATTATCCATGCACTACGGGTTAAGCATATTCGTGTTTTCACCAATGATTATGATTATGCCAAACAACAATTCATCTTTGCACCATTGGCCGAAGTGAACGCATGGTTATGATCATACCAACATATGTCCATTAATGCACTACGGGCCAATGAGGACTTTTACCACATCATTTGTAACATTACGGGTCATGATTATACCGAATGATCCCTGGTCATAATCATAGTAATCAACAGTCCATTTATGCACGTAAGCCAAAGATGACTTTCATCACAATATAAGCACGAGGATGATGAAAATGATATAAGCATTAATCAAACGAAATCAAGGATAAATATTAAAGACTTTAAATTTATCCAGAGTTTAAAAATATCCAAATTGTCATCATGATACTGCTTTTTGGAGTAAAATTCAAGAATAATATTCATGTATCAAAAATAATTTGGACAGAAAAGAAATATATTTTTTGGGTGAATAGTACCCCGTGAGTAGTACCCTGTGAATAATACTTCGGGAATAATACCTCGTAAATAGTACCCCAACATGAAAAGTGCCCAAATAACCGAGTGAATAGTAACCGGTTAAATAATAACCCGTGAATAGTAACTCATGAATAGTACTCGGCATGAAAAGTTCTCCAAATACCCGAGTGTCTAATATTCGAATGAATAGTAACCCATAAATAGTAACTCGTGAATAGTATTCTGGCATGAAACGATCCATAATTATCAAGAATGCTCAAAATAATATTTTCATGAAAAGATACTGGATGAAACACAAATATCAAAGATATTCTACTAATTTCATGGAATATAGAAGCAATACTTCAACAAAATGAGTGTAGAATTAGAGATACGAAATGAAATAATATTACTCACATACTACAAAATATGAAAGAAAATATTATTTCTTACGAATACGGAACAAAAATAATATCATTTACGAATAAGAAATAAATAACATCCCTTACCTCAGAATAAGACTGGATACTGGAATAGTGAAGTAGCAGACTTCTCTTCTTCTTTCTCTCTATAGCTTCTCTCTTTATAATTGCTCTTTTGAGTCTTAGTGAATTGGTGAGAATGAAAGAAGAATGAGCTTTTATTTATAGAAAATATAGTTTCGATAATTGCATATTTTAGGGCTCAAAATATTACAATATAATACCTTCATCTTTTCCTCCATTTTTAATTTAGTCCTACAAGTATTATCAAACTTGCACCACCTCCCCTAATAGTACATCATGTGAATCAATAGTACATTCATGTGAATCAATAGTTCTATACATGTGAAAAAAGTAGTTACAGTATAGTACTTTTATTTATACCTCTATTTTTAATTTAGTCATACAAGTATTATCAATCTTGTACCACCTCTCCTAATAGTACATACATGTGAATAAATAGTTATAAGCATGTGAATTAATAACAATTAATTTTTTATTTATTCGATTAATTATCCGATTGATTAATATAACCTTATCGAAATAAATGTCGATTTTCACTAACACTAATAATCCCAACACAATGGAAATATCAGTTTTATCATTAATCAACACGAACTTATTCATCATTAATATTATAACTCATAATATTAAATAACCATATCATTCCCAGGAAAGAGGGGGCTTTTCGATAAGGATTTCTCCCTATTGGCGCGTAATTAGGTCACCAAACCCCCTTCCTCGACAGAAATTTTTAGACATCGTCAATAATGCAAATAATAATATATAACTTTATCGTCTCAATTATTGATTTAATAATATATAATATTATGCAGATGATACTATGACAATAATTGAATCAATAATATGAGAGATATTATGAAACAATTACTGTAGCAATAATTGAGTATAACTGAGTGACTTCTCACTTAAGCATCAATAATCAATACCGTGTGCTACAATGCAACCACGTGTATTAATGTACTTTTACTACCGGATAGTTCAACAGTTTAACGGTAAAACTTTCGCCGTTATTTTTATAAAAAGATATTTCTGTCGTTTTCTAACTACGACAATCCTTCCGTTGTGGGGTCCACCAATGACTGTGCCGTCGTATGAATATTCCCTGTTAAAAAAAATATTCCCGAAACAATTAAATATTTTATAACAACTTGCTTACTTTGTAAAAAAAATTCACATATCACCCTTAACTTTAATATTTTATCAATTTAACCATTTACTAAATAGAATAATAATTATAAGAAAATTGAAGACTTTTATTTCATAAAATTCAGGATCTCACACTATTACTCCGTTTGCCGACTAGTCCCGGCTACGTTCTCATTTCCTGAAGAGAACAATGAAAGCAAAAGGGTGAGCTCAACTAGACCAGTAAGAAATATTATGACTAAGATAATAGAGAATAAATTATCGTTAGCCTTCAACAGTGTTAAACTGATAAAATATAATAAACATCAAGTTTAACTACAGCGGAACAAGTAATCCATTAGAAGAGTCAAGTAGAGCATGATATCTGCTATCTTCTATGATTTAAAAAGATTATGATCAATTTTATCGCTGAGACTCAACTTAAAAAATAATCCACATCATCGAATCATCACTGCACTACGGGCTAAGAATATTCATTAGTTTCATAACCACGAATTATCCATGCACTACAGGCTAAGGATATTCGTGTTTTCACTAATGGTCATGATCATGCCAATAACTGTCCATCAATGCACTACGGGCCAATGATGACTTTTACCACATCATTTGTAACATTACAGTCATGATTATATCGAATGATCCCTGCTCATAATCATACCAATCAACAGTCCGTCTATGCACGTAAGCCACAGAGGACTTTCATCACAATATAAGTATGCGGATGATGACAATGATATAAGAATTCAATTAAAAGAAAGAAAATGATAAATTTTTAAAGATTTATAATTTAATTTATCTAGAATTCAATACTGTCCAAATTGTCAACATGATACTTCTTTGTGGAGTAAAATTCAAGAATAATATTGTATTAAAAATGATTTGGACTGAAACAAAATTAATTTTTGTCATGAATAGTACCTGAGTGAATAGTACTTTAAGAATAATTCCCCGTGAATAGTACTCTGACATGAAAAAATTAAAACTTATCAAGAATATTCAGAATAATATTTTCATAAAAAGATACTTGATGAAAGAAAATATTATTTCTTACGAATACTGAACAAAAATAATATCCCTTACAATTGTTGAACGAAATTAATATTCCTTACGAATATTGAGCGAAGATAATATTCCTTACGAATATTAAACGAAGATAATATTTCTTGAAAATATTGAACGAAATAAAATTTCTTACGAATACGAAAAATAATATCATAATCGAATATGAAATAAATAATATCCCTTACCTTAAAAAGAAGAAATTCTGACTAGTATAGTGAATATATTCTTGAAGAAAACTTTCACTATTTTTTACACTCGAAACTTTCTTAAACTCAAAAGAAATACGCTCAATATTATAGAAGAAAAATTCTTTGATTCTGGTGTGATTTTCATTTCTAAATTTAACATCCTATTTATAGGAGAAAGGAAAGGATACTATTTAAAAATTTTAATCATTGATGCACAGAACGAATTCACGGGTGAATTTGTTCGGCTGAAACGTTTGATTTTCTAATTTTATTATGCAGCAATATGAAATAAAATATTCTAATAAAACAAAAACCATAAATTATATATATATATATATATATATACACCATGCCTTATACGGCATGACATTACACCCCCACCCACACCTTAATTCACATGTCACGCACATACCAGACACATTATATATATATACACTCCATTTCTTCCAAGACATTCATTCCCCCCCTTCATTTCCCACCCGTGAACCCATTCCTTTTTCTCCCTCTCATTTCATTTTTCTTCCACTTGTGGGCCCCACCCATTGTCCCACCTCTTTATTATATAAATATACACCGAATAACTCTTTATCGATTATTTTGAAAAATGGGTAAATGGGAGGTCCATATAATAAGTAAAATTTACAACAAATACCTCATAAAAATTCCCTCAATATTTTTAACAACATTTATTCATCATTATTATAACTCACAAATTAATAACTAGATCGTTTCAAGGAAAGAGGGGGCTTTCTGATAAGAATTTCTCCCTATTGGCGCGCAATTAGGTGACCAAACCCCTTTACTCGACAGAACTTTATGGACATTATTAATTATACAGATAATAATATGAATAAATTGTCATCTCAATTATTGATTTAATAATATAAAATATTGACAATAATTGAATCAAATAACGTGAGATACTATGCAGCAATTACTGTGACTGTAATTGAAACAAACAAAGTGACTTCTCACGTAAGCATCAATAATCAATATCGTGTGCTACTATACAACCACGCGTATTACTGTACTTTTACCACCGCGTATTTCAACAGTTAACGGTAAAACTTCCGCCGTTATTTTTATAAAAAGTTATTTCTGTCGTTTTTTAACTCCGACAATACTTCTGTTGTGGGGTCCACCAATAATTGTGTCATCGTACTAATATTACCTGATAAAACGAATATTTCCCAACCAATCGAATATTTTATAACAACTTGCTTACTTTGTAAAATTTGTAAATATTACCCACAACTATAACATTATATCAAATCCACACCATAATTTTCAAAAATATATTTCGAGAAAAAATTAATATTTATTCATAAAATTTGGGGTCTTACAAGTTCTTAGTGAACTGAAGTTCCAAGGCTGTTGGCCTTGAAGAAATCTTAGTGATTCATGGTGCTGTCCTTCTTTAGTGGAATTCTTGCTTGTTGAAGCAGATGAGTAGATTAAGAGCTAGAGTCTCTAAACGATTTAAAATCCCTTGTGTCTTTTACATTCATTCATTTATTCTCCTTTATATTATGTACCTAAATGCTATAAATGTAATGTATGTATTAACTACTTACAACTAAACTGACTCCATGAACAATGTATGAATGTTTATGAATATATCAATGAAGGGGGTCTTTTACTTATTCCACTGTGCTTGAAAAGATTCTTATGTTTGTCATATGCTAATTTATTAGAAATACAAAATAAATAGGAAAAGTATTTGAAATCAAAAAGGATCTATTCAAACCCCCTTCTAGATCTATTGTGTACCTACTGGGAACTAACATGTTGTGTCATGGCTTTTTTTTGTTGCTCCTAGTTGCCATGGATGCAGACCTATACATATATATATATATATATATATATATATATATATATATATAGAGCAAGTATCAAGAGCATTCTCCTTAAATAACATTCCTCTTTAAATAACACTCTTTTATTAAAATTACGTCGTTTTGGAGTCTTTTTAAAAAAAGAAGTGGGGCCGTGGGTGGCATTTTTATAAATAAAAGGAAAGCAAGTGGGATCACTCTCTTTTAAAAGACTCCAAAACGACGTAGTTTTAATAAATGAGTGTTATTTAAGGAGGAATGCTATTTAAATGGAATGCTCTTAATCCTTGCTCTATATATATTTATATATGTATGTTTGTGTGTGTGTGTGAAAAATGTACATACATAGTCGCATATGACGACGATTTTTTTGGGCTACGTCAACGGTTCAATCGTTACCATAGATATTTATAGGCCAAAAAAACATCGCTATAGCACACAATTATGTATATACATATGTATGTATATATATATATATATATGTAAAATTAAGTTTTTTTTTGTATTAATATGGAATTATAATTTAACGGCTGAAAGACACTTCTGTCCCTCAAAGTTCACCCATTTTTTAATTCATCTTTAAAATTCATTTTTCTTCAATTAGGTATTTAAAGTAGCATTTTTTTGGCATTTTCGTTTCTTCTACTACTCTATTTGACCCAACTCGGCCCCTAATTTTTAATATTATAAAATAAAATAGTATTTTAAAATAATAATTATATTTAATATTTTAAAAAAAATAATTTTAAATAATTATTATTTTTAATATTAAAAAAATATTATTTAAAAATTAAAAAATAATTGAATAATATTTTAGAATAAAATAATTTTGTAAAATAATTTGAAAATAATAATATTTTTAATATTCTAAAATAAATATTCATTTTTAAATAATAATTATTTTTATATTTAAAATAAAATATTATTTTTAAAAATATTTAAAATTAATTATTATTTTAAGGAAAAATATTAGAAAAATTTATTTTTTCTCTAAAATGAATAAAGTTTCATAAAAAATATATTCAAAAAAATTAAAGTTAAATTTTTTTAATCTTAATTATTTGTATGAAAATTTACAAATTATTTAAATAAAATTGTTTTTTATGAATATAAATTTTTATTTTTTTTGTTTTATTTTTTTAAATATATATTATAAAAATTTGATCATTTTTTGAAAAAGGAAAATTTTCTAATTTTTTTCCTGAAAATAATAATTATTTTTAAAACTTATTTATTTATTTTTTTAAAAAATTGAATTAGTTTTTTATTTATCTTTTAATGTTTTTTGTATTTTAATTTTAATTTTTAGTTTTGGACCCTCTTCGGAACAAAGCACACCAACATCTGTCCTTCAACTACCATTCGCAACCGACCACTCAAGATCAATCGATTCAACATCGCTACTCAAGCAACCATCCTACCAATGTCTAACTTAATCTATGCACAATCCTTTGACTCTAACTCAGAGATGTCGTAGCCTCCTCATGATCCTCCACTATTGAAACTCCTCTTTGCCTGAATGTCCGACCTATTTTGATTGTTATCCAACCTGGGATGGTTATTCATATCCCAATCTTTTGGCCTTTCCGTCGTATTTGGCTTTAGACTCCCCATAGCCTCGTCAATTGTAATGAAGCCTTCGACTCTATCATAGGCTTCCGTTAAGTCCTTCGAAAATATTGAACATCAAATCTTTGACTAACTTTTTGGATCTCACCACGTATAATCCTGTCTGGAAATATCTGAGGGCCTGGGGACCATTCAAGTCTGTCATCTTCCCGACCGCCTCTCAAAATTTCTTTACATATTGGCTGAGAGTCTCGTTAGAATATTGCCTAATCTGAACCAATGATCTAGTCTGCTTACCTCTCCTCTTATTGCTCTCGAACCGCCTATAAAACTTGTCACAAAGCTCCTTCCACGTCGAGATTGAATTCGGGGCTAATAACGTCATCCACTGCCAAGCTTTCTTCCTCAGGGTTGTGATGAACATCTGACACTTGATCGCATCTGAATAATCATAATATTTCATCAATCAATCATATGTCTGGCTGTGATCTTATGGATCTTTTGTACCATCTTAATTATCCAAATGTGAAGCCTTCTTATTTGGATTGGCCTAAACCCAATCAATCTTTGGGGAAAATGATGACGTTGGGTCAATCGGACTCTCCATCTCCTGATTGGGGGCTGAAAGTCTCTTCTACAGCTCTGCTACCCTTTAGGTAAGTGCCTCATGTTCGTTTCTTTAGGGGGATGACTCTCGCTTATCCCGGTTCCTGGGTTCCGGAGAGACCACCTATGTGACGGCCCCAAAATAGATATGTATCACCCATTCTGAGTTGTCAAATATATGGTACAGAATACAACTACAACTTAATTATATAACTGTCGTGCAAAATACGACAAAACATAAGCTGTGAGTTTTAATACGATTATTGTCTCCTAGATAATATCCAAACTCAAATTCAATCTTATTACAATTATTATCACATTATTTCATAGAATAGTGAGGACTACTATATCCACCATCTGGACCGTCAATCCATTCCCCGACTAGTCCCAGCTATATTCTCATTTCCTAAAGAGAATAATGAAAGAAAAGGGTGAGCTCAATTAGCCCAGTAAGAAATATTATGACTAAGATAATGCAGAATAAATTATCGTTAGCCTTCAACAGTATAACAACTAATAAAATACAATAGACAATAAGTTTTAGATCAACAACTACAGTGGAATAAACAATCCATTAGAAGATTCAAGTAGAGCATGATATCTACTATCTTCTATGATTTAAAAGTTTATCATCAATTTTATAGTTGAGACTTAGCTTAATAAATAATCCACATCACTGAATTATCCATGTACTACGGGCCAAGGATATTCATTAGTATCACGACCACGAATTATCCATGCACTACGGGCCAAGGATATTCGTGTTTTCACCAATGGTCATGATCATGCCAAACAACAATTCATCTTTGCACCCTTATCCGAAGAGAATGCATGGTCATAATCACACCAACATTTGTCCATCAATGTACTACGGGCCAACGAGGACTTTAACCACATCATTTGTAACATTACGGTCATGATTATACCGAATAATCCCTAGTTATAATCATACCAATCAACAATCCATCTATGCACGTAAGCCACATATGACTTTCATCACAATATAAACATGAAGATGATGACAATGATATAAGAATTCAATTAAAAAAAAGCAAATGATAAATTTTAAAGATTTATAATTTAATTTATCCAGAATTCAATAATATCAAAATTGTCAATATGATACTCCTTTGTGGAGTAAAATTAAAGAATAATATTGTATCAAAAATGATTTGAATCGAAAAGAAATCAATTTTTGTCATGAATAGTACTCCGGGTAAATAGTACCCGAGTAAATAGTACCCCATGAATAGTACTTCGAGAATAGTACTTCATGAATAATACTTTATGAATAGTACTTTGTGAATAGTACTTCGTGAATAGTACTTTATAAATAGTACCGTACTTATGAATAATACCATATTTATGAATAGTACTTTATTAATAGTGCCGTATAAATGAATAGTACCCTCAAATAGTACTCCGACATAAAAATCATTAAATTTAACAAGAATGTTCAGAAAAATATCCTTGTGAAATGATACTAGATGAAGCGCAAATTTCAAGGATATTCTACTAATTTTACAGAGTATAGAAGCAATACTTTAACAAAATGAGTATAGAATTCAGAATCTGAAATGAAATAATATTACTTACATACTACAGAGTATGGAAGAAAATATTATTTCTTACGAATATTGAACGAAATAAAATTTCTTACGAATACGAAAAATAATATCGTAAGCGAATATGAAATAAATAATACCCCTTAGCTTAGAAGAAGACTGGATACTAGAATAGTGAAGTAGCACAATATTCTTCTTCTTTCTCTCTATAGCTTCTCTATCTATAATTGCACTTGTAAGTCTTAGTGAATTGGTGAGAATGAAAGAAGAATGAGCTTCTATTTATAGAAAAACATAGTTTTAATAATTGCACGTTTTAGGGGTCGAATTATTACAATATAGTACCTTCATATTTTCCTCTATTTTTAATTTAGTCCTACAAGTATTATCAAACTTGCACCACCTCCCCTAATAGTACATATATGTGAATCAATAGTTCCATTCATGTGATATATGAATGTGAACTAATAGCAATCAATTGCTCATTTATCCGATTAATTACCCGATTGGTCAATTTAACCTCCAGAAATCAATTATTATCGAAATAAATGTCGATTTCCACAAACACTAATAATCCTAACATAATGGAAATATCAATTTCATATTTAATCAACACGAACTTTATTCATCATTAATATTATAACTCACAATATTTAACAACTAGATCATTCTCAAGAAAGAGGGGCTTTCCGATAAGAATTTTTCCCTATTGGCGTGCAGTTAGGTGACCAAACCCCTTTCTCCGACAGAACTTTTTAGACATCGTCAATATAGCAAATAATAATATGAATAACTTTGTCTTCTTAATTATTAATTTAATAATATAAAATATTGTACAGATGATACTATGACAATAATTGAATCAATAATATGAGAGATATTATGCAACAATTACTGTAGCAATAATTGAGTATAACTAAGTGACTTCTCACGTAAGCATCAATAATCAATATTGTGTGCTACTATGCAACCACGCGTCTTACTGTTCTTTTACCACCGGTTATTTCAACAGTTTAACAGTAAATTTTTCACTGTTATTTTTATAAAAAGATATTTCTGTCATTTTTTTATTCCGACAGTAATTTCGTTGTGGAGTCCACCAATGATTGTGTCGTCGTATTAATATTCTCTAATAAAACGAATATTCCCCGACCAATCGAATATTTTATGACAACTTGCATACCTTGTAAAATTTATAAATACTACCCACAACTATAACATTATATCAAATCCACACCTTAATATTAAAAAAATATTTTGAGAAATTAAATCTTTATTCATAAAATTTGGGGTCTTATAACCTCCTCTTCTTATGAAATTTCACCCTCGAAATTTATGTACGTACCTGGTATGTCGAAGAGGTGACGATACCTTGTTTATATTCTATCTCTTGAGGTATAACCTTTGAGCGTAGAATATGATCCTTCTTATCCAAGATTTTAATAGGTATCTCCTCATATGTTAAATCTTCTGCTATCTCATCTAGTTCTAATTCAATAATATGGTTCGGGTCTTCCACATATTTACGTAACATCGATACGTGAAAAATATTATAAAAAATACATACTTGACATTAAGGCGAGTTTGTAAGCCACAGTTCCTACTCGATCGAGGAATTAAAGTGGACCAATAAAATCGAGGGTTGAGATTTCATCTTTTCGTTGATTCTTGCTTCTAGAATAACTCCTTCTTGCACCTTTTTCTTCACATTCATTAGCTCTGAGTCTGTAGCTTGAGCGATTTTAACTTTATCGATTAAAGTCGATTATACTCGTATATTTGCTATCTTTACGTAGGTTCTTGGAGTCTTTAACTCTATCTCCATCCTTTGTAAATTATACAAAATGGTTCTTTGTGTTAACGACGTCGTACTCGTAACCGCATATGATCTTCTACTCAACGCGTCAGCTACCACGTTCGCTTTTTCCATGATGATATTGAATGGTATGGTTGTAATCTCTCAACGGCTCAAGCCAATGTCTTTAGTGCATATTACGTTCGTTTTGGGTGAAGAAATATTTGAAGATTTTAGAAATGAGTTTTGTACTGGGGTAATACAAAATTCAATTCACGCTCTGGGGTAGGCTAGGAAGTTCTTCGGGAATACGTCAGGAAATTTATTAACGATTGAAATATCATTCAAAACTGTGACTCTCATCCAAGACTTAGATAGCACGTCACATTGATACTTATCAACTTGACACCGTTGTTCACGGCGTCTCCTACGTATAGTCTGGCTTCGGTGCATTCCATGACTTGGAAGTCACCAGCGAAAGGCTCGGGTCTCTTTACTTATGGCTTAATATGACAGTATTGACTTTAGTGGTTTTGTTACTTGAATTCGCATAACAGGTTGGTTAGGAAGGCTAACAACCTTACGAAAACAATCAATTTTAGCATGATGAGTAATTAACCAGTCGATTCCTAAAATCACATCAAAGGCAAGTATTTTCAAAGGAATAAGATCGACAGGTAATGTGTGGGTAACGATTTCAATCAAATAAGATTTATAAACAGTGGATGTAATGAAGGTTTCTCCTAACGGAGTTTCAACAGATAAGTCAAAGTCTAATTTCTCTGGAGTTAAATTTAAATGTTGAGCGCAAGTAGGAGAAATAAAAGAATAGGTAGAATCGGTATCGAATAAGGTATAGACTTCGCAAGAGTTTATGATTAACTTACCTGTGATAACTTCATTCGGGTTCCTCGACAAACGCTCTCACTTAAAATACCGGCTATAACTTATCTGGGACATCCTTTGGCGTCACCATCCCAGTTGGACTTGACTTTACTACACGAAAAAATTGATCTAGGTGACCTTCTCTTCCGTAATTGAAACACGCTTTGGGTTGCTGCGTACAGTTTGGACAGAAGTGTCCCTCCTGTCCGTATTTGAAACATATGACCAGTGGTCGTTCTCTTTCCTTCGAAATGGGTGTCGGTGCTGCTTTCGATGTCTTTTCGTCATTGTTAAATCTTCTCTTCTTAAAATTGTTCTCACTTAGTTCACCTTTCCTATTATATTAGCCATGATTACCACCGAAGTGGTTACCATTTCTTGCCTAATAATTTCCTCCACGATGGTTATCGTTGTTCCGATGGTCGTTGCCACAGGTACGATTATTATCGTGTTATTGGTCGTTGCCTTTTGGTTGAGCTGACTCATTATCGCGGTCCACTAACTGATCCCTATTCATAACATCCGAATATAAACAAAGTTTGTGAGAAATTAGGTATTGACGTATTTCGGGTTTCAAACCTCTTAGAAACATTCACGTCATTCGCTCCTCATTATCAACTAAATGGGATGCAAACCGGGACAACTCGACAAACTTAGCCTCGTATTGAGATACGGTCATATTGTTTTGCTCCAGCTTGATGAATTCCACCTCCTTCATGTGAAGAATACTTTCAGCAAAGTACTTGTCGTTGAAAAATTCATGGAACTTCTCCCAAGATATATTTAGTACGGAAGGTTGAGTACGCTTTACAGATTCCCACCAATGATCTGCCTCTTCACGCAACATAAAGGTGACGAAAGGAACCTGTTGCTCCTCTATACATTCCAAGACATCAAATATCTTGGTGATCTACTTTATCCACGTCTCTACCTTAAGTGGTTCTGGCTTTCCCAAAAACTCTGGTGGTCCCAGCACCTTGAACTGCTTAGCGGTGACCAATCGTGAGTTTCCAGTGTTTCTACCTGTATTTTGAACAAGAATCTCTCTCGTTTGGTGTTGTATAAATTCAAAAAAATTCCTAAACATACCATCATTCGTCATTTGGTCGGTGTTGTTGTTTACACGAGGATTATTGCCTTCCTAATGTATATTATCCTGGTTATTGATCGTCTGTGACTCAGCGGTCTCATGTGCTTCATTGCTTATCTCAGCATTTTCAGATGTCATTCTCAAACACTGTCACAAAACAAGGGTTAATTGACATGCCACATATTATCCCTATACTCTGACCTACCAATTAAAAAACAAATAACTTAGGTCGGTCATACTAACGAAGGATTAACCTGTCTCTCCCCTCCTAGTTCTAGTCTCACATCGTAGCCAGGGATCATATCTCTAAGCTTTGATACCAACTGTGACACCCCCAAAATAGATATACATCACCCATTTTGAGTAGCCAAATACATGATACAGAATACAACTATAACTTAATTATATAACTGTCGTGCAGAATACGACAAAACATAAGCTGTGAGTTTTAATACAAATATTGTCTCCTAGAAAATATCTAAACTCAAATTCAATCTTATTACAATTATTATCACACTATTTCATAGAATAGTGAGGACTACTATAGCCACCATCTGGACCGTCAATCCATTCCTTGACTAGTGACTCTCATCAAGAATACGTCAGGAAATTTATTAAAAATAGAAATATCATTCAAAACTGTGACTCTCATCCAAGACTTGGATAATACGTCACATTGATACCTATCAACTTGCCACAGTTATTCACGACGTCTCCTACGGATATTCTGGCTTCGGTGTATTGCAAGACTTGGAAGTCACCAGCAAAAGGCTCGGGGCTCTTTACTTATGGCTTGATATGACAGTGATTAACTTTGGTGGTTAGGTTGCTTGAATTCGCATAACATGTTGGTTAGGAATATAAAAGCTAACAACCTTACGAAAAGCATGATGAGTAGTTAACTAACCGATTCCTAAAATCACATCAAAGGAAAGTATTTTCAAAGAGATAAGAACGATGGGTAACGTGAAAGTGTCGATTTGAATCAATAAGATTTAAAAACATTGGAGGTAACAGAGGTTTCTACTAACGAAGTTTCAACCAATAAGTCAAAGTCTAACTTCTCTAGGTTCAAATTTAAACGTTGAGCGCAAGCAGGAGAGATAAAAGAATGGGTAGAATCAGTATCTAATAAGGTATAGACTTCGCAATAATTTGTAATTAACTAACCCGTGCTAACTTCGTTCGCATTACTCGCTTTTGAGATGTCACGAAAAATGCTCTTTCTGAAACCACGGACTTTGTTTTGTCCGTATCCGCCTTTGGTGCCACCGTCCCAGCTAGACTTGATTTCGCTATAGGATAAAATCGAGCTATGTGACCGTCTTTTCCATAACTAAAACATACCTTGGAAGGCTATGAATAGTTTGGACTTATATGTCCCTTTTCTCCGCATCTGTAGCATTTAACTGGTGGTCGTTCTCCTCCCCTAGAATTTGTTGCTGGTGTTGGTGTTGCTGCCAACGTCTTCCCATCATCGTTAAATCTTCTCTTCTTGAATTTTCCACTTCTATTATCTTGGCCATGATTACCACCGAAGTGGTTACCATTCTTGGCATGATAATTTCCCCCACGATGGTTATCATCGTTTCGATGGCCGTTGCCACCGGTAAGATTATTATCGTGTTGTTGGCCATTGCCTTTTGGTTGTGCTGACTCATTATTGTGCTCTAATAACTGAGCCCTATTCACAAAATTTTAATAGAAACAAAGTTTGTGAGAAATGAGGTATTGACGTATATCGGGTTTCAAACCTCTTAGAAACATTAGCGTTATTCGCTCCTCATTATCGACCAAATAGGATGCAAACCGAGATAACTCCGCAAATTTAGCCTCGAATTGCGACACGGTCATATTGTTATGCTCCAACTTGATGAATTCCACCGCCTTCATGTGACTAATACTTTCGGGAAAGTACTTGTCGTTGAACAACTCTTGGAACTTCTCCCAAGACATCATGAGTGCGTCATGCTGGGTACGCTTTACAGATTTCCACCAATAATCTGCCTCTTCACGCAACATAAAGGTGGCGAAGGGAACCTTTTGCTCCTCGGAGCATCCCAAGATATCAAATATCTTGATGATATGCTTTAACCAAATCTCCGCTTTAAGTGGTTCTGGCTTTCCCAAAAACTCCGGCGGTCCCAGCTCCTTGAACTGCGTAGCAGTGGCTAGCCGTGGGTTGCCATTGACTCCGCCTGCATTATGAACATGAGTCTCTCTCCTTTGGTGTTGCATGAATTCTAAAAAGTTCTTAAACATACCATCGTTCGTCATTTGGTCGGTGTTGTTATTTACCTGAGGATTATTGTCTTCCCGTTGCACATTATCTTGGGTATTGATCGTTGGTGACTCAACGGTCTCATGTGCTTCATTGCTAATCTCAACATTTTTAGATGCTATTTTCAAACAATGTCACAAAACAAGGGTTAATTAACATATCACATATTATCCCTATACTCTGATCGACCAATTAAATACCAAATAAACTTAGGTAGGTCATACTAGCGAAAGAATTCCCCGTCTCTCCCCTCCTAGTTCTTGTCTCATATCTCAGCCAGGGATCATATCCCTAAGCTTTGATACCAACTGTGATGCCCCCAAAATAGGTATACATCACCCATCTTGAGTCGCCAAATACATGGTACAAAATCAAATACAAACTTAATTATACAACAGTCGTGTACAATACAACAAAACATAGCTGAGAGTTTAAACAAGAATATTGCCTTCTAGACAATATCCACTCTTAATGGAGTCCTCATTACAATTGTTATCAAACTATTTAACAGAATAGTGAGGACTACTAAAGCCACTTATCCTGGACCATCACTCAATTTCCCGACTCTTTCCAACTATATTCTCATTTCCTGAAGAGAACAATGAAAGAAAAGGGTGAGCTCAACTAGCCCAGTAAGAAATATTAAGACTAAGATAATGCAGAATAAATTATCCTTAGCCTTAAACAGTATAACAATTGATAGAATATAATAGACAACAAGTTTTAGATCAACAACTGTAGCGGAATAAGCAATCTATTAGAAGAGACAAGTAGAACATAAAATCTACTATCTTCTATGATTTAAAAAGGTTTTTCATCACTTTTATCGCTGAAACTAAGCTTAATAAATAAACCACAACATCCCTGCACCACGGCCAAAGATATTCATGTAATCATCAATGGTCATGATTATACCGAATAATCTCTGTTCATAATCATACCAACTACTGTCCATCAATGAACTACAGGCCAATGAGGACTTTTATCACATCATTCGTCACATTACGGTCATGATTATACCGAATAATCCCTGGTCATAATCATACCAAGTCCATCTATGCACATAAGCCAAAGATGACTTTAATCACAATATAAGCATGAGGATGATGACGATGACAAAATATTTTAAAAAAACAAGTTCAAGGATAAATTTTAAAGATTTATAATTTAATTTATCAATAAATCAATAACGTCCAAATTGTCAACATGATACTGCTTTGTAGAGTAAAATTCAAGAATGCTCAGAAGAATATTTCCATGAAAAGATACTGGATGAAGCGCAAATATCAAGGATATTCCACTAATTTCATGGAGTATAGAAGCCAAAGCTTTAACCAACTGAGTAGAAGAGAATATATGAAACTGCAAATGGATTTTCCCCCGCCATGCGGTAATCCACATAGACAGATCATTTCTATAATTTAATAAGGAATGAATACGAAGGATCATTCACCATGTATGCGGTAATTCACATAGACAGGTTATTTCAACAGAATAATAAAGAATGAAATAACATAAGAATTCAACATGTATGTGGTAGTCCGTGTAGACAGGTTATTCCAACAGAATAATAAAGAATGGAATAATAGCAGAATTCACCAGGCATGCGATAGAGCGGACAGACATGTTATTTCAATAGAATAATAAAGAATAGAACCAAGTTATGCGTAATCCGCACAGACAGGATATTCCAACAGAATAATAAAGAATGGAATAACAACAGAATTCACCAGGCATGCGATAGACTGCACAGACATGTTATTCCAATAGAATAATAAAGAATGGAATAACAGAAGAATTTCACCATGTATGCGTTACTTCGCATAGACTGGTTATTCTAACATAATAATAACGAATGGAATAATAACCCTTACGAGTATTGAAAGAAAATAACTCTCTTCATGAATACGAAAGAATAATACCCCTTACCTTAGAAGAAAACTGGAATAGTGAGGTAGCAGACTTCTCTTCTCCTTTCTCTCTATAATTTTTCTCTATAATAATTACTCTATAGCTTTAGTGAATTGGTGAAAAATAATGAAGGAATGAGCTTCTATTTATAAAAAAATATAGTTTCGATAATTGCACGTTTTGGGGCTCGAAATATTATAGTATAATACCTTCCTCTTTTCTTTATTTTTAATTTAGTCCTACAAGTATTATCAAACTTGCACCACCTCCCCTAATAGTAAATCATGTGAATCAATAGTAAATCATGTGACTCAATAGTTCTAAACATGTGAAAACATTAATTACAGTATAATACATCTATTCCTCCATTTTTAATTTAGTCATGCAAATATTATCAATCTTGCACCAACTCCCCTAATAGTAAATCATGTGAATCAATGTACACACATGTGATCACATAGTTATAAGTATGTGAATTAATAGCAATTAATTGCTCATTTATCTGGTTAATTACCCGATAACTTCCAGACATCAATTATTATCGAAATAAATATCGATTTCCACTAACACCAATAATTCTCACACAATGAAACTATCAATTTCATCTTTAATCAACATGAACTTATTCATCATTCATATTATAATTCACAATATTTAACAACCAGGTCGTTCCCAAGAAAGAGGGGGCTTTTCGATAAAGATTTCTCACTATTGGCGCACAATTAGGTGACCAAACCTCTCCTTGACAGAACTTCTAGACATTGTCAATATTGCAAATAATAATATGAATAACTTTTTCGTCTCAATTATTGATTTAATAATATAACATATTATGCAGATGATATTGTGACAATAATTGAATCAATAATATGAGAGATATGATGCAGCAATTACCGTAATAATAATTGACTATAACTGAGCAACTTTTTATGTAAGCATCAATAATCAATACCGTGTGCTACTATGCAACCACGCGTATTACTGTACTTTTAATACCGGGTAGTTCAACAGTTTTAACGGTAACACTTTCACCGTTATTTTTATAAAATTATAATTCTGTCGTTTTCTAACTACGACAATACTTCTGTTGTGTGGTCCACCAATGATTATGTCGTCGTGCGGATATTCCTCGACAAAAAGAATACTCCCCGACCAAACGAATATTTTATAACAACTTGCATACTTTGCAAAAATGTTGACATATCACCCTTACCTTTAACCTTTTATCAATTTAACCATTTACGAAATAAAATAATAATTATAAGAAAATTGAATACTTTTATTTCATAAAATTTAGGGTCTTACAAATAGTACTTCGAGAATAATACTTCATGAATAGTACTTTGTGAATAGTATTTTATGAATAGTACTTTTTGAATAGTACTTTTTGATTAATACTTTTTAAATAGTACCGTACTTATGAATAGTACCGTATTTACGAATAATATCCATGAATAGTACTTTATGAATAGTACCGTACATATGAATAGTGCCGTATAAATGACTAGTACCCATGAATAGTACTCCAACATGAAAAGCTTGTAATTTAACAAGAATGTTCAAAAAAATATCCTTGTGAAACGATATTAAATGAAGCACAAATTTCAAGGATATTCTACTAATTTCACAGAGTATAGAAGCAATACTTTAACAAAATGATTATAGAATTCAGAATCTGAAACGAAATAATATTACTTACATACTACAGAGTATGGAAGAAAATATTATTTTATACGAATATTGAACGGAATAAAATTTCTTACGAATATAAAAAATATTATCGTAAGTGAATATGAAATAAATAATACCCCTTACCTTAGAAGAAGACTGGATACTGGAATAGTGAAGTAGCAGAATACTCTTCTTCTTTCTCTTTATAGCTTCTCTCTCTATAATTGCTCTTGTGAGTCTTAGTGAATTGGTGAGAATGAAAGAAGAATGAGCTTCTATTTATAGGAAAATATAATTTCGATAATTGCACATTTTGGGACTCGAATTATTACAATATAGTACCTTCATCTTTTCTTCCATTTTTAATTTAGTCCTACAAATATTATCAAACTTGCACCGCCTCCCCTAATAGTGCGTGCATGTGAATCAATAGTTCATGCATGTAAATCAATAGTTCCATTCATGTGAACAAATAGTTATATGCATGTGAATTAATAGCAATTAATTGCACATTTATATGATTAATTACCCGATTGGTCAATTTAACCTTCAGAAATTAATTATTATCGAAATAAATATCGATTTCCACAAACACTAATAATCCCAACACAATGGAAATATCAATTTCATCTTTAATCAACACGAACTTTATTCATCATTAATATTATAACTCACAGTATTAAACAATCAGATCATTCCCAGGAAAGAGGGGGCTTTTTGATAAGGATTTCTCCCTATTAGCGCACAATTAGGTGACCAACCCCTTTTCCTCGACAGAACTTTCTAGACATCGTCAATATAGCAAATAATAATATGAATAACTTTTTCATCTCAATTATTGATTTAATAATATAATATATTATGCAGATGATACTATGAAAATAATTGACTCAATAATATGAGAGATATTATGCAGCAATTACTGTAGTAATAATTAAGTATAACTGAGTGACTTCTCACGTAAGCATCAATAATCAATACCGTGTGCTACTATGCAACCACGCGTATTACTATTCTTTTACCAACTGGTATTTCAACAATTTAACGGTAAAACTTTCACCGTTATTTTTATAAAAAGATATTTCTGTCGTTTTCTCATTCCGACAGTAATTCTGTTGTGGGGTCCACCAATGATTGTGCCGTCGTACGAATATTCCCTGATAAAATGAATATTCCCCGACCAATTGAATATTTTATGACAACTTGCATAGTTTGTAAAATTTATAAATACTACACACAACTATAACATTATATCAAATCCACACCTTAATATTGAAAAAATATTTCGAGAAATTAAATCTTTATTCATAAAATTTGGGGTCTTACAACACACCTTTTCTGTTCGGACCTTCCTCTGGCTTTGCTATTTGCTTCTCGAGAGCAGCTTCGGCGCTTGCTCCTTTCCTGAGAACGCCTTTGATGCTTGCTTCTTTCATTAGAGTGACTTCGTCGCCTGCTCCTTTCCTGCCTAGAACCGTCTGAATGATATGTCCTAGAATGGTTCCTTGTTGATGTTTCTCGATGACAGTTATGGGTAGAAGAAGCCTCATCCCCACTTATCAACAATGTCAGCTGTGCATCCAGTTCCTTTTGTTGAAGACGAAGGGCCTCAATAGCATTTTGATTCTCTTGTACCTTTGTGGTCAAGATCAACTGCCTAGTGTCCTGGCTACCTCTCCTGGAGTCCCTATTTTCCTAGTACATGTTTGCGATGATATATCCTCAACACGATCGTTCTGTCTCGTTTCCTTGCTGTTGAAGGCAATCGACGTCTGATACGGTCCGGTAGAGTATTCTTTGGACCCACCGAATGACTATTATCCTCCATGCGACCGGTTGATCAATCTTTAGTCGAACCCCTGGGTTGAGCCTATGGTTTGGAAATTGATTTTCCCTGTCTAAAATCGGTCTTACTGGTCGATATTATTTCTGATCAAATTCTTGAGTGATTGAAATTTATCTAGCACTAAAAGCCCTCCTTTTAGCGCCAATGTTAACACCAAGATTCATCTACAGGCCTTAATCACCAATAGCGCACCCAATCCTGCATAGAAACGAAGTCACATGGAGAAACTTGATGGCTTAGGTCGTCAGGGGATAGCTCTGGTGTGATAATAAGTATAGGCTGAATTAGATTTAACAATGGAGGTATTATGCTTTAGTGCTGGAAAATTAATGAGATAGTGTGTACCTGTGAACCAGAGTATAACCTTGTATTTATAGTTATCACACCTCCTTAAAACACCACATCCCGAATCGTAATAGAATTCCTCATTATAGAGGATACCATAATGTGATAGAAGTGAATCTCCTTAAAAAGGAAGTCGAATATTATCTTGACTCTTTCCTAATGAATTGGAAATTAAATATAGTTAGGAATCCTAGATTCCTTAAAATTCTCCCACTTCCCAAAACAGACTCCTACTTGGGGAAACTTCCTTTACATGAACTATAACCCAACGAATCGCCACACCCAAAAAATTATATCCCAAAAATAACCATCGATGAATGTGGATCAATTCCGGTTAAAAATATCGACAAATATTTTTTTATTCGGCATTTTCTCCGTCTCTTTTTATGCATCTTTTTAGAAAGATTTTTGTTTCTTTTTATTTGTCGTTTATAAATTTTAAGAAATTATCAAATATTTGATGTCCATAGTATTCTTTAAGATTAAAAGGTAATTTGTTTCTCACACACCTTTTCAATAAATTTTAAAAAGCTAGTATTAAAATTTTATACTCAATTTAATTAGTAGACAAAGTATTAATTGTATTAATATATATGCATAACTTTAATTAAAAAAGGACGAAGGGAGTATTTAAAATAGGCTTAAATATAATTTACTACCCTAATCTATAAGTCATGTTCTACTTCGGTGATCCACCTTTCAATTTTGTCAATTATATAATTGAACTATTAATTTTTTTCAATTGCAACAAATTAAGACTGTCGCGTCAGAAATTGCTGACGTGGCTATTTGGGTGGGCAATTAGTTAGTTGAATTATAATGAAAAAAATAGTTTTTTATTTATTGATTAATTTTTTTATATAATGGAGAGTAAAATGGTTACATCCCATACATTAAGACTAATTAAACAAATGAAAAACTTCAAAAACAATAACAATCGATCAAAAGTAAGCCCTAAAATCGATCAAAAAAGCCCTAACTCTAAGAATCTGGTGAAGAAGGTCTGAGAAAAGCAAATCGAACAACGATTCCAACATAGGACTTTTTTAAAACTTAAAGCAGGTTAGGGGTTTATTTCATCTATAAATGGATTATGCTTTAAATTAATTTAATTCTTTTTAGATCTGTAAAGATCTGAACTTTGCCCTAATTTGATCTCTCTATAATCTCTCATGGGTGAAATCGCAGTTCTTCAGCCATAAGATCTACTTGAAAATAGATATCCTTGCTAAAATTTGAATTATTTTGCCATGAAATCTCGTCAAAAATCAAGAGAGTACAAGACAGTACAACCCAAAGCCTCGACTGGAGAGAGTCTGACACTCGCCGATGAGCACCGAGACAAATAATTTCTTAGTTTTCTTCGCGATGTCAACTGATCTTCGCCCAATTTTCTAAATGGAGAATGAGATTGTTGAAGAGCTTCAACAGGCTCATAGATTGGCTGTAAGCCTGGTCAAAGAGGTTGATGTGAAGAACCAAAAGTTGTGGGAATTAGAGTGCAAGTATAATAAGGCTTCCACAGCTCTGGGGAGGATGATTGCCGAGAAAGATAAGCTCCACCAAGCTTTTGTTGAAGGTTGTAACATATATTTCTCTTAATACTATAACATTTTGAATCTGGGTAATACTAAAAATTGCACTCAGTTAAAATATTTGTAACCAATTCAGTGTTATTTGTTTCTTTAAAGATTTTCATGCCATAGTTTTGTTTCCCCGCTCTGTTGGGTTTATTCTTTGTAGTGTTTAAAAAAGTTTTATTTTATGTGTTTCGATGAAGTAAGTCTTTGATCGATTGTTATTGTTTTGAAGATTTTGATTTGTTTAATTAGTGAATGCAAGGCTCTGACCAATTTATCCTTTATTATATCAAATTTGTTTAATTAAAACATAAAAACTATTTTTTTACACACATAAGCTGCCTTATGCCCTGTGACGCCCCTAAATTCGGTTCCCTTGAACCTCAAATTTGATGCTCGCGATACATTATACACAACTCATCTAGCTACCCATCCATTATGAATTATATCATTCATTACATAACTTATTACAAATATGTAACAATATCCCAGGTTTCTATAACCTTAACATTACATGCCCTATAATACAAAAAGATTATATTAATACATAACATAATTAAAAAGTACTTCAAATGTCACTATTTGGTCGCATACTCTTTTCGTTTGTTCTTTTTAAAACCTTTAGCTACCTTGGCTTAAGCTAAAATGCTTTATTTAAGTAAAGGGTGAACAACTAGTGTGCTTCACAAATTAAAACGTACAATAAAAGATATAGGAGAATCTAACTTTCTAGAACTTCAACAATATTCAAAAGATTGTGAAGTAGCTTATCAATAAATCATTGTCAATAACAAGAATTTTCTTAAATTTCTGGCTGAATAACATAATAATTAAGAATGAAAGAGTAAAATTCTTTCGAAGGTTCAATAATATTCAATTGATTAAGAAGAATTAGCAATACTTGCAACAATATCAAATAAAATAGGATATTCTCATATTTTATGCTTAGTGATCACAATGGATTTAGAACTGCTAGAGGAATCATCAGTTAATAAAAGTAAATTACCTCAAGAATATAAGTTAGTTATCAAAACTAATTATACTCTTATGCGAGTACTTTCTTGTAAAACCCATAACTTTTATTCAACACATCCAAAAATCACCATCTTTGGACTAAACCTTGCTAACTCATCATACTAACATACTAAATTTTCTCAAAATTTTTAGAGCACATAAAATAGATGAAAATGCCCCTGGAATGAACTATCCAAAAACTGTCAACTTTCTTTTTTCTTTTAACTGGATTGTTTTGGCTAAAATAGTTGTTATGACTTGTAAAATCAACATTTTTGAGTGCTACCAATTGATTTTAACATTTAACTCACATATCTAGCACCCGTATTTGACGGATCACAAAAAGAATGTGTAGATCTCAAATGGTAGACATTTAAAATAAACAAAACTAGGGTTTTCTCAAGCTAGAAAAATAGTTTTGCTTTTCTTTGTTTTGATCAAACTTTTAACACCCAAAAAGGTTAGATCTATACATAAAACACCCATTTATATGTAGATCTAAGGTTTTGGAGTTCAAGAACATAAGTTCTTTATTTTATCAAACTATCAAAATAATAAAACAAAACTGAAGTTATTAAGGATTGATTTTTACACCTTTTGTGTGGATGATCTCCTTACTCCTTCTAAGTGATATGAAGTTTTAAAACACAAATTTCTCCTCTACTATTTTCATTTTAAAGCTCACAGTCTTCTCTCTCTTTTTCTCTTCCTATTTTTCTTTCTATTTCTTAGCTTTTTGGGAGAAAGGAGAATGAAATAAAAAGCAAAAATTTTATTTCACAAATGGGATGATGGTTTTAGAGGCTAGTAACATGTATACTTACATATCATATATGCATACATTTCTCCCACCTTATCTCCTTTGCTTGCTTGTAAATCTACTTAAAATAAAATGGCTAAGTAATATGATGACATATAAGTGGGAGTTGTTCACCAACTTTGACATATAAGTGGGAGTTGTTCTCTCTCCTTACGTGAGCGGATGAAGCCCCCCTAAATTATCCCAATTTTGAATTATTTTAATTGCTATAATTTGCTTAATAAAATGACCTAAAAGTCCCTTACCACATTGTAAGGCCCCAACTTTTTATGAATAAAAATTTAATTTTCCCTAAATGTTATATTGAATAATAAGGTGTGGATTTGATATAATGTTATAGTTATGGGTGATATGTGCAAATTTTGCAAAGTAAACAAGTTGTCATAAAATAATCGGTTGGTCGAGAAATATTTGTACGACGGCACAATCATTGGTGGAACCCACAACGGAATTACTGTCGGATGTAGAAAGCGACAAAAATAACCTTTTTATAAAAATAACGAAAAAACTTTCACCGTTAACTGTTGAAATACACGGTGATAAAAGTACAATAATACGCGTGGTTACACAGTAGCACACGGTATTGCACAGTATATCTGATTATTGATTCTTACGTAAGAAGTCACTTAGTTCATTTAATAATTGTCACAGTAGTTGCTGCATAGTATCTCATATTATTGATTCAATTATTGTCACAGTATCATCTCCATAATATTTTATATTATTAAATTAATAATTGAGATGACACAGTTATTCATATTATTATTTACATTATTGACAATGTCTAGAAAGTTCTGTCGAGAAAAGGGTTTATATTATTTAATTGCTCGCCAATAAGGAGAAGTCCTTATCGAAAAACCCCATCTTTCTTGGGAATGATCTAGTTATCAATATTGTGATTTATAATATTAATGATGAATAATTATTGAAAGATTAAAAATGTATTTATTGAAGATAAGTTATTTTTTGTAAGACCCCAACTTTTTATAAATAAAATTGAATTTCCTCTATTCATTATCTTGAAATAATAAGGAGTGAAATGTACAAAATTTTTAAAATAAGCAAATGATTATAAAATATTCATTGTTATCGAAGAATATTCGTTTGATCGTGGAATATTCTTGCTGTCGAGGAATATTCGTACGATGACACAACCCTTTGTGGGCCTCATAACGGAAAATGGTCGGATGAAGAAAACAACAAGTTTGAGATTTTATAAATAACGGCGTAATTGTTACCGTTAACACTGTTGGAATACCCGATGGTTAAAGTACAGTAATACGCGTGGTTGCACAGTAGCACACGGTATTGCACGGTATTATTGGATTATTAATTTTTACGTAAGAAGACTCTACTCAATAGTTGTTACAGTAATTACTGTTCAATATTTTATTTTATTGATTCAATAATTGATGCGTTGATATTTTATATTATTGTTGTTTCAATAATTGTCACTGCACAATATTTTGCATTATCAGATTAATAATTCATATTATTCGAATAATATTATTAGATAGCATTATTGGCAATGTCTAAGGAAGTTTTGTCCAGGAAAGGAAAGCCCCCTCTTTCCTAGGAACGACCTGGTTGTCATAATTGTGATTCTGTAATATTATTTGTGAATAATTAATTATTGATTTATATGATAAGAAAATTTTTATTCTATGTGGATATAAATTTTGGATATGGAAATATTTATTTTGTGTGGATATAAACGAATGAATTAATGATGTGGTGTTTTATCAGTTTTTTGTCAGAATGGAGGAATTAAAAATCGTCTGTATGTGGATTTTGAGCATTTTTTGTTTGGAATTTGAAAAAACTTTCTTCTACAAAGTTGTGGAGAATTGGATTTCCTATGGAATAGACATGAGATTTGAATTTTTTATGATAAAAGGGCTATTTATTATGAATTATTAAAGTTTCGAAAAGAAATATTTTTATTTCAAAACATGGGTGGGCCTCACTTTTGGTTAGTGTGGAAATTTTAAATTTTAGTGGGCCCCATTTGTGATGGCTGATAATTTGGTCAAATAAATGTGCATAGAAAAAAAATTAATATTTTATGAATTTAGTCTCCTTTGGCGTTCTATCATTTTTCTATAAATAGGTGCTTAGGTTAGAATTGAAAATCACACCAGAAACATAAGTTTTCTCTCTCTATATTATCGAGCATATTTTTGTGAGTATTTATATACTTTGAGAGTTGCTATTCAGTGCAAGTTTTCTTCAACATTTCATTCGATATTCCGGTCAGAAGTATTGTTCTTTTGAGGTAAGGTATGTTATTTTCTTCGTAAATGATATTATTTTTTTCAATATCATTATGCCGAAATATTGGTATGAATATTATTATGGAATTTCTACCTTTTTGTATCGGGGTTACTATTTACGTATACGACAATATTCACATATACGACACTATTCACAAATACGGTACTATTCACCTAAAATAAAATTTTCTCTTCTTTGTCCCAGATGTCTATTATGGTTACTATCTTTGATTGTATCCATGTTTTGATCTTCATTCTTGAATTTTACTCTACTACGATTTATTAAGGAGTATTTTTAAACTTGGATTATCTAAAGTACGAATCTCTAATCTTTGTCCTTTTATCTCACTAGATTCGTTCTTTAAAATATTTTTCATCATTCTCAGTCCGTAATGGTGATACTTGATGACTATCTTTTGCCTGTAGTGCAAAGATGAATAATCACCTGATGATTATCTTTGGCCCGTAGTGTAAAGTTGAACAGGTGTTGAGATGAACATGACCAACTGGTGATACAGATGAATATCATTGGCCCATAGTGCAAAGATGAATATTTGATTCAAGATGTATATTGATTGATGTTACAGGGATAAAATATTGATGATAGACTTTTAAATTCATAGATGATAGTAGATTTCATTCTCAACTTAACTCTTTTAATGAATTGTTATTTTCGCTGCGAATATTGATCTAAAACTTGTTGTCCATTATATTTTATCTGATTTGTTGAAGGCTAATGATAATTTGTTGTTCATTATCTTAGTCATAATATTCTTTACTGGGCTAGTTGAGCTCACTCTTTTCCTTTTTTGTTTCATTTTTCTTCTTAGGTGCTGAGAATTTAGCAGGAACTAGCCGGGGTATGGAGTGATGGTTCAAGATAGTTTTTTTAGCAGTCCTCACTATTTTGTAAAATAGTGCATCAATTATTGTAATGAGGACTTTATCTGAGTGTGGATATTGTCTAGAAGATAATATTTGTATTTAAACTCACATTTTATGTGTTGTCGTATTTTGCACGACAATTGTATTAATGAAGTTGTAGATATTTCTGTACCATGTATTTAGCGACTCAGAATGGGGGTGATGTATACCTATTTTGGGGGCGTCATGGTTGGTATCAGAGCTTAGGGATATGGTCTCTGACAGAGATCGGAAAATAGAACTAGGAGGGGAGGGACGAGTAAATCTTTCGCTAGTGTGTCCTACCTAAGCCTATTTGTTATTTGTTGGTCAGTTAGAACATAGGGGTATTGTGTGGTATGTCATTTTCTTTAATTAACCCTTGTTTTATTGCAGTATTTGAGAATGACAACTGAAAGTGTTAACAATAGAGTGCATGAGACCGTGGAGATACCTTTAATCACCAACCAGGGGAACGTGTAACTGGATGACAATATTCCTCCTGTAAACAACACTATCGAACAAACGATAAATGATGAGATGTTTAGAAGCTTTTTGCAGTTCATGAAAAATCAGACGAGGGAGACTCATGTACAAAATACGGGTGGAAATGATAACAGTGCGCGGTTTGTCACAACCAAGCAGTTCAAAGAGTTGGGACCACCAGAGTTCTGGGGAAAGCCGGATTCGATTAAGGCAGAAATGTGGGTCAAGCAAATTACCAAGATATTCGATGTGTGAGACCCCAAATTTTATGAATAAAGATTTAAATTTCTCAAAATATTTTTTTCAAAATTATGATGTGGATTTGAGATAATATTATAGTTGTGAGTAATATTTAGAAATTTTGAAAAGTATGCAAGTTGTTATATAATATTCGATTGGTCGGGAAATATTCTTTTTATCAGGGAATATTCGTACGATGACACAATCATTGGTGGACCCCACAATAGAATTATTGTCGGATTGAGAAAATGACAAAAATATTTTTTTGAAAATAACGGCGGAAGTTTTACCGTTAACTGTTGAAACACCCGGTGTTAAAAGTACAGTAATACGCGTGGTTGCATAGTAGCACACGATATTGATTATTGATATTTACATGAGAAGTCACTCAGTTTTGTTCAATTATTACTGCACTAATTGTTGCATAGTATCTCACGTTATTTGATTTAATTATTGTCGATATTTTATATATTATTAAATCAATAATTGAGATAACAAAGTTATTAATATTATTATTTGCAATATTAACGATGTCTAGAAGTTCTGCCAAGGAGAGGTTTGGTCACCTAATTGCGCGCCAATAGGGAGAAATCCTTATTGGAAAGCCCCATCTTTCCTAAAAACGACCTGGTCGATTAATATTGTGAATTATAATAAATGTGATAAGTTTTGTTTTATTATTATTATAAATGTAATAAAATAGAAAACTTTTTATATAAAACAGAAAACTTTTTATAAAGTTTTGTTTTATTTGATTATAAATAGAATATATAATATTTTATTATGCATAGTGTTTGCATAGTGCCTGCATAGTGTTTGTATAGTAAAATCTTTTTATATAAAACAGAATACTTTATAAAGTTATTTGTTTTATTAGACTATAAATAGAATATATAATATTCTATTATGCATAGTATTTGCATAGTGCATGCATAGTGTTTGTATAGTAAAATCTTTTTATATAAAACAGAATACTTTTATAAAGTTATTCATTTTATTAGATTATAAATAGAATATATTATATTTTATTTAAAAGATTTTGTTTTATTAGAATATTTTATTAATACTGCATAGTAAATCAATATGGACCGTCCGTTTAAAAGTAAATCAATCTGGACCGTTCATGAATTAGTTACTATTCAGTCCATTCTCCTATAAATAGAAGCTCATATCTTCATTATTTATTACGAATTCACTGAAACTCTAGAGAGAGAAACTATAGAGAGAAAGAAGAAAACTATTATGCTACTTCACTACTCCTATATCCAGTTTCTTCTAAGGTAAGGGGTATTATTTCTTTCGTATTCATGAAGAGAACTTCTGTTATTCCATTCTTTATTATTCTGTTGGAATAACCTGTATACGCGGGCTACCCTATACTTGTGAAATTCTTCTGTTATTCCATTCTTTATCATTATGTTGGAATAACCTATCTATGTGAAGTACCGCATACATAGTGAAATTCTTCTGTTATTCCATTCTTTATCATTATGTTGGAATAACATGTCTATGCGAAGTACCGCATACATGGTGAAATTCTTTTGTTATTCCATTCTTTATTATTCTGTTGGAACATCCTATCTGTGCGTTTATGCATGACCTGGTTCTATTATTTATTATTCTGTTGGAATATACTGTCTGTGCGTTTACGCATGACCTGGTTCCATTATTTATTATTATGTTGGAATATTATGTCTGTGCGTTTACGCATGACCTGGTTCCGTTATTTATTATTCTGTTGGAATAACCTGTATGTACGGTCTATCGCATGCCTGGTGATTTTTTTTATTATTCCATTCTTTATTTTACTAAGTTGGTTAAAGTTTTGACTTTTATACTCCATGAAATTAGTGGAATATCCTTGATATTTGCGCTTCATCCAGTATCTTTTCATGGAAATATTCTTCTGAGCATTCTTGAGTTTTACCCCACAAAGCAGTATCATGTTGACAATTTGGACGTTATTGGTTCTTGGATAAATTAATTCTTGAACTTATTTTATTGAATTCTTATATTATTGTCATCATCCTCATGTTTATATTATGTTGAAAGTCATTTGTGGCCTGTAGTGCATAGATGGACTTGGTATAATTATGACCAGGGATTATTCGGTATAATCATGATCGTAATGTTACAAATGAGGTGGTAAAGGTCCTCATTGGCCCGTAGTGCATTGATGGACAGTTGTTGGCATGATTATGACCATTGATGAATACACGAATATCCTTAGCCCGTAGTGCATGGGTAATTTGTGGTTGTGATACTAATGAATATCCTTGGCCATGGTGCAGGGATGATGTGGATTATTTATTGAGCTGAGTCTCAGCGATAAAAGTGATGAAAAACTTTTTAAATCACAGAAGATAGTAGATTTTATTCTCTACTCAACTCTTCTAATGGATTGCTTATTCCGCTGCAGTTAAACTTGATGTTTGTTATATTGTATCAGTTTAACACTGTTGAAGGCTAACGATAATTTATTCTGCATTATCTTAGCCATAATATTTCTTACTGGGCTAGTTGAGCTCACCCTTTTACTTTCATTGTTTTCTTCAGAAAATGAGAACGTAGCAGGGACTAGTCAGGGAACGGAGTGACAGTCCAGATGATAGCATTAGTAGTCCTTACTATTCTACGAAATAGTGTGATAATAAATGTATTGAGGACTTATTTTGAGTTTGAATATTGTCTAGAAGACAATATTTGTATTAAAACTCATAGCTCATGTTGTATATTTAAGATTGTATTTATATTCTGTACCATGTATTTGGCGACTCAGAATAGGTGATGTATACCTATTTTGGGGGCATCACACGATGTCTTGGGATGCACGGAGGAACAGAAGGTTCCATTCGCCACCTTTATATTCCGTGGTGAGGCAGATTACTAGTGGGAATCTGTGAAGCGTACCCAACCAGCCGCACTTAACATGTCTAGGGAAACATTTCAAAAACTGTTCAATGACAAGTACTTTCCTGAAAGTATTCGTCATATAAAGGAGGTAGAGTTTATTAGACTGAAACATAATAACATGACGATGTCCTAGTACGAGGCGAAGTTTGCAGAGTTATCCAGGTTTTCACCTTATTTGGTAGAGAATAAGGAACGTATGACGCGGATGTTTCTGAGAGGTCTAAAACCCGAAATTCGCCAATACCTTATCTCTCATAAATTTTCTCTATATTCATATGTTGTCAATAGGGCTCAATTATTAGAGCGAGATAATGAGTATGTTCAACCGAAGGACCACAACTAGGGTCATACCAGTGACAGCAGTCATCGGAGCAATGATAACTAGCAGGGAGGAAAAAATACGGACAAAAGCGGTAACCACTTGGGTGGTAATCTTGGCCATGATAATAGGAGATGTGAGTTAAGTGGAAATTTCAAAAAGAGGAGATTCAACAATGACGGGAAGACATCAGTAGCAGCACCAGCAACAAATTCTAGGGGAGGAGAACGACCACCAGTTAGATGCTACATATGCGAAGAAGAGGGACACATAAGTCCAAACTGTTCACAGCCTTCCAATGTGTGTTTCAGTAGTCAAAAAGACGGTCATATAGCTCGATTTTGTCCGGTAGCAAAGTCAAGTCCAACTGGGACGGTGGTACCAAAGGCGACTACGGACAATACAAAGTCGGTGGTTTAAGGGAGAGCGTTTGTCGTGACTGGCCAAAATGCGAGAAACCCGAATGAGGTGATCACGAGTAAGATAATTTTAACCTCTTATGAAGTTTATACCTTACTAGATACCGGTTCTACCCATTCTTTTATCTCTCCTGCTTGTGCTCAATGTTTAAACTTGACTCCGGTGAAATTAGACTTTGACTTATTTGTTGAAACTCCGTTAGGAGAAACTTTTGTTACATCCACTATTTATAAATCTTGCTTGATCCAAGTTGGCACCATCACATTACATGTTGATCTTATCTCTTTAAATATACTTGCATTTGATGTGATTTTAGGAATTGATTGGTTAACTACTCATCATGCCAAAATTGATTATTTTTGTAGGGTTATTAGTTTTCATATTCCTAACCAACCTGTTATGCGAATTCAAGCAACCAACCCACTAAAGTCAATCACAGTCATATCAAGCCATAAAGCCATTCGTTTATTAAAAAACGGATGTCAAGCTTTCTTAGCCCATGTTATAGACTTGAACAAAAACACGCCAGATTTGAATAATATTTCTGTTGTTAGTGAATTTGCTGACGTATTTCCTGAAGAACTTCCTGGTCTACCCCCAGAAAGTGAAGTTGAATTCTTTATTGACCTTGAACCGGGTACAAAGCCTATTTCTAAAACCCCATATCGAATGGCTCCTATTGAACTTCAAGAGTTAAAGGTCCAACTACATGAGTTGTTAGACATCGGTTTCATTCATCCTAGTACATCTCCTTGGGGTGCTCCTGTTTTATTCATAAAGAAGAAAGATGGGAATATGCGAATTTGTATTGACAACCAGGAATTGAACCATGTCACCATCAAGAATAGGTATCCGCTACCTCACATTGATGACATGTTCGACCAGTTTCAAGGAGCACAATTCTTTTCAATGATCGATCTTCATCCTGGATATCATCAGCTGAAGATTAAAACTGAGGATATTCCAAAGACTGCCTTCAAAACTCGGTACGGGCATTATGAATTCTTAGTCACGTCTTTTGGATTAACTAATGCTCCTGCTACTTTCATGAATATGATGAACCGTATGTTCAAGGAATAATTGAATCAGTTTGTTGTTGTCTTTATTGATGACATCTTCATCTATTCCAAAAGTCGTGAAGATCATGAGCACCATTTAAAGCTTATACTTTAAAGGCTTCGTGACAAAAAGTTATATGCCAATCTGAAGAAATGCGAGTTCTGCCTTAAGGAAGAAGCATTTTTTGGGAACGTAGTGTCAAAACATGGAGTATCCGTTGACCCGAAGAAGATTGAAACAATACAAAGTTAGGAGTAACCGAAGTCGGTGACCAAAGTACGTAGCTTTCTGGGCTTAGCTGGTTATTATCGGAAATTCGTGGAATGATTTTCTCGAATCGCTACTCCTTTAACTCAGCTGACTCGGAAAGATATAAAATTCGTATGGAGTGAGGAATGCGAGAAGAGTTTTCAAGAGCTTAAGAGGAGACTCATTTCGGCACATGTTCTGATAATACCATCTGGTTCTGATGGATTTGTTATCTACAACGATGCTTCAGGCAAAGGGTTAGGATGTGTCCTAATGCAACATGGGAAAGTCATAGCCTATGCCTCATAACAACTCAAAGAATATGAAAGGAATTATCCTACTCATGATCTGGAGTTGGAAGCAGTCATTTTTGCGTTGAAAATCTGGAGACACTACCTGTATGGGGAGAAAGTGGAGATTTATACGGATCATAAAAGCCTCAAATATTTCTTCACCCAAAAGGAACTCAACATACGACAACGACGTTGGCTCGAGCTGTTGAAAGATTACGACCATAACATTCAATATCATCTTGGAAAAACAAACGTGGTAGCTGACGCGTTGAGTAGAAGATCATATGCGGGTACTAGTGCGATGTTGTTAACACAAAAACCCATTTTGTACGACTTACAAAGGATGGAGATAGAGTTAAAGGCTCCAAATACCCACGTGATGATATCAAACATACGAGTAGAACCGACTTTAAGCGATAAAGTTAAAGCTGCTCAAGCCACATACCCAGAGCTGATGCGTATGAAGAAGAAAGTACAAAAAGGTGTTATTCCAGAAGCAAGAGTCGATGAAGAAGGAATACTTAGAGTCAACTCCAGACTTTGCATTCCTAACGATTCTGACTTGAAGCATAGAATCATGATGGAGGCACACAACACAACATTTGTAATCCATCCTGGGAGTACCAAAATATATTACGATCTTCGACATATATTTTGGTGGAGAAATATGAAAAAAGAGATCGAAGAGTTTATCTCAAGGTGTTTAACTTGTCAATGTGTAAAGGCGGAGCATCAAGTGCCAAAAGATCCATTGAAACTACTTGAGATTCCAAAATGGAAGTGGGAACACATTACCATGGATTTTGTTACTGGTCTTCCCAAGGTTTCTCAAGGCATAGATGCGATATGGGTTATTGTTGATAGATTAACCAAGTCTGCTCATTTTTTACCGATACGAGAGACTTATTCCCTTGAACGTCTTGCTCGTATGTACGTGAATGAGATTGTGAGATTGCATGGCATGCCAATATCCATAGTTTCAGATCGTGACGCAAGATTCACTTCACGATTTTGGGTTAGCTTGCAGAAAGCTATGGGCATGAATTTACAATTCAGTTTGGCATACCATCCTCAAACGGACGGGCAATCAAAAAGGACTATTCAAACCCTTAAAGATCTATTAAGACTCCATGTCCTAGATTTCAAAGGAAGTTGGGATAAGTACTTGCCATTGGTGGAATTCTCCTACAACAACAGTTATTAAGCAAGTATAGGCATGGCTCCATTCGAGGCTTTGTATGGACGAAATGTCATTCTCCAGTATGTTGGGACGAGGTGGGTGAAGCAACGTTGTTGGGACCAGAATTGGTACGCATGACTACAGAGAAAGATCCAAATGATTCGACAATGTATACAAACGGCACAGGATCGACAAAAAGAGTTATGCGGATCTTCATCGAAAGGATGTGAAATTTAATATTTGATATCATGTACTGTTACGTATTGCTCCGTGGAAGGGAGTTACAAGATTTGGGAAGAGAGGAAAGCTCAATCCACGATTTGTTGGTCCATTTGAGATTCTTGACCGAATAGGAAATGTGGCCTATAGACTTGCATTACCTCCAAGCATGTCTCGTGTTCATAATATTTTTCACATATCTATGCTTCATAAATATATGAAAGACCCAAACCACATTATTGCGTTAGAACCAGACGAGATAGCCGAAGATTTAACGTACGAGGATGTACCTGTCAAGATCTTGGATATGAAAAAGCATGTCCTACGAACAAAGGTTATACCACAAGTCAAGGTTTTGTGGAGGAACCATGTTATTGAGGAAATGACTTGGGAGTTAGAATCAGAAATGAAAGCGAGGTACCCTCACCTTTCGAAACACCTGGTACGTACGTCAATTTCGAGGATGAAATTTCATAAGGAGGGGAGGTTGTAATACCCAACTTTTTATAAATAAAATTGAATTTTCTCTATTCATTATCTTGAAATAATAAGGAGTTAATTTGATATAATATTTTGGTTATGGGTGAAATGTCTAAATTTTGCAAAATCAGCAAGTGGTTATAAATAACAACGTATTTTTTACCGTTAACACTGTTAGAATACCCGGTGGTTAAAATACAGTAATACGCATGGTTGCACAATAGCACACGGTATTGTAGAGTATTGTTGGATTATTGATTCTTACGTAAGAAGGCACAACTCAATAATTATTAAACTTGGATTATCTAAAATACGAATCTCTAATATTTGTCCTTTTATCTCACTGGAATCGTTCTTTAAAATATTTTTCATCATCCTCAGTCCTTAATGGTGATACTTGATGAATATCTTTGGCCTGTAGTGCAAAGATGAATGATTACCTGATAAATATCTTTGGCACGTAGTGCAAAGATGAATATTTGATTCAAGATGTATATTGATTGATGTTACAGGGATAAAATATTGACGATGGACTTTTAAATTCATAGATGATAGTAGATTTCATTCTCTACTTAACTCTTCTAATGAATTGTTATTTTCGCTGCGAATATTGATCTAAAACTTGTTGTCCATTATATTTTATCTGATTTGTTGAAGGCTAAAGATAATTTGTTGTTCATTATCTTAGTCATAATATTTTTTACTGGGCTAGTTGAGCACCCTTTTCCTTTTTGTTCCATTTTTGTTCTTAGGAGGTGAGAATTTAGCAGGAACTAGCCGGAATATGGAGTGATGGTTCAAGATAGTTGTTTTAGCAGTCCTCACTATTTTGTAAAATAGTGCATCAATAATTGTAATGATGACTTTATCTGAGTGTGGATATTTTCTAGAAGATAATATTTATATTTAAACTCATAGTTTATGTGTTGTCGTACTTTGCACGACAATTATATTAATAAAGTTGTAGTTGTTTCTGTACCATGTATTTGGCGACTCAGAATGGGTGATGTATACCTATTTTGGGGGCGTCACATTTGTGGTAAATATTTATATAAATAAAGGGGGGTTTCATGAAGTATTTGTTGTAAGTTTAGCTTATTACATGGACCTCTTTCACTTACTCATTTTTCAAAACCGTCGGTAGAAAGGGGGTTTCATGAAGTTTTGTTTTATTATTATTATTATAATAGTAATAAAACAGAAAACTTTTTATATAAAATATAATACTTTTTATATTATATATAAAGTTATTTATTTTATTAGATTATAAATAGAATATATTATATTTTATATAAAGTTTTTATTTTATTAGAATATTTTATTGCACAATAATGAATAGTAAAAATCAAAAAATCAGTAGATTCTGCACCTTTGAAAAATTTCCTGTTCACCCGTGATTATTTTCTTAAATAGTACCCTGTCATTCTCCTATAAATAGGATGCTTAGTTTAAAAATGAAAATCACACCAGAATCAAAGAATTCTTCTTCTATAATATTGTGCGTAATTCTTTTGAGCATAAGGAAACGTTAAGTATAACAAATAGTGCAAGTTTTCTTTAAGAATATCTCTGTTATACCAGTCAGAATTACTCTCCCACTAAGGTAAGAGATATTATTTTCATTCAATATTCGTAAGAAATTTATTTTCTTCTATACTCTATAGTATGTAAGTAATATTATTTCGTTTCATATTCTTATATCTACACTTATTTTGATAAGTATTGCTTATATACTCCTTGAAATTAGTAGAATATCCTTAAATTTTACGCTTCATCTATTACCGTTTCACTTAAATATTTTTCTGAATTTTCTTATTAAATTTTAATATTTTCATGTCAGAGTACTATTCACGGAGCACTATTCACTCAGGTACTATTCACCAGGGGTACTATTCACGATAAAATTAGTTTTTTTCTTTCTAAATTATTTTTGATACATGAATATCATCCTTGAATTTTACTCCACAATTAATTATCATGTTGACAATTTGGGCATTATTAAACTCTTGATAAATTGAATTATAAATCTTTAATATTTATCCTTGATCTCACTTGATTGATTTCTTATATCATTGTCATTATCCTCATGTTTATATTGTGGTAAAATTCATTTTTGGCCCGTAGTGCATAGATGGACTGTTGATTGGTATGATTATGATCAGAAATTATGTATTGGTATAATCTTGACCTGTAATGTTATAGACAAATGATGTGGTGAAAGTATTCTTTGGCCCGTAGTGTATAGATGGACAGTTGTTTAGCATGATCATGACCACTGATGATACTAACGAATATCCTTGGCCCGTAGTGCACGAATAATTCGTTGATATGAAATATTTATTGAGTTGTGTTACAGCGATAAAATATTGATGATGAACTTTAAAATTATAGAAGATAGTAGACATCATGCTCTACTTGACTCTTCTAATGGATTGCTTGTTCCGCTGCAGTTGTTGATCTAAATTTGTTGTCTATTGTATTCTATCAGATTTTACACTATTAAGGACTAAGGATAATTTATTCTATATTATCTTAGTCATAATATTTTTTACTGGGCTAGTTGAGCTCACCATTTTCTTTCATTGTTCTCTTTAGAAAATGAGAATATAGCTGAAACTAGTCGAGGAATGGAGTGATGGTCAAAGATGGTGGCTATAGTAGTCCTTACTATTCTATTTGTGATAATAATTGTAATGAAGACTTTATTTGAGTTTGAATATTGTCTACGAGATAATATTCGTATTCAAACTCAGAGTTTACGTTTTGTCGTATTGTATACGACAATTAATAATTGTATAAATGAAGTTTGTATTTGAATTCCATATCATGTATTTGGCGACTCAGAATGGATTGTATGAACCTATTTTGGAGGCGTCACACACATGGGCTAAAGATTGGGCTCCCAATTAGTTCTCTAATTAAAATGATTGGGCCAAGTGAATTAACATGATCCACTCATTTTGGATTTTAAATAATTATTTACATAGATTTTAATTATATATCCTAATTAAGCTTTCTTTAATTAGGTTTAAATCAAATAATAAATGAAGATAATAAAATTAATCTCTTAGGTTAGTATATATTTTAAATACTAGTATATATTCTTTCATACTATAACTCTTGAATTATTTAATTCACATTCCTAATATATAAATTAGGTTATAAGGTTTACTTTTTAATTCTCTTTATAAGATATATATATCCCACATAAGTCATAACATATTTATCATTATTGATAAATATTTATTATATTCATTTTATCATACATTCATTCAATATATGTCACAAAATGTTCAACACATTAATAAATAATTTAATATTCTTATTTCTTGACTTTCCTTTTTGTTCTATTAATTCATTAAATTAATTATCCCTAATTAACTTGATAAGTATTTACACATTCATATAATCACTTTACATACGTTATATCAATTAATCACTTAAAGATATAAATCTTTTCAATTTATCATTCAATGTTAACATTCAAACTATGTTAATTTTCGACATAAGCTTATTTTACTTTCCTTAATCAACTTGATAAATAATTTATCTTAGCTTTCTTTTCATTTCATAGTTAACTTAAATAAAATAAATTAGCTCACTTACTTAATTCATATCACTTACTCACTCATATTCTCAAAATAAATAAAAAAAAATTTATTCGTAAAAATATACATATATAATAATTATATAAAATTTTTGGTTTTTACATCTACCATAGTCAGGTTAGCAATTTCTGACGTGCGTGACAGACTCAATTTGTTAGAATTGATAAAAATTAATAATTCAATCATTTAATTAACAAAATTAAAAATTGAATTATCGGAGTGAAATATGACATATAGTTTAGAATCCCAACATTTAAAATTTTAGGTTTTGATACCATTCTCTTCATTAATACTAATAAAACAAAATGGCATTTACGTAGTTATGTTTACAAATAGGGGATTACTTGGCCAACTTACCCACCTTATAAACCACATCTATTTCCTGAAACCCTAGGGTTTTGGGCGTAATTCACATACAGAGAAAGCGGCCAAGGTAAGGAAGAGCGAAAATGGTGAAGTTCTTGAAACCGAACAAGGCCGTCGTAATGCTCAACGGCCGTTTCGCCGGCCGAAAGGGCGTCATCATCAAGTCGTTCGACGAGGGAACTCGTGACCGCCCCTACGGCCACTGCCTCGTCGCCGGCATCGCCAAATACCCAAAAAAGGTGATTCGAAAAGACTCAGCCAAAAAGACCGCCAAGAAGTCGCGCGTGAAGGCTTTCATCAAGCTCGTTAACTACAACCACATCATGCCCACGCGATACACCCTCGACGTTGAGCTGAAAGATGTGGTCACTGTCGAAGCACTTCAGTCGCGTGACAAGAAGGTAACGGCAGCGAAGGAGACCAAGGCTAGGCTCGAGGAGCGTTTCAAGAGTGGCAAGAACAGATGGTTCTTTTCTAAGCTCCGATTCTAGATAAGAAGAAATATTTTACTTGTTTCTGTTTATTATTGTTGTGTCGCACTTTGTTTGTTTGGATTGAAGAGTTTTGCTGTGATGTTTTGGTTAATTTTGATTCGGAAATGGGTATTAAAGGGTACTTTTTTATATTGCTAGATACTGAAGCTCTGAGATTTAGTATTGATTTAATGGGTTCATTTTGCTAGTTAAATGTTTTTGTCTATATACATCTGCCTAGTAAGATTAGGGAGTAAGAATATGGTACAAAGTAAATAGAAAATGGAAGCTCATTAGGTATGAAACTTGGGTTTGATGATGAGGTGAAGCTTTAGCATATAAGCTTGTTGGTGTATGATGTGCTTGCGAAGTTTAAAGGCACTGTGCGCCAATGGGAAATTCTCACGAGTGCTTTTACATGGTTCGTGCTACTTTTACTTCTTATCTTTAAGATTTTTGTACAAAAGTTATCATATTTCAGGAAATGTTAATGGTTGTGGTTTAGAATTTTAACGTTTTTTTATTTGGGCAATGTTTTATTAGCTATGTAAGAGCCCAAAATGAAATATTTATCAAACTAGGTGTGATGGGAATTGTAGATTTATCAATATAAAGGTTTTCTTTTGGAGTTGATGAAAAGTAATCGACATCGGTAGTATAACAAAAGATTGGATACTAATTTTGTGATTAGGAAATGCTAAGATGGTTGCAATATGAGGACCACAACTTTTTGGTGGTACATAGTATGATACCTAATGCATTTTACTTCGTAGGTAAATGTGATTGTTGGTTGCTAGACTTTAAGGAGGTGCATAATTAAATGGATTAGATCTCAGCATCTTCAGAATTGGAGAAAAGTTTACTTTCAGTTTGGCGCGTCAAATATAAGGTTGTCATGTTAAAAGAACTTTGCCTAGTATAGATGCTGAATTCATGCCTGAAGTCATCGTCATTTTCATCAGTAATTTATGTTTGGTCTTGATGTTTTATATTATACTGATGAAGCTTGTGTCCATTAAATTATTGGTGCAGTTATAGGGGCTTCTAAGTTCCATGACAGGAAAGGCCTTCAAAAGTCTTTAACTTCTGAAACATTGTATATGTTTGGTTTTCCATTTTAATAGTCTGATGAGAACTCTTGATGATTCTAATGGAAATTCATCTTTGAATGGTAGATCTTAGTTAAAGGAACTGGAAATGGTTATTATGTAATGCATTCCAAATGGTTTTGAGTTTTGACCTCTGGAAGTGATTCTCTTGTATTGCTTTTCAAATTTTAAGCAACTATTTTAGTATTTTTTGCCTTGCTGACTGAAGTCTCTTGCGTTGTTGAAATTTCCTAGTTGATGTCCTTGATCGTGTAATTAAAGTATTATTTTAGATGCTATTTTGCAAATATAATGGTGTAGACTTAGTGATCCAATAACCTTCATATTTATCCATCAAAATAGTATTGAACCCAAGAATTATTCAAAATTTGTAATTAAAATGCCCAAAAGATTAGAATGTGACAATATAGATCAGCTTTGATTTTCTAATTTGGTGTGTATGTAATGCATGTGGTAACCGGTATCACCAGGTCATACAGTTCTTTAAATTCATCTAATAACTTTGTTCCCTGCATTATTATGTAAAAATCAGAAGCTTCATGCTCTATTTTTTACTTTTTTAGTGCAGAAAAGCTTCATGCTCAATTGCCGGGCATAATAACTAGTATTAGAAGATTAGAAAATATAGTTTTAAATGAGCACTTTTGTGCTACTTGTGCCGTCACAAGTCAATACTGGAAAAGAATTATTGTCTACAAATTGTGGATAAAGGTGCTACAGATTAGGGGTGAGCATGGTGCGGTTTGGTGCGGTTTGAAGTCCAAACCGCACCCGAAACCGCTTAGGTGCGGTTTGAAAAATTCAAAACCGCACCCGAAACCGCTTGTGATTGGTGCGGTTCGGTTTTAAAGTGTGCGGTGCGGTTTTAATTGGTGCGGTTTCGGTTCCAAAACCAATTGAAACAACAAAAAAGTTTAAGTCTTCAATAAAATTTAACATAAAACTTACATCGAACAATTAACTTAGTGACAAAGTCGACAATGAGAATTATATCAAGCATGCTTTAAAACTAAAATATGCGTTATATAAAACAACGGAGACTATTCGATAACAAACAAGAATGTTTATCCAGTTCCCTAAAAATTAAAAGTATATACTGAAGATAGAATAAAATATATTGCAGGGAGGACTAAAAATAATCTATTAGACTATTACAATTATAGCATTGACATTAACCAATGCATCAAGTGCTCGAGCCCCTCAACTATAAGCCCCTCCAATAACGCATCAAACAAATTCAAAATTCCAAAACCCAATTGCTTAATTTTTGACTCTATAACCTCTAACATCTTCTTTCAATTGGTGAGAAAATGACAATGCAAGACTGGGGTGTTCTCTGAGCGTGTTCAAGTGAAAAGTAACTTTAGAATTTACTAGAGATAATACATACATACACATATGGTGCGGTTTCGGTTTTATGCGGTTTGGTTTTGGCTAGTAACCAAACCGGAACCGTAAATTTGGTTATTCAACTCACCTAAAACCGTCACATACGCCGGAACCGTTGGTGCGGTTTTAATTGGTGCGGTTCGTGCGATTTTTGGTGCGGTTTCGGTTCCAATTTGGTTACTTGCTCAGCCCTACTACAGATGTCTTTTCTGCATTGTTGTCTTTTCTATTTTCTGTGTTGTTATATTTGTGGTTTAGAAGACATCATTACTCACACTGGTATACGAGATCACCTCCTGGTTTTTAATTTCATGGCTGGATAAAAATAGGGTTTCCCATGTCAGGAAATTTTAATAATTTATAAGTCGAGGCAAGACGATAGTTGGGAGCTTAAGCGTTTAGGCGACAAGGTGCTTGACTAGTTATTCGCAAGTCGACAAATCGTTAAAAATGTAAATTTTATACATATATTACTACTTCACAAACAATACTATTAAATACCATTAAAAACAAAAATATATTAATATTTCATATTTATATCTCATTTACACTAATTGAAAACTAAACTAATGAATAGGTAATCCTAGAAATATGGGGGTCTGGGATTAAAATGTAAAATATGGGTGGGTGAGGCTTAGACGGAATTAGTGTATAATCAATAAATATTTTTTTTGTGGGGTGGGAGTGGGAGTGGGTGTGTATATATAATATGTAAATGTAATATAATATTTTTTTAGGGTTGGGTTGGGGTGGGGTGGGGTGGGGTGGGGCGGGGATGGGGGTATATACATAATCAGTAAATATTATTTTTTTGATCTGGATGGGGGGGAGTGGGGTGGGCGGTGCGAGGTGACTTGGGGGTAGGGTTGGGTAGGGTTGGGCAGGGTGGGGGTATATACATAATAAGTAAATATTATTTTTTTGAGAGGGGAGGGGAGGGGTGGGGATGGGGATGGGGATGGGGAGGGGGAGGGGGAGGGGGTGGGGGTGTTGTATACATAATCATTGAATATATTTTTTTGGGAGAGTGAGTGTGTATACATAATCACTAAATATTATTTTTTTGAATAAAAAAATTTATGAATCTGGGGTGGAAAGAACTTTTGATTTGGATTTGGAATGAAATATGGGTGTTAAACGCCAAATTTTGTACGCTTGACGAAATCACCAAAATAGCAGACTAAAATTGCGCTAACGGTTGATTGTATTGTTGTAAAATTAAACTCACGAAATACACTCACAAAAATCATGGAGAGAGACCCACTATAATAATATGGAGAGTACAAAGTTGTTGCTTATTGATGTATTTATAGTTGTCCTTTGTAGAATCAACTTATAATAACAATTAATGGTTGATAGATTCCTTCCCAAATTAAACTTCTTTATCGGCAAAACTATGAATTTAGCCACTATAGTTGGCAAGTTTTACTTAATGCACAATTGAACTTTTAATTTTTTGAATTATTCCATTAAACTAACTATTATTTTACAATTGATTAATTCTGTTATCTCTGAACTAACGGCTGTTAAATTATTTTAGCCATTATCCTACGTGGACGTGCAAAATAAAAGAAAAAAGAAAGAAATATAACATGGCATATTACTCAATTTTGACTGACATTTATATTACCAAGAATCAACTACCGGATGAAGAATTAAGAACCAATTGTTTTCACACCAACTCAAATAGATGATTAACAAAAACACTAAACTTATCACTTCTGTACATCTTCAACAATTGGCATTTTCCTGACCAACCAGATGAATAAGGTGGGAGAAGCCATGCCCAATTGACTTCCACAAACGCGTAGGCAGAGAAGACTGCGAGCTATCAGCACTCCCATAAGATGGCAGTTCCTGCGAGCTATCAGCACTTCCATAAGATGGCAGTTCCATTGGCCTTGCTAACGCAGCATTCAGCTCGGAGAATCTTACAGCTCCTAATAATCGTTCTGGAAGCTCTGATTCAGTTTGCCCCTCGATGAGAAAAGCTAAATTAACTGTTAGCGTTGTCAAGTAACCAAATGCCAAATGAACAATTGATGTTGCAACCATGGAAGATCCAATATCTATATCTACTTCTACGAAATTTTCAGACAAACAATATTTGCAAGTAAGCGCCGGTCCAATTACACATATAGCCTGCTCTCCAACTGCCTTTCTCACAATCCAAGGTCCTTTGACAATCCGCCGCCGCCGCCGCCTAGAGATGAAGACAGGGTTGAAGTGGAAGTAGGAGGGTTTGGACTAGAACAGAGGTGAATCAAAGGGTTTGGACTAGAACAGAGGTGAATCTGCAGCAACAAGCTCTAAAACCCCCTTCCCCTCAAAATCAAAGGGTAAGGGCATCCCCTTCATCCACGGTAGCTGAATCCGTCACTACCCAGATCCAGATCCAAACTCCTCCGAACCAGATTCAACTCAGATCCAAAGCAAAGAATAGCAATTTGGTGAATCGTAGGAGGGTAGTCGGCGATCTTGGATTTGGGGGTGGGATAGGTTGGGAAATGAGGGATTTGAAGGAGGGGTGTTTTTGGGTGTTAATCTGTAGTGAATTTGACGAGGTTTGAGGAGAGAGAAGAAAGAGAGGATGAGTTGTTATATCTGAATTATTTTTATTATTTTTTAAAAAAAAGTCACGTAGAAAAAAATTAACGTTGATATTAACAGTTAACAGAATGATCCAATTAAAAACTTTTAATTTGTTTAATAGGATAATTCAAAAAATTAAAAGTTCAATGGTGTATTAAATAAAACGTGCCAAGTATAGTGGTGAAATACATAGTTTTGCCCTTCTTTATCCTACCAAATAAGAAACACAATCTTATTTTAATAAAGACTCTCTCACTGTCAAAATAAATATATATTATGGGTCAACACTAAATCTAACCCATTATATAAATTAGGTTACACCTTGACTAGACTCAAATAATCACACTCTAATAATGGGTAGGAAAATGGCTAACTGGTTTGGACTTATATTTCTTTTTTACAAATATTATTTCAAACTTTATCCAATTTAAATAAATAAAAATAGTTAATCATTCTATTTGGTTCTAATTAATATGAGTTAATCTAATAATTAATAAACTATATTTTCAGGTCAGATTCTTATAGTGGTCGGGTTGTTCAAGGCTAACATCTGTTATAAAATTTGGTAGATACTTGTGGTTTGTTGTGATGAAATTAACAAGCAAAAAGGTTGGGTAAAATTCAGTTATAAACAATGTTGTAAAATTTGGTAGATACTTGTGCCTTGTTGTAATGAAATTAACATGCAAAGACAAGACCGAACAACCTTGATTAGAAATATTTAAGAAGCAATTATTAACCTATTAAAAGTTTCAATTTTATGAACAAACCGGTAGTAAATTGATCCCGAATCTTGAAATATAGGTATATATACCGGTCCGAACCGGTAGGTACAAACCTAAAATACTTTTTTTATGGGATCCCTAAATCATGGTACTTATAATAAAATTTTGAAATTAAAATAGCAGATGGCTAAAATTTTAATTTTCATTTGTTAGCAGTAGAAGCATTAGAAACAACAGCAATATATTTGTTTGATTGTTGACTTGATGTGAGTAAAAGATTTAGGAGACTAAATTCCAATTATGGATGATTTAGGAGTACATCAATATATTTATGCTACGTTTGGATTGAAGAAATGGAATAGAGTAGGGAATGGAATAAGGAAGGGAATGAAATGATTTTTTAATATTCCATGTACATGTTTGGTTGATGTTAGGAATACGTCTAAGAATGAAATAAATAATTAGAAAGTGACCTAAATACCCTTAAATATTCAAATTTAACTTAAATTCAATTTGTATTAAAAATTTAACACATATTTTATTCTTAGAAATAAAGGGGAGGGGAGGGGAGGGGAGGGGAGGGGGTAGGGTAGGGTGGGGTGGGGGTGGGTGTGTGGTGGTGGGAGTAGGTGGGGTGGAGTAGGGTGGGTAAGTGGGGTAAGTGGGTAAGTAGGGTAGGTGGATTGGGGTGGCTGGGTGGGGGTGGGTTAGTAGGGGATGGGGTTAGGTGGGGTAGGTGGGGTGGGGTGGGGTGGGGTGGTAGATTGGGTAGGGGGGTTAGGGTGGCTGGGTGGGGGTAGATTGGTAGGGGGTGGGGTAAGTAGGGTGGGGTGAGTTGGTAGGTAGGGTAGGTGGTTTGGGGTGGCTGGGTGGGGATAGGGGTGGGCATGTGGGGTGGGGTAGGTGGGGATAGGGTGGGGTGGTTGGGGTGGGGTAAGGTGGGTGGGGTTGGTTAGGGTAACTGGGTGAGGGGTAGGTAGGGGGTGGGGGTAGGTGAGGTGAGGTGGGTTGGTAGGTAGGGTAGGTGGGTTAGGGTGGTTGGGTGGGGTAGGTTGGTGGGGGTGGGGGTAAGTTGGGTAGGTGGGGTGGGGGGGCTGGGTGGGGGTAGATTGGTAGGAGGTGGGGGTAGGTGGATTGGGTGGGTGGGTGGGTGGGTGGGTGGGGGTGGGTTGAGTAGGTGGGGTGGGTGGAGTTGGGTAGGTGGGTGGATGGATGGGTAGGTGGGGTTGGGGTAGGTGGGGTATTGTGGGGTGGGGTGGGTAGGTAGAGTAGGTGGGTGGGTGGAGTGGGGTGGGTGGAGTGAGTGGGTGGGTGGGTAGGTGGGGGTGGGGTAGGTGGGGTAGGTTGGGTGGGGTAAGTTGGTAGGGGGTGGGGTGGGAGTAGGTGGGGGTAAGTTGGTAGGGGTAGGCGTAGGTGGGGTAGGTGGGTTAGGGGTGGGGAGGTGTGGTGTGGGGTGGGGAGGGGTGGGGAGGGGTGGGGAGGGGTCGGGAGGGGTAAGTGGGGTAAATTACGAAGAAATAGAAATATGAAAATTCCGAAAAAATTATCAAATCTAGGCCCTTTCTCTCTCGTCGTTCCCAGATCGATCGAATTGAATGAATATGTAAAAAGCCATATTATATCTTTAGGGGTATATTTGTCAATTACTTAAAATAATGGATGGAATGATTTATTCCTGACCACCCCTCAAGGAATGAAAATTTAAATTTTAAGTTAACTATCATTCAAGGAGGAATACATTATTCCGTTGGAATAAACAAACCAAACAACATTTTTATCATTCCAATGGAATGATTCATTCCATTCTCCCTCCTATTCCATCGATCCAAACGTAGCATTAGGATTTTTAAGGATAATATTGTCTTGAGCATCTTTTGTGGGATATCCAATTCCAAGCGGCAGGGTAGCCTTCCTTCGGCAGGGGATAAGGATATGAAACTTGCATAATTAGGACACAAGCAAGTTGAATCAAAACATGCCATAATTGAAGTGACCTTCTATGAGGCCTCCAAAATAAGTATAGATTACCTATTTTGAGTTGTCAAATACATGATACAGAAAACAACTATAACTTTATTATAATTGTCGTGCAAAATACTACAATACATATTGTGAGTTTAAATACAAATATTGTCTTTTAGAAAATATACACACCCAAATAAAGTTCTCATTACAATTATTGATGCACTATTTTATAAAAATAGTGAGGACTGTTAAAACAACTGTCTAAGACCATCACTCTAAAGCTCGACTGGTTCCTGCTATGTTCTCGCTTCCTGAGAAGAAACATAGAACAAAAATAAAAAGAGTGAGCTCAACTAGCCCAGTAAATAATATTATGACTAAGATAATATACAACAAATCATCATTAGTCTTCAACAGAAAAAAATTGATAGAATATAATCGACAACAAGTTTTAGATCAATAACTGCAGCGGAAACAACAATTCATTAGAAGAGTTAAATAGATAATGAAATCTACTATCATTTATGAATTTAAAAGTCCATAATTAATATTTTATTCCTGTAACATCAATCAATATACATCTTGAATCAAATATTCAACTTTGTACTACGGGCCAAAGATATTCATTTGTATCACCAGTTGTTCATGTTCATCTCAATACCTGTTCATCTTTGCACTACGGACCAAAGATATTCATCAAGTAATCATTCAACTTTGCACTACAGGCCAAAGATATTCATCAATTATCACCATTAAGGACTGAGGATGATGAAAAATATTTTAGAGAACGAATCCAGTGAGACAGAAGGACAAATATTAGGGATTCGTATTTCGGTTAATCCAAATTCAATAATTCTCCATAATAACTAAGTGTGAAGTAGAATTCAAAAATAAAGATCAAAACATGGATACAATCAAAGATAGTAACCATAAAAGACATTTGGAACGAAAAAGAGAAAATTTTATTTTTTTGGTAAATAGTGTCGTATTTGTGAATAGTGTCGTATACGTGAATAGAAATCCCGACACAAAAAGGTAGAAATTCCACAATAAAATTCATAACAATATCTCATCATAATGATATTGAAGAAAATAATATCATTTAAGAAGAAAATAACATCCCTTATCTCAAAGAAACAGTACTTCAGAATGAAAGGTCGGATGTGATGCTGAATAAAACTTGTACTGAATAGCAACTCTCAAAGTATCTAAATACTCACAAAATACGCTCGATAATATAGAGAGAGAAAGAGAGAAAGCTTATGTTTCTGATTTGATTTTCAATTCTAACTTAAGCACTTATTTATAAGAAAATGCTAGCACGCCGAAACAGACTTGACCTGTTACCTGATGGCTTTACTTGCTATTATTCCCATCCACCACATTTAAAAGAAAATTTGAGCACATTTCTCACCAACCAAAAATGGGGCCCACTCAATTCTAGAATTTTCCACCAAAAAACATTTATAACATAATTTTCGAATCAGTCACCTCTTAAAATTCATAATAAATCATACATTCATTTTTAACGGTTCAAAATTTATGGACATATACTCAACTTATATATGTATAACATATCTAAAAATCACAACGATCCAACGGTCGAATTAAAAATTATAACTCACGCAATATATCTCAAGAATACTGATTTGATTTTTAATACCTCCATTCCGACAAAAATACTGATAAAACACCTCAACATTAATAGCCACATAAAATAAATATTTTTTTATCATATAAATCAATAAATAATTATTCATAAATAATATTACAGAATCACAATAATGACAACCAGGCCGTTCCTAGGAAAGATGGGGCTTTCCAATAAGGATTTCTCCTTACTGACGCGCAATTAGGTGACTAAACCTCTCTTTAGACAGAACTTTCTAGACATTGTCAATAATGCTATCTAATAATATTATTCAAATAATATGAATTATTTATCTGATAATGGAAAATACTGTGCAGAGACAATTATTGAAACAACAATAATATAAAATATCAACGCAGCAATTATTGAATCAATAAAATATTGAACAATAATTACTATAACAATTATTGAGTAGTGCTTTCTTACGTAAGAATAAATAATTCAAAAATATTGTGCAATACCGTGTGCTACTGTGCAACCACGCGTATTACTGTATTTTAACCATCGGGTATGCCAACAGTGTTAACGGTAACAACTACGCCGTTATTTATAAAAACTCAAACTTGTCGTTTTCTTCATCCAACAGTTATTCTGTTATGAGGCCCGCGAATGACAATAAGAATATTCCACAACCAAACGAATATTCGTCGACAAAAATGATTATTTTATAACCACTTGTTTATTTTGCAAAATTTGCACATTTCACCCATAACCAAAGTATTATATCAAATTAACTCCTTATTATTTTAAGATAATAAATAGAGAAAATTTAATTTTATTCATAATAAGTTGGGGACTTACAACCTCCCCTCCTTATAAAATTTCATCCTCGAAATTGACGTACGTACCTGGTGTTTCAAAAATGTGAGGGTACCTTGCTTTCATTTCTGATTCTAACTCCCAGGTCATTTCTTCAATAGCATGATTCCTCCACAAAACTTTAACTTGTGGTATAACCTTGGTACGCAGGACTTCCTCTCTCCTATCCAAGATCTTAACAGGTACTTCCTCATAAGTTAAATCTTCGGCTGTCTCGTCTAGTTCTAACTCAATAATGTGATTTGGGTCTTTCACATATTTACGAAGCATATATATGTGAAAAACATTATGAACACGAAACATGCTTGTAGTTTACGTGAGTCTATAGGCCACATTTCCTACACGGTCAAGAATCTGAAATGGACCAATAAATCATGGATTGAGCTTTTCTCTCTTCCCGAATCTTGTAAATTCCTTCCATGGAGCAATACGTAATAGTACATGATCTCCAATACCAAATTCCACGTCCTTTCGATGAAGATCCACATAACTATTTTGTCGATTCTGTGCCGTTTGTATACGTTGTCGAATCGTTTGGATCTTTTATGTAGTCATACATACCAATTCTTTTTCCAATAATGTTGTTTCACCCACATCATCCCAACATACTGGAGAGCGACACTTTCGTCCATACAAGGCTTTAAATGGAGCCATACCTATACTTGTTTGATAACTGTTGTTGTAAGAGAATTCCACCAATGGTAAATACTTATCTCAACTCTCTTTGAAATCTAGGACACAAAGTCTTAATACATCTTTAAAAGTTTGAATAGTCCTCTCTGATTGTCCGTACGTTTGAGGATGGTATGCCGAACTGAATCATAAATTCGTGCCCATAGCTTTCTGCAAGCTAACCCAAAATCGTGAAGTGAATCTTGGGTCACGATATGAAACTATGGATACTGGCATGCCATACAATCTCAAAATCTCATTCACATACATATGAGCAAGACGTTCAAGGGAATTAGTCTCACGTATAGGCAAGAAATGAGCAGACTTGGTTAATCTATCAACAATAAACCAAATCGCATCTATACCTTGAGAAACCTTGAGAAGACCCGTAACTAAATCCATAGTAATGTGTTCCCACTTCCATTTTGGAATCTCAAGTGGTTACAATGGACCCTTTGGCATTTGATGCTCTGCCTTTACACGTTGACAAGTTAAACACCTCGAGATAAACTTCGCGATCTCTCTGTTCATATTGTTCCACCAAAATGTATGTCGAAGATCATGATACATTTTGGTACTCCTAGGATGGATTGCAAATGTTGTGTTGTGTGCCTCCATCATGATTCTATGCTTCAAGTCAGAATCGTTAGGAACGCAAAGTCTGGAGTTGACTCAAAGTATTGATTCTTCATCGATTCTTGCTTCTGGAATAGCACCTTCTTGCACTTTCTTCTTCATACGCATCAGCCCCAGGTCCGTAGCTTGAGCAACTTTAACTTTATCGATTAAAGTCGGTTCTACTCGTATGTTTGATATCATCACGTGGGTACTTGGAGCCTTTAACTCTATCTCCATCCTTTGTAAGTCATACAAAATGGGCATTTGTGTTAACAACATTGCACTCGTACCCGCATATGATATTCTACTCAATGCGTCAGCTACAACGTTTGCTTTTCTAGGATGATATTGAATGCTATGGTCGTAATCCTTCAACAGCTCGAGCCAACGTCGTTGCCGCATGTTGAGTTCCTTTTGGATGAAGAAATATTTGAGGCTTTTATGATCCATATAAATCTCCACTTTCTCCTCATATAGGTAGTGTCTCCATATTTTTAACGCAAAAATGACTGCTGCCAACTCCAGATTATGAGTAGGATAATTCCTCTTATATTCTTTGAGTTGTCGCGAGGCACATGCTATGACTTTCCAATGTTGAATGAGAACGCATCCTAACCCTTTGTCTGAAGCATGGCTAGACATAACAAATCCATCCGAACCAGATGGTATTGTTAGAACAGGTGCCGAAATGAGTCTCCTCTTGAGCTCTTGGAAACTCTTCTCGCATTCCTCGCTCCATACGAATTTTTTATCTTTCCGAGTCAACTGAGTTAACGGAGTAGCGATTCAAGAAAATCCTTCCACGAATCTCTAATAATAACCAGCTAAGCCCAAAAAGCTACGCACTTCGGTCACCGAATTCGGTTGCTCCCAAGTCAACAGATACTCTATGTTTTGACACAACGTGCCCAATGAATACTAATTCCTTAAGACAAAACTCGTATTTCTTTAGCTTGGCATATAGCTTGTTGTCACGAAGTCTTTGAAGTACCAGCTTCAAATGGTGCTCATGATCTTCACGGCTTTTGAAATAGATGAAGATGTCATCAATAAAGACAACAACGAACTGATCCAAATATTCCTTGAATACACGGTTCATTATATCCATGAAAGCAGCAGGAGCATTAGTCAATCCAAAAGACATGACCAAGAATTCATAATGCCCGTACCAAGTCCTGAAGGCAGTCTTTGGAATATCATCAGTTTTAATCTTTAGCTAATGATATCCAGAACGAAGATCGATCTTTGAAAAGAATTGTGCTCCTTGCAACTGGTTAAACAGGTCATCAATGCGAGGTAGAGGATACCTATTCTTGATGGTGACATGGTTTAATTCCCGGTAGTCAATATAAAGTCTCATACTCCCATCTTTTTTCTTTATAAATAAAACAGGAACACCCCAAGGGATGTACTAGGACGAATGAAACTGATGTCTAACAATTACTGTAGTTGGACTTTTAACTCCTGAATTTTAATAGGAGCCATTCGATATGGGGTTTTAGAAATGAGCTTTGTACCCGGTTCAAGATCAATAAAGAGTTTAACTTCTCGTTCTGGGGGTAGACCAGGAAGTTCTTCCAAAAATACGTCAGGAAAATTATTAACAACATGAATATTATTCAAATCTGACGTGTTTTTGTTCAAGTCCATAATATGGGCTAAGGAAGCTTGACATCCGTTTTTTAATAAACGAAAAGCTTTATGGCTTGATATGACAGTGACTGATTTTAGTGGTTTAGTTGCTTGAATTCGTATAACAGGTTGGTTAGGAATATGAAAACTAACAACCTTACAAAAATAATCAAATTTGGCATGATGAGTGGTTAACCAATCAATCTCTAAAATCACATCAAATGCAAGTATCTTTAAAGAGATAAGATCAACAGGTAATGTGATTGTGCCAACTTGGATCAAGCAAGATTTAAAACTATAGATGTAACAAAGGTTTCACCCAACGGAGTTTCAACAGATAAGTTAAAGTCCAATTTCTCCGGAGTTAAGTTTAAACGTTGAGCACAAGCAGGAGAGATAAAAGAATGGGTAGAATCGGTATCTAGTAAGGTATAAACTTCGCAAGAGTTTAAGATTAGCTTACTCGTGATCACCTTATTCGGGTTTCTCGCGTTTTGGCCAGTCACGACAAATGCCCTTCCTTGAACCACCGATTTTGTTTTGTCCGTAGTCGCCTTTGGTGCTGCAGTCCCAATTGGACTTGACTTCGTTACCGAAAAATATCGGCTTATGTGACCGTCTTTTCCACAATTGAAACACACCTTGGAAGGCTGTGAACAGCTTGGACTTATGTGTCCCTCCTCTCCACATCTGTAGCATCTAACTGGTGGTTGTTTTCCTCCCCTAGAATTTGTTGTTGGTGCTGGTGCTGGTGCTGCTGCTGATGTCTTTCCGTCATTGTTGAATCTGCTATTTTTGAAATTTTCACTTGACTCACCTCTCCTATTATCATGGCTACGATTACCACCCGAGTGTTTACCGCTTTTGTCCGTATTCTTCCCTCCTCGTTGGTTATCATCGCTCCGATGACTGTTGTCACCGGTATGACCCTGGTTGTGGTCCCTCGGTTGAACATACTCATTATCACACTGTAATAATTGAGCCCTGTTTACAACATCTGAATATAAAGAAAATTTATGAGAGATAAGATATTGTCGAATCTCGGGTTTTAGACCTCTCAGAAATATATGCGTCATACGTTTCTCATTTTCTACCAAATGAGGCGCAAACCTGGATAACTTTGCGAACTTCACCTCGTACTGGGAAACCGTCATGTTGTTCTGTTCCAATCTAATAAACTCTACCTCCTTCATAAGACGAATACTTTCAAGAAAGTATTTGTCATTGAACAATTTTTGAAATATTTTCCAAAACATGTTGTGTGCAGCTGGCTGGGTACGCTTCACAGATTCCCACCAGTAATCTGCCTCACCACGGAACATAAAGGTGGCGAATGAAACCTTCTGTTCCTCCGTGCAGCCCAAGACATCGAATATCTTGGTAATTTGCTTAACCCACATTTTCGCCTTAATCGGATCTGGCTTTCCCCAGAAATCTGGTGGTTCTAACTCCTTGAACTTCTTGGCTATGACAAACCGCGCGTTGCCATCATTTCCACCCGTATTTTGTACACGAGTCTCCTTCGTCTGATTTTGCATGAATTACAAAAAGCTTTTAAACATCGCATCATTCATCTTTTGCTCGGTAGTATTGTTTACAGGAGGAATATTGCATTCCTGTTGCACGTTCTCTAAGTTGGTAATCAAAGGTTGTTCCACAGTCTCATAGACTCCATTGTTAACGTTCTCAGCTGCCATTCTTAAAAACTGCCATAAAACTAGGGTTAATTAAACAAAATAACATATCACATAATATCTCTATGTTATGACCGGCCAACAAATAAGCTTAGTTAGGACACACTAGTGAAGGATTTACTCGTCTCTCCCCTCCTAGTTCTATTCCCCGACCTCTGCCAGAGACCATATCCCTAAGCTCTGATACCAACTGTGACGCCCCCAAAATAGGTATACATCACCCACTCTGAGTCGTCAAATACATGGTACAGAAAATAACTACAACTTTATTACAATTGTCGTGCAAAATACGACAACACATACTATGAGTTTAAACACAAATATTTTCTTCTACACAATATCCACACCCAAATAAAGTTCTCATTACAATTATTGATGCACTATTTTACAAAAATAGTGAGGACTGCTAAAACAACTGTCTAGGACCATCACTGTATATCCCGATTGGTTCCTGCTATGTTCTCGCTTCCTGAGAAGAAAAATGGAACAAAAAGAAAAAGGGTGAGCTCAACTAGCCCAATAAAGAATATTATGACTAAGATAATATACAACAAATTATCCTTAGTCTTCAACAGGGAAAAATCTGATAGAATATAATCGACAACAAGTTTTAAATCAACAACTGCAGCGGAAATAACAATTCATTAGAAGAGTTAAGTAGAGAATGAAATCTACTATCATCTATGAATTTAATAGTCCATCATCAATATTTTATCCCTGTAACATCAATCAATATACATCTTGAATCAAATATTCATCTTTGCACTACGGGCCAAAGATATTCATTTGTATCACCAGTTGGTCATGTTCATCTCAACACCTGTTCATCTTTTCACTACGGGCCAAAGATATTCATCAGGTAATCATTCATCTTTGCACTACAGGCCAAAGATATTCATCAAGTATCACCATTAAGGATTGAGGATGATGAAAAACATTTTGGAGAACGAATCCAGTGAGACAGAAGGACAAATATTAGGAATTCGTATTTTGTTTTATCCAAATTTAATAATACTCCATAATAACCAAGTGTGAAGTAGAATTCAAAAATAAAGATCAAAACATGAATATAATCAAAGATAGTAATCATAAAAGACATCTGGGACGAAAAAGAGATAATTTTATTTTTCGGTGAATAGTGTCGTATTTTTGAATAGTGTCGTATACGTGAATAGAAACCCCGACACAAAAAGATAGAAATTCCACAATAAAATTCATAACAATATCTCAGCATAATGGTATTGAAGAAAATAATATCATTTAAGAAGAAAATAGCATTCCTTACCTCAAAGAAACAATACTTCAGAATGAAAGGTCGAATATGATGCTGAATGAAACTTGTACTGAATAGTAACTCTCAAAGTATCTAAATACTCACAAAATACGCTCGATAATATGAGAGAGAAAGCTTATGTTTCTGGTGTGATTTTAATTCTAACCTAAGCACCTATTTATAGGAAAATGCTAGCACGCCGATACAGACTTGACCTGCTACCTGATGGCTTTACGTGCTACTATTTCCACCCACCACATTTGAAACAAATTTGAACACATTTCTCACCAATTAAAAGTGGGGTCCACTTAATTCTAGAATTTTCTATCAAAAATCATTTATAACATAATTTCTGAATCATTCACCTCTTAAAATTCATAAAAAATCATACATTCATTTTTAACGGTTCAAAATTTGTGGACATATACTCAACTTATATATGTATAACGTGTCTAAAAATTACAACGATCCAACGGTCGAATTAAAAATTATAACTCACGCAATATATCTCAAGAACACTGATTTGATTTTTAATACCTCCATTCTGATAAAAATACTGATAAAACACCTCAACATTAATAGCCACATAAAATAAATATTTCATTATCATATTAATCAATAAATAATTATTCATAAATAATATTACAGAATCACAATAATGACAACCATGCCGTTCCTAGGAAAGGGGGGGCTTCCCAATAAGGATTTCTCCTTACTGGTGCACAATTAGGTGACCAAACCACTCCTTAGACAGAACTTTCTAGACATTGTCAATAATACTATCTAATAATATTATTCAAATAATATGAATTATTGATCTGATAATGGAAAATACTGTGCAAAGACAATTATTGAAACAACAATAATATAAAATATCAACGCATCAATTATTGAATCAATAAAATATTAAACAGTAATTACTGTAACAATTATTGAGTAGTGCCTTCTTACGTAAGAATCAATAATTCAAAAATATTGTGCAATACCGTGTGTTACTATGCAACGACGCGTATTACTTTATTTTAACCACCGGGTATTCCAACAGTGTTAACGGTAACAACTACGCCGTTATTTATAAACACTCAAACTTGTCAATTTCTTCATCCGATAGTTATTCTGTTATGAGGTCCACGAATGGCTGCACCATCGTACGAATATTCCCCGATAACAAGAATATTCCACAACCAAACGAATATTTCCCGACAAAAATGAATAATTTATAACCACTTGCTTATTTTATAAAATTTGCACATTTCACCCATAAGCAAAGTATTATATCAAAATAACTCCTTATTATTTCAAGATAATAAATAGAGAAAATTTAATTGAGCTCACCCTTTTTCTTTTTGTTTCATTTTTCTTCTAAGGAAGCGAGAACATAGCATGAACCAATCGGGGTATAGAGTGATGGTCCTTGACAGTTGTTTTAGCAGTCCTCACTATTTTTGTAAAATAGTGCATCAATAATTATAATGAAGACTTTATTTGGGTATGGATATTGTCTAGAAGAAATTATTTGTATTTAAACTCACAGTATGTGTTGTCGTATTTTGCACGACAATTGTAATAAAGTTGTATTTGTTTTCTGTACGATGTATTTGGCGACTCAGAATGGGTGATGTATACCTATTTTGGGGGCGTCACAGTTGGTATCAGAGCTTAGGTATATGATCTCTGGCGGAGATCGGGGAATAGAACTAGGAGGGGAGAGACGAGTAAATCCTTCACTAGTGTATCCTACCTAAGCTTATTTGTTGGTTGGTCATAATATAGGGATATTATTTGATATATTAATTTTTTTTAATTAACCCCTGTTTTATGGCAGTTTTTAAGAATGGCAGCTGAGAACGTTAACAATGGAGTCTATGAGACTGTGGAACAACCTTTGATTACCAACCAAGAGAACGTGCAACATGAAGGCAATATTCCTCCTGTAAACAACACTACTGAGCAAACGATGAATGATGCGATTTTTAGAAGCTTTGTGTAGTTCATGCAAAATCAGACGAGGGAGACTCGTGTACAAAATACGGGTGGAAATGATAGTAATGCGCGGTTTGTCACAGCCAAGCAGTTCAAGGAGATGGGACCACCAAATTTTTGGGAAAAGCCTGATCTGAGTAATGTGGAATCTTTGATTACCAAGATATTCGATGTCTTGGGCTGCACGGAGGAACAAAAGGTTCCATTCGCCACCTTTATGTTCCGTGGTGAGGCAAATTACTGGTGGGAATCTGTGAAGCGTACCCAGCCAGCCGCACTCAACATGTCTTGGGAAAAATTTTAGAGACTGTGTCCCAGTATGAGGCGAAGTTCGCGGAGTTATCCAGGTTTTCACCTCATTTGGTAGAAAATAAGGAACTTATGACTCGGATGTTTCAGAGAGGTCAAAAACCCGAGATTCGACAATATCTTATCTCTCATAAATTTTCTTTATATTCAGATGTTGTAAACATGGCTCAAATATTAGAGTGTGATAATGAGTATGTTCAACCGAGGGACCACAACCAGGGTCATACCGGTGACAGCAGTCATCGGAGAAATGATAACCAACGAGGAGGGAAGAATACGGACAAAAGCGGTAACCACTCGGGTGGTAATCATGGCCATGATAATAGGAGAGGTGAGTCAAGTGGAAATTTCAAAAAGAGGAGATTCAACAATGATGAGAAGACATCAGTAGCAGCACCAACACCAACAACAAATTCTAGGGGAGGAGAACGACCGCTAGCTAGATGCTACAGATGTGGAGAGGAGGGACACATAAGTCCAAACTGTTCACAGCCTTCCAAGGTGTGTTTCAATTATGGAAAAGACGGTCACATAGGCCGATTTTGTCCAGTAGCGAAGTCAAGTCCAACTGGGACGACAGCACCAAAGGCGATTACGGACAAATTAAATTGGTGGTTCAAGGAAAGGCGTTTGTCGTGACTGGCCAAAACGCGAGAAACCCGAATGAGGTGATCACAGGTAAGCTAATCTTGAACTCTTGCGATGTTTATATCTTACTAGATACCGGTTCTACCCATTCTTTTATCTCTTCTGCTTGTGCTCAACGTTTAAACTTGACTCCCGAGAAATTGGACTTTAACTTATCTGTTGAAACTCCGTTGGGTGAAACCTTTATTTCATCTACAGTTTATAAATCTTGCTTGATCCAAGTTAGCACAATCACATTACCTGTTGATCATATCTCTTTAAAGATACTTGCATTTGATGCGATTTTAGGGATTGATTGGTTAACCACTCATCATGCCAAAATTGATTGTTTTCGTAATGTTGTTAGTTTTCATATTCCTAACCAACCTATTATACGAATTCAAGCAACTAAACCACTAAAATCAGTCACTGTCATATCAAGTCATAAAGCTATTCGTTTATTGAAAAACGGATGTCAAGCTTTCTTAGCCCATTTTATGGACTTGAACAAAAGCACGTCAGATTTAAATAATATTCTTGTTGTTAATAAATTTCCTGACGTATTTCCGGAAGAACTTTTTGGTCTACCCCAAGAACGAGAAGTTGAATTCTTTATTGATCTTGAACCGAGTACAAAGCCCATTTCTAAAACCCCATATCGAATGGCTCCTATTGAACTTCAGGAGTTAAAAGTCCAACTACATGAATTGTTAGACATCTGTTTCATTCGTCCTAGTACATCCCCTTGGGGTGTTCCTGTTTTATTTATAAAGAAGAAAGATGGGAGTATGCGATTTTGTATTGACTATCGGGAATTATACCATGTCACCATCAAGAATAGGTATCCGCTACCTCGCATTGATGACCTGTTTGACAAGTTGCAAGGAGCACAATTCTTTTCAAAGAACGATCTTCGTTCTGGATATCATCAGCTGAAGATTAAAACTGAGAATATTCCAAAGACTGCCTTCAGGACTCGGTACGGGCATTATGAATTCTTGGTCATGTCTTTTGGATTGACTAATGCTCCTGCTGCTTTCATGGATTTGATGAACCGTGTATTCAAGGAATATTTGGATCAGTTCGTTGTTGTCTTTATTGATGACATCTTCATCTATTCCAAAAGTCGTGAAGATCATGAGAACCATTTGAAGCTGGTACTTCAAAGACTTCGTAACAACAAGTTATATGTCAAGCTGAAGAAATATGAGTTCTGGCTTAAGGAAGTAGCATTCCTTGGGCACATGATGTCAAAACATGGAGTATCTATTGACCCAGCGAAGATTGAAACAATACAAAGTTGGGAGCAACCGAAGTCGGTGACCGAAGTGCGTAGATTTTTGGGCTTAGCAGGTTATTATCGGAGATTCATGGAAGGATTTTCTCGAATCGTTACTCCGTTAACTCAGCTGACTTGGAATGATACAAAATTCGTATGGAGCGAGGAATGCGAAAAGAGTTTCCAAGAGCTCAAGAGGAGACTCATTTCGGCACTTGTTCTAACAATACCATCTGGTTCGGATGGATTTGTTATCTACAGCGATGCTTCAGGCAAAGGGTTAGGATGTGTTCTCATGCAACATTAGAAATTCATAGCCTATGCCTCGCGACAACTCAAAGAATATGAGAGGAATTATCTTACTCATGATATGGAGTTTGCAGTAGTCATTTTTGCGTTGAAAATCTGGAGACACTAGCTGTACGTATTGGGAGAAAGTGGAGATTTATAAGGATTATAAAAGCCTCAAATATTTTTTCACCCAAAAGTGACTCAACATGCAGCAACGATGTTGGCTCTAGCTGTTGAATGATGGTTTATTGGTCCATTTCAGATTCTTGATCGAGTAGGAAATGTGGCCTATAAACTCGCGTTACTCAAACCACATATCTCGTGTTCATAATATTTTTCACATATCTATGCTTCGTAAATATGTGAAAGACCCAAACCACATTATTGAGTTAGAACTAGACAAGATAGCTGAAGATTTAACTTACGAGGAAGTACCTGGTAAAATCTTGGATAGGAAAAAACATGTCCTGCGCACCAAGGTTATACCACAAGTTAAGGTTTTTTAGAGGAACCATGCTATTGAAGAAATGACCTGGGAGTTGGAATCAGAACTGAAAGCGAGGTACCCTCACCTTTTCGAAACACCAGGTACGTACGTCAATTTCGTGGACGAAATTTTATAAGGAGGGGAGGTTATAAGACCCCAACTTATTATGAATAAAATTAAATTTTCTATATTTATTATCTTGAAATAATAAGGAGTTAATTTGATATAATACTTTGGTTATGGGTGAAATGTGTAAATTTTACAAAATAAGCAAGTGGTTATAAAATATTCATTTTTGTCGAGGAATATTCGTTTGGTCGTGAAACATTCTTGTTGTCGGGGAATATTCGTACGATGCGCAGCCATTCGTGGGCCTCATAACAGAATAACTGTCGGATGAAGAAAACGACAAGTTTGAGTTTTTATAAATAACAACGTAGTTATTACCGTTAACACTGTTGGAATACCCGGTGGTTAAAATACAGTAATACGCGTGGTTGCAAAGTAGCACATGGTATTGCACAGTATTTTTAAATTATTGATTCTTACGTAAGAAGGCACTACTCAATAATTGTTCATTATTTTATTGATTCAATAATTGTTGCGTTGATATTTTATATTATTGTTGTTTCAATAATTGTCTCTGCACAGTATTTTTCATTATCGGATCAATAATTCATATTATTTAAAAAATATTAATACATAACATTATTGGCAATGTCTAGAAAGTTCTGTCTAAGGAAAGGTTTGGTCACCCAATGTTCGCCAGTAAGGAGAAATCCTTATTGGAAAGCCCCCTCTTTACTGGGAACGGTCTGGTTGTCATTATTGTTATTCTGTAATATTATTTGTGAATAATTATTTATTAATTTATATGATAAGAAAATATTTATTTTATGTGCCTATTAATGTTGAGGTGTTTTATCAGTATTTTTGTCGGAATGGAGGTATTAAAAATTAAATCAGTGTTCTAGAGATATGTTGCGTGAGTTATAATTTTTAATCCGACCGTTGGATCGTTGTTATTTTTAAATATGTTATACATATATAAGTTGAGTATATTTCCACAAATTTTGAACCGTTAAAAATGAATGTATGATTTGTTATAAATTTTAAGATGTGACTGATTCAGAAATTATGTTATAAATGATTTTTGGTGGAAAATTCTTGAATTGAGTGAGTCCCACTTTTGGTTGGTGAGAAATGTGCTCAAATTTTATTTCAAATGTGGTGAGTGGCAATAGTAATAGGTAAAGCCATCAGGTAGCAGGTCAAGTCTGCTTCGGCGTGCTAGCATTTTCCTATAAATAGGTGCTTATGTTAGAATTGAAAATCACACCAGAAACATAAACTTTCTCTCTTTCTCTCTCTATATTATCGAGCGTATTTTGTGACTATTTAGATACTTTGAGAGTTGCTATTTAGTACAACTTTCATTCAGCATCACATCCGACCTTTCATTCCGAAATATTGTTTCTTTGAGGTAAGGGATGTTATTTTCTTCTTAAATGATATTATTTTCTTCAATATCATTATGCAGAGATATTGTTATGAATTTTATTGTGGAATGTTTACCTTTTTGTGTCGAAATTTCTATTCACATATACGACATTATTCACAAATACGACACTATTCACCGAAAAATAAAAATTTTCTCTTTTTCGTCCCAGATGTCTTTTAGGGTAAATATCTTTGATTGTATCCATGGTTTGATTTTTATTTTTGAATTCTACTTCATACTTGGTTATTATGGAGTATTATTGAATTTGGATAAACCGAAATACGAATCCCTAATATTTATCCTTCTGTCTCATTGGAATCGTTCTCTAAAATATTTTTCATCATCCTCAGTCCTTAATGGTGATAATTGATGAATATCTTTGGCCTGTAGTGCAAAGATGAATGATTACCTGATGAATATCTTTGGCCCGTAGTGCAAAGATGAACAGGTGTTGAGATAAACATGACCAACTAGTGATACAAATGAATATCTTTGGCCCGCAGTGCAAAGATGAATATTTGATTCAAGATGTATATTGATTGATGTTATAGGGATAAAATATTGATGATAGACTTTTAAATTCATAGATGATGGTAAATTTCATTCTCTACTTAACTCTTCTAATGAATTGTTGTTTCCGTTGCAGTTGTTGATTTAAAACTTGTTGTCGATTATATTCTATCAGATTTTTCCCTGTTGAAAACTAAGGATAATTTCTTGTATATTATCTTAGTCATAATATTCTTTACTGGGCTAGTTGAGCTCAACCTTTTTCTATTTGTTCCATTTTTCTTCTAAGGAAGCGAGAACATAGCAGGAACAAGTTGGGATATAGAGTGATGGTCCTAGACAGTTGTTTTAGCAGTCCTCACTATTTTTGTAAAATAGTGCATCAATAATTGTAATGAGGATTTTATTTGGGTGTGGATATTGTCTAGAAGATAATATTTGTATTTAAACTCACAGTATGTGTTGTCGTATTTTGCACGACAATTATAATAAAGTTGTAGTTATTTTCTGTACCATGTATTTGACGACTCAGAATGGGTGATGTATACCTATTTTGGGGGCGTCACGGCTATAACATAAAAAACTAACTTTCTATGTTATAGCGACAGAAAAAACCGTCGCTATAGCCAGTTCGTTTTAAGTTCAATTCTTATTGTTCGTTAGAGAGACGGACCCTATATATATATAGTCCGCTTTCTATGCGGGTGATCCACATGCGGACCACCTTTAGCGACAGATAAAACTGTCGCTAAACCCGTCGTCATATGGTCTGAACCGGGCTATAGCAACGGTTCTGGACTATCGCAACGGTTCAGAGCCTATGGCGATGGGTTTAGCGACAGTTTTATCCGTCGCTAAAGGTGGTCCGCATGCATACCATCCCATAAGAAACTCTCTGTATATATAAATATATATATATATATATATATATATATATATATATATATATATATATAGCGTGGAGGTTCAAAGTTTACAAGAAAGATCAGTTATAACGCGTATATGTCCTATAAGACATAACATTTACATTTAAAATGACATAATCAGAGCTAGACTTGGCAAATGGGTCGGGCCGGCAGACTCAGGTTTTGGTGGATTGAAAAAGTGAAGCCCAAAATCCGTTTTTGACGGGCGAGCTGAGCTGGCCTGCGGACCTGGATTAATTTATGATCAAATTTTGACACATTTTTGGGCTTAGCCCAAACAGGCCGGGTCAAAACGGTCTAGGTTTTGATGGGCTAAAAGAATAAAATTCAAAGCCCGTTTTTTAATGAACAAATCAGACTAATTCAAGGGCTTGGGCCGATTTTACCCGGTCTAATCAGAGCTAACATTTCTTATTTAATTATCAATGGAATAGAGAAACAAATAGAGGTTGACAGAATGTGTGTGTATTATATGTATGTAATTACTCCCTCTATTTTTAAAAGATTGTCATTTAAGGTTAATTTACACAGATTAAGAAATATAATTAATAATTAGCGAAAATACTATACTACCCTCATTAATTGTCTCAACCAATTATTTTCCTCTCAATATTTCTTATTCAATTCAATCAATTACTACTTGGATTATAACATTAAATTGAATAAGAATCATTGGGAAAGGAAGCAAACTTTAAATAGAAGAAATCTTTAAATAAGGGTAAAGTAGAAAAAAATAGCTAATGTGTATTGATAAACTCAAAACGACAATCTTTTTGAAACAAAAATTACTTACTAAAACAATAATTTTTTAGAAAAGGAAGGAGTATGTTATATAATCGTGAGCATATCACCACCTTTATTAGTGCACTCATTCAAGGGAGTAATGAATGCACCACCTTTTGATTAGGAATTCTCAAATTTTGTCAATCAATTAAAATTGCACTCATTGTTAGGCAACATACGCCCGAGTCCCTTTGTTATTATTAAATTAATGGCCCATGGTGAATTGGAAAGTTATACTCCTTTCATTTCAAAATTTAAATTTAAACTTAACTTTTATAAGTTAATTACACACTTTTTCAAATTCAAATTTTAAATAATTTAATCTATGTTTTATACTTTTTATCAATATAATAATTTTGAATGTTATAAAATTAAACTATTTCCATATATTCTAAAATAAAATTATAGATGCATTTACCAAAAATAGAAAGGACTCCATGTTTATGGAGACATTGAGGTGGGTGGGGTAAAATTAAACCTACCCAGTGTACAAACTATTACTAATAGTAACAACCTACTCCAAATCAACTACACAACACCAAGATGAATGAACTAATTGTGGAAGCTAAAGAAGTCAAAAACAAAGATGGAGAATATATATACTGCCAACTTATTTAACTATCAAAAATTTTGAACCAGCCTTCGAGAGAAGTTCTTGGCCAGCATCCTTCCCCATCGCAATCATATCATCATAGGAATATGAGCCTTTCCTAGAAGTTTCGACTACTGAGAATCAAGACGGAGAAGAAGCAATATTAACAAAGTGGCAAATATAATTTCTACGGAAAGCTAAATGTAATTCGTGGATATATCATCGGAAAGTCATTATTGTGTTATACCGCGAGTTCCATCTGGAGAGGCCACCAACCCTTTAAAAACGCATTTTCCGTCTTCGTCTCTGGAGGCGTATCCAGCAATGGGAGTCCGACAAGATCTGTCCAGAGTCAACAAAAAAGCCCTTTCACATGCAACTGCTAATCTGGTTTCCTCGTGATTCAAAGAGGCCAAGTAACTAGCCTACATTAACACAACAAGAATCACACGAAAACTAAGAGAGGGAATTAACAAAATTTTGCAGAAGCACCAAAGAAGGAAATGCAGAAACATTCGGCATACCATCGTCTCATCATTACTTCGGCACGCAATTCCAATTGCCCCTTGAGCAACGGCTGGAAGCATTTCATCAATAGAAAGAACTGAAGCCACATTTTCAGTCATGTTCAGGCGTTCCTGCTAATGCCAATAAGGTTGCTTGGACAACACCTTCATTTAGCTTTTTCAACCTTGTCTGAACATTGCCCCTGTGACAACCCGAGAATTTGGACAATTTATGAAAATCTTAAATAATTGATTTAAGGTCAAATAATAGACCTAGACAAAAAATAAGTGTATGCGTTTAATGTTATTGGGATTGAATTTTGAGGATTTCAAAATTTTGAGAAAGGATATAGGTGCATTATTCAAGATTAAGAATTTATGTGATAATGTTCTGTGTTTATGGCTAATGATGTGTACAGAATGTGGTTAAGGGTCAAGAGTTGAACAGATAAATTATATCTGTAACAAACCCTAAGAATATATTAAGAACGACAATATTCAGTTAGAAAACCCTAACGTCTGATAAGAAACCCTAGAAACCGGTTCTGGAAACCCTAATTTCAGTTCCGGGTGTACGAAATCCTAATTCGGTGCATGAAACCCTAAATTGGGAATTTAATGGCAAAAATGTAAATAATTAATAGATTAATTAGGGTTAATCTTGACAATTGATTACAAAACCCTAATTCCAAATTTAAAACCCTAATTTCAGATCTGAAAACCCTAGTTTCAGATTCTGTTAAAATGAAACCCTAATCTGGGAATATAACAGAGAATTTTAATGCTTAAGTGCTATTAATTAAGTCTAATTAGGGTAAATGTTAATTAATTAACAAACCCTAATTTCTAATTTTTGGAACCCTAATTGTTCCGTCAGAAACTCTAATTGTTCCGTGGTGGAAATTAATGGCTAAAATTAGCAATGCTAATTAGGAAACCCTAATCCTAATTATTTTAATTTATGAGTAATTAGAAAACTCTAATCTAATTACGAGATTTAATTTCTAAAATTAGAAAATTATTTTCTATTAGAAAACCCTAATTTGTGGGTTACAAACCCTAATCTATGATTTTGACCCTAATTGCGTAATTAACGATTGTAATTATGAAATGTTAATCCTAATTAGCAAGAATGAAAGTATGATTAAGGAATTTTAATATAATTAGTAAATCCTAATTATAATTTTGAAATGTTAATTTTCTAATTTCTATAACCGAAATTCGGAAATGTCAGATATTAAATTTTTGCAAAGTTAAGGGTTAAAACCTAAGCCCTAAAATATCCAAACCCTAAAACCCTAAGGGTTTATATCAAATGATCAATCTAGAATTAAATGGTATGTAAAATATCATTAATATTATTTTTATTTAATGGATAGCTTGCAATCTTGGCAAGATCTTGGGTTGTTGAGCAACCCTAGCTATAACCTAGCCCTAGCATTTGACAAATTGTCCAGCAACCTCAGCAAATCAACAACATGCATTGAATCTAAGCAAATTATAAATGGTTTTGGAGAGAGAAAATGCATAAAAATATGACCAATCTCATTTTGCTCTTACCAACTCCTATCTTCTCTCAAACCCACGAAATCATAGTATAATTTCAGTCTCAATTCAAGCCCCACGTGTACCAGAAACGGATCAAAGAATCAGATTCATGAATTAAAGCATAAAAGGTATAAAACCCTAAATTTTTAAAATCTAAGATTTTGATGTTTAATGTTGTTGTTCGTTGGTTAAATATGTGTTATAAGGTGTCAATTAGAGATCTGGGTTGATGGATCATGGATCCATAACACCTAGATGCTCGGATCTAAATTTTTAGGAAATCTGGAAATTTTTCAATCAGTGGTCTGACAGCCTAATGTCAGGACCTTTAGATCCGTGTGATAATGTTTTTGTGTAGTTTATGTTATAGCGCTGTTGTATTTCATGTTGTCTTTAATCTATAACTTGAATCAGATCCAGATCTTGTGTAGATCACAAGTTATGAACGGTCAAACATGGTTGACCGATCACAATTTCTGTTTCTGGGCAAGCCCAGATTTCTCCAGCTCGTCTGACAAGCTTTTTGAATCAATTGATCTTACTGTGTATTAGTAGTTAGGCCATGTTGTTGGTAGATCTTTGTAGCCTGACATGAATACTACATGTTAAAGTCACCAGATCCTTTAGATCATAACTGGAGTGGAAGAAAATCACGGTCAAAGTAGCTTTGACCAACTGTCCGGATGAATTTCTGGAAAAACCCAGAATTCACCAAGAACAGTTTCTGACTCCTTGTTTGACCGATCTAGATCTTACTATTTTGATGTTGATATATTGATCTGATGTAATAGAAATGTACACTGACATATGTTCTACAATTGTGAACCTTTATATCACACAAAACAGTCTTAGAATCGAAGTTATAGGGAACCAAAGGAGGTACCTTGACTGTTCTTCATTTTCTGGGTAACCCAGAAAATGAAGAACACGTCTGTCAGACGTTTTGGCTGTCCAGATCTTGATGTTCAGTTGTTGGATTGGCATGAAACATAATGTGTAGTTGTAGTATTACATAAATACTACAACATGAACTCAATTACAAACCCAGAAATCATTTTGAACATTGAAATAAATCCGGTCAAACCAGCCCTCTCGTTCACTGAGTTGTCAGTGTTCTTGAGTGAAGAACACCTATAGCGACATACAAGTGTCGCTAAAGGCCTATAGCGACAGTTTATTTATTATTTTTCTGGAAATTAATTAAAAATAGAAAAAAATGGTTTTTAATTATTAAAAATACAAAATAAATTATGAAAAATTATTTTAAAATCTGAAAAATAGTTTTTAACTATTTTGAGTATATTTCAGAAATATTTAATATTTTTGGAATATAAATGGTATTTATTTATTTAATTACAATATTAAATAAATTATTTAAAAATAGTTTTTAATTCATGAAAAATCATGAAAAATAAGATTATGGTATAAGAAAATATTTTAAGTTATTTTTGATGACTTTTAATATTTTCGGATAAAATTCATTCACTAATAAATATTAATGATACTTAGTTTTTTTAATAGATATATTAAATAAATTATGGAAAATTATAATTAATGCTTTATAAATCATATAAAAATGATTTAAGTATTATAAAAATATTTTAAGTTATAAAATATAACTTTTGATATTTAGTCATGAAAATATTAATATTTTAATATTAATAGAAATTATTGGATAATGGATTTAAGTGTTTAAAAATCATATAATTATGATTTTAAGGTATTAAAAATATTTTGATATATTATAATTATATTATAATATTAGGTAATGATTTTCATTAATACTTTATATTAAATGAATATTAATGATTAATGAATTTTGTAGTATTTAATTTATTTAAATACGGTTTTAAGGATTGAAAATTGTTGATAAATGGTAATAATTATCCGAAAGTTATTACGAGCCTAGGAAAAATATTTTGTCTGGTTAGAAATTATCTGTGATAATTGTTAACTGTTAAGTCAGAGTTTAATTGAACTTAAACTCGATATTCGTCCGACTAGACCGTCGGAATGATAGAATTGTGTCGGTTCCAACTCAGACTGTAATAGTTTGACTTGATACCTAGTCTTATGTGCTGTAAAGACTGAAAGGGTTATGTGGTAATGTGTTTAGGTTATTCTGTGAATGAAAATATAACAGTAATATACTGTGATGATGTAATTCTAATATTGGAGATCTATATTATTAATATTAGGTCTTCGGATAAAGCGTTATTAAATTGCGTTCGGTAATCAACGGTTCAGGCAAGTTTTCTTGTACTTACCTCTAATAAGAGTGTTTTATTCAAGCTGATGGTTAATCGTTGTTGATTGCCATGAAAATTGTACTCTGTACGTCTTGCATGTATAAGTCAGGTATGAAAGGCTGATCACCTTCATTACCAGTTGGTTCAGAAATGTTGTTCATGTATAAAATTTGTTCAGTCAAATGTTTGTTCGTAATAATTCTCAACTATATTGATGAATTATAGTCGGCTTATTATTCATACTCTTCAATCATGATATATTGTTAAATTGTTGTATTTAAACTTGCTGGGCAACTTTTATGCTCACCTGCTATATCATGATAAACATTGCAGATAAAGCGAATGCGTTCGGATACAGGAAAAGGTTAAAGTCAAGTTCTATTTGGGTTACAAGTGCGGCTATTTTGTAAATAGTGTTTTTGATAAATATTGTTGTATAATAAATATTATATGAATGGTGTTTAAGTTAAGGTTACTCGACTTGGGTAAAATAGTGTGTAATGTATTGTATAAATAATTTATGTTTATATCTTCCGCAAATAGTGATAGAAATAGTGTACCGAGTCCGCGGCGATTCGGGGCCCGGATTCGGGGCTGCTACAGTTGGTATCAGAGCTGTTCGTTATGAAGCTTAGGTAGGAATACCTGAGACCAATAAACGCAGTGATTAGGATAAGACTAACTCAAATAGAGTTAGTTGGTTGGTAAGATTCAAAGATGAATCTCGGCGGGTGTAAAGACACAGAGTTCCCTAACTCTGATAATAAAGTTGAACAGTAATGGTGAATAGATCGAGTCTAAAAGACTGAAAGTACAGGGATAGGAGATCGTAAAACAAAACGATCAAGTTCTGGAATTGAATCGTAATATATACGATAAGATCACCCCGTGATCTGATAAAGGTTATGATATGGGAAATGAATCAATCTAATGATTGAAAAGTTTACAGCAAGATGCTGTGTGAAAGTTGTACTATGAAATGGTACTATGAAAATGAAAACTCATAAATGAGTTATGGATTATGGATACGGATTAAATGAAATTCGTATGAAAAAGGGGGTTAAGTTTAGGTGGGGATTTCAATGAGGACTTGTGTTAGCAACTGAGTTGTATGATTCCTTGTATGGGCGGAGAATTGTACTACTTGGTTGGTGGCATTGGTAATAGTTGAAATGTTGTGTCACGCTAGTTATTATATATAGATAAATAGGTCATAGGTAGAGAATATAGGATTAAGTACGAGTTCTTAGAACTCATAGATATTCTTGACGCATAGTTATATGAAATGTTTATGAGCCCTTAGCGAACGGACGCCAAAGGTCAGACTAGGGTAAGTTCGTAAACTCATATAATTGTGGTCAAGTTATGAACTCATAAGTGTGGTTTTATGAATTGGGTATAGTTGTGTGTGAATTGAGTGTTAAGGATTATAGGAACAGATAGATTATTAAGCAAATGATCATTAGTGGAGACTTAGGTTTTTCCTAAACTCCTAGTTATGCTAAACTTCGAAATTTTTGACATCAAGCTAAATACGCATTATGTGCCTTTTAAAAAAAATGTAGACTCGTAACCATTTTTGAAACGGTTTAAAGTAAAGTCTATGCTACTTATTTCGGCTAGACGCAAATGATTTGAAATATCAAAAATTGTTTTAAATTATCACTTATGTATCATGTAACCTGGTGCAGAGATGATAAAAATGTGATGGAGTTGTAAATACAGGAATACTTAGTGTGAACTTAACCTGAAGTCGCTGTTCCACTATTGTATGATGTGTTATGACAAAGTCATACAATGAAGGCATCCTCAAACGGACTGTTAATACAGTACGGCATCATGCCGTCATTCTCGAAAATGTTTTCAAAAAAATTTTAATTAGCCAACGGGGTTTGGCTACACCTAAATAATTCGATTGAATTGAATTATTGATTTGAGTCTATGCTATTTGATTCAGCCAGACTAAAGTTATAAAAACTCCAAGTGTTCATTGAAAGAATTTCCCGAACCAAATTGTTTTGGTGCGGAATCCAATAAGACTGAGGTAAAATTTATGCGCCCAAGGCGGAAAAGAGGAACAAATTATTTCGACCAACAGTACCTGATCAGTACAGGGAATATCGGGCTAATCACCCTTTGTGTCCGTAAGTAATGACGGTTTGCGGATGAATTTCCATAAAACCTTTGCGAAAATGACAGACAAATAGTCTATATGACTCCTCAGCAAAATTTAAAAACTTTTACTCTTGTGAGATGTGTATTGGGTAGCATGTAATAATGTATGTGAATGGTATATGTGTGAATGGTGTAAGGTGCATGGTGTAAGGTGTAAGGTTCATGTGTGAATGGTGTAAGGTGCACGGTGTAAGGTGTAAGGTGAATTTCGGGGACGAAATTCTTATAAAGAGGGGTGAATGTGACAACCCGAGAATTTGGACAATTTATGAAAATCTTAAATGATTGATTTAAGGTCAAATAATAGACCTAGACAGAAAATAAGTGTATGCGTTTAATGTTATTGGGATTGAATTTTGAGGATTTCAAAATTTTGAGAAATGATATAGGTGAATTATTCAGGATTAAGAATTTATGTGATTATGTTCTGTGTTTAAGGTTAATGATGTGTACAGAATGTGGTTAAGGGTCAAGGGTTGACCAGATAAATTATATCTGTAACAAACCCTAAGCATATATTAAGAACGACAATGTTCAGTTAGAAAATCCTAACGTCTGATAAGAAACCCTAGAAACCGGTTCTGGAAACCCTAGTTTCAGTTCCAGGTGTACGAAATCCTAATTCGGTTCATGAAACCCTAAATTGGGAACTTAAAGGCATAAGTGTAAATAATTAAAAGATTAATTAGGGTTAATCTTTATAATTGATTACAAAACCCTAATTCCAAATTTAAAACCCTAATGCCAGATCTGAAAACCCTAGTTTCAGATTCTGTTAAAATGAAACCCTAATCTGGGAATATAACAGAGAATTTTAATGCTCAAATGCTATTAATTAAGTCTAATTAGGGTAAATATTAATTAATTAACAAATCCTAATTTCTAATTTTTAGAACCCTAATTGTTCCGTCAGAAACTCTAATTGTTCCGTGGTGGAAATTAATGGCTAAAATTAGCAATGCTAATTAGGAAACCCTAATCCTAATTATTTTAATTTATGAGTAATTAGAAAACTCTAATCTAATTACGAGATTTAATTTCTAAAATTAGAAAATTATTTTCTATTAGAAAACCCTAATTTGTGGGTTACAAACCCTAATCTGTGATTTTGACCCTAATTGCGTAATTAGCGATTGTAATTATGAAATGTTAATCCTAATTAGCAAGAATGAAAGTATGATTAAGGAATTTTAATATAATTAGTAAATCCTAATTATAATTTTGAAATGTTAATTTTCTAATTTCTATAACCGAAATTCGGAAATGTCAGATATTAAATTTTTGCAAAGTTAAGGGTTAAAACCTAAGCCCTAAAATATCCAAACCCTAAAACCCTAAGGGTTTATATCAAATGATCAATCTAGAATTAAATGGTATGTAAAATATCATTAATATTATTTTTATTTAATGGATAGCTTGCAATCTTGGCAAGATCTTGGGTTGTTGAGCAACCCTAGCTATAACCTAGCCCTAGCATTTGACAAATATTCCAGCAACCTCAGCAAATCAACAACATGCATTGAATCTAAGCAAATTATAAATGGTTTTGGAGAGAGAAAATGCACAAAAATATGACCAATCTCATTTTGCTCTTACCAACTCCTATCTTCTCTCAAACCCACGAAATTATAGTGTAATTTCAGTCTCAATTCAAGCCCCATGTGTACCAGAAACGGATCAAAGAATCAGATTCATGAATTAAAGCATAAAAGGTATAAAACCCTAAATTTTTGAAATCTAAGATTTTGATGTTTAATGTTGTTGTTTGTTGGTTAAATATGTGTTACAAGGTGTCAATTAGAGATCTGGGTTGATAGATCATGGATCCATAACACCTAGATGCTCGGATCTAAATTTTTAGGAAATCTAAAAATTTTTCAATCAGTGGTCTGACAGCCAATTGTCAGGACCTTTAGATCCGTGTGATAATGTTTTTGTGTAGTTTATGTTATAGCGCTATAGTATTCCATGTTGTCTTTAATCTATAACTTGAATCAGATCCAGATCTTGTGTAGATCACAAGTTATGAACGGTCAAACATGGTTGACCGATCACAATTTCTGTTTCTGGGCAAACCCAGATTTCTCCAGCTCGTCTGACAAGCTTTTTGAATCAATTGATCTTGTTGTGTATTAGTAGTTAGGCCATGTTGTTGGTAGATCTTTGTAGCCTGACATGAATACTACATGTTAAAGTCACCAGATCCTTTAGATCATAACTGGAGTGGAAGAAAATCAGGGTCAAAGTAGCTTTGACCAACTGTCCGGATGAATTTCTGGAAAAACCCAGAATTCACCAAGAACAGTTTCTGACTCCTTGTTTGACCGATCTAGATCTTACTGTTTTGATGTTGATATGTTGATCTGATGTAATAGAAATGTACACTGACATATGTTCTACAATTGTGAACCTTTATATCACACAAAACAGTCTTAGAATCGAAGTTATAGGGATCCAAAGGAGGTACCTTGACTGTTCTTCATTTTCTGGGTAACCCAGAAAATGAAGAACACGTCTGTCAGACATTTTGGCTGTCCAGATCTTGATGTTCAGTTGTTGGATTGGCATGAAACATAATGTGTAGTTGTAGTATTACATAAATACTACAACATGAACTCAATTACAAACCCAGAAATCATTTTGAACATTGAAATAAATCCGGTCAAACCAGCCCTCTCGTTCACTGAGTTGTCAGTGTTCTTGAGTGAAGAACACCTATAGCGACAGACAAGTGTCGCTAAAGGCCTATAGCGACAGTTTATTTATTATTTTTCCGAAAATTAATTAAAAATAGAAAAAATGGTTTTTAATTATTAAAAATACAAAATAAATTATGAAAAATTATTTTAAAATCTGAAAAATAGTTTTTAACTATTTTGAGTATATTTCAGAAATATTTAATATTTTCGAAATATAAATGGTATTTATTTATTTAATTACAATATTAAATAAATTATTTAAAAATAATTTTTAATTCATGAAAAATAAGATTATGGTATAAGAAAATATTTTAAGTTATTTTTGATGACTTTTAATATTTTGGGATGAAATTCATTCATTAATCAATATTAATGATAATTAATTTATTTAATAGATATATTAAATAAATTATGGAAAATTATAATTAATGCTTTATAAATCATATAAAAATGATTTAAGTATTATAAAAATATTTTAAGTTATAAAATATAACTTTTGATATTTAGTCATGAAAATATTAATATTTTAATATTAATAGCAATTATTGGATAATGGATTTAAGTGTTTAAAAATCATATAATTATGATTTTAAGGTATTAAAAATATTTTGATATATTATAATTATATTATAATATTAGGTAATGATTTTCATTAATACTTTATATTAAATGAATATTAATGATTAAGGAATTTTGTAGTATTTAATTTATTTAAATACAGTTTTAAGGATTGAAAATTGTTGATAAATGGTAATAATTATCCGAAAGTTATTACGAGCCTAGGAAAAATGCTTTGTCTGGTTAGAAATTATCTGTGATAATTGTTAACTGTTAAGTCAGAGTTTAATTGAACTTAAACTCGATATTCGTCCGACTAGACCGTCGGAATGATAGAATTGTGTCGGTTCCAACTCAGACTGCAATAGTTTGACTTGATACCTAGTCTTATGTGCTGTAAAGACTGAAAGGGTTATGTGGTAATGTATTTAGGTTATTCTGTGAATGAAAATATAACAATAATATACTGTGATGATATTATTCTAATATTGGATATCTATATTATTAATATTAGGTCTTCGGATAAAGCGTTATTAAATTGCGTGCGGTAATCAACGGTTCAGGCAAGTTTTCTTGTACTTAACTCTAATAAGAGCGTTTTATTCAAGCTGATGGTTAATCGTTATTGATTGCCATGAAAATTGTACTATGTACGTCTTGCATGTATAAGTCAGGTATGAAAGGATGATCACCTTCATTACCAGTTGATTTAGAAATGTTGTTCATGTATAAAATTTGTTCAGTCAAATGTTTGTTCCTAATAATTCTCAACTATATTGATGAATTATAGTCAGCTTATTATTCATACTCTTCAATCATGATATATCGTTAAATTGTTGTATTTAAACTTGCTGGGTAACTTTTATGCTCACCCTTGCTATATCATGATAAACATTGCAGATAAAACGAATGCATTCGGATACAAGAAAAGGTTAAAGTCAAGTTCTATTTGGGTTACAAGTGCGGCTATTTTGTAAATAGTATTTTTGATAAATATTGTTGTATAATAGATATTATATGAATGGTGTTTAAGTTAAGGTTACTCGACTTGGGTAAAATAGTGTGTAATGTATTGTATAAACAATTTATGTTTATATCTTCCGCAAATAATGATAGAAATAGTGTACCGAGTCCACGGCGATTCGGGGCCCGGATTCGGGGATGCTACAGCCCCGAAAGTTCTCTAGCACCTATAGCGAATTTATACACAGAAGAAACTCAACACAAGGACAAAACTGACAATGAATAAGTCACGCTAAAATCATTAAGATTAAATATAACAGTGTTATAAAAAGTGGCATGCCAGAATGAAGAATTGCTTTACAGCATTCGGAATCATTATAATGCAGCTCAACAAGCTTTTAGTTTAAATTATAACTGAAGTTTGACTAGAATATATCAATCTTCCAAATATAAAAGATCAACATAAAGATAACCTACAAAGTTGGATAAAGTTGCATACTTAAAATTTGAAACTAACGTCACTAAGGCTGATATCTTTTTATAAAAATCCAATAAGTTGCATACTTGTCCTTCGAATTGAGGGCTGTATGTATCTCAGTTTATGATTCTAACAGAACTTCATGGAAGAAGAAAAAATGTACTTGATTATATATTTCTAATTGACTTGAGCCTCATGTAATTTTCAAACTAAAAACTTCAGAAAAAATGCAGCTACTTGACTGGGATTGTGCAATATAGTATGACATATATACTATTCAAAATATTCCTTCAGCCTTGGTTTAGAGGAAAAATTAATTTCTTGTTTTACACAAGGTTTAGGCATGTTGGTGGTCAAATGAATATTTATTGAGTAGTTGCCATATAGTTTCTCAGAAACTTAACGAATCCCATGCTTGCATCAACAGCAAAAAACAAACCATCTAAGCTAAAAACAAGACCTACTCAAGCAATGAGCATGCCAACAAAATGCATCCAAAAATACTTTTACCAAGTAATTGTCGGAAAACGGTATTTACAACTAAGGCTTAAAACCTATGCCGCACAGAAACTGACATTGGATATAATAAGATATATACGACCAAATGTTTACTTTACCATATTTTTCTTATCTTTTCTTTCTCTTTTAAAGATACTATGATGTTTATTGTTATAATCTCCTTCCCCCTTAGTATTAGAATCACTATTGTATCTCAAAACAAAAAGATTTTCCAAGCAAGAATGTATTGTGACTCGTACTACCAAGTACTCACATTGAGTGATGGATATCTATGGAGTATTTGCGACTTTCTTCTTAGTGAAGTAGTACCCACAGTACTTCCTGCTGGAAGGTCTGCTAAAGAAGCAGCAGATAAGGAGATAAATGCATCTCGGACATCCTCACGTAGCATATTGCAGGGCAAAATTGTTTTCTCTGGCAAATAAGTTGGGACATCTTTCATTGAGTGAACAGCGATGTCAATTTCCGAATTTATAAGAGCCTCATCTATCTCTTTGGTGAATAATCCCTTCCCACCTATGGCGGCAAGAGGCTGACTCAGAATTTTATCACCTGTTGTCTTTATGACGACAATTTGTATAGCTCCATCTTCTGCCAACTCCGCATGCTTTGCCATGAGTTTTTCTTGTCTCATAAGCTTGGGCAAGGGCTAGTGGGCTGTTCTACACAAGAATAAATTTAAATAAACCTTAAGAGAGAAGATGAGTCACAAGCATCTTGCTTAAATATTATGTTTGTATTTTTGTGCTTTAGGAGGCTCATTCATTACTATTAATATCCTTTCTTTTTCTTTCTTTTATGATAGCAAAATATTACGTATTGTAATATGCAATGTAACAGAGCAGACCCTAGTGTACAAAATCCAAAAATTCTAATACTGACCATCTTGTTATATTTTACTTTTCTCACAACCATTCTTTACAAAACAAACGGGATTTTAAATTAGCATGAATTGAGTTTATAGAACAAACAATCCAACGCCTACACAATCACTTAAGGTGAGGCTGACTGGCTATTATATCAGATCCAAGCTTTGACTGTGCATTTCGTTAATTTATTTTTAAAAAGAAATAAAAATATGTATTATCTGATGGACCACGTGACATAATGACACAGTTTTAAAACTGTTCCAAAAGCAATTTTAACAGCTAATTTTAGCATATAGTGTTATTGTCTGACACAAAGGGAAGAAAGCTTCTAAGTTCTAACCATATATAACAACTCGGGCATAAGACTTGAAATTCATGAGAGAAAGGAATCATATAACTTTTGCCACGTCATTTATAAACATTAGCACAAAGACTCTTCAGCAATTGAACATGATGGATAATGAATAGTAATGCAATTCCACACACATACACAGCCTGCTAGCCATATATCTAAGGTCATCAATGTTATATTAACCAGATAAAAGTAAAAGTTTGCATTCACATATTTTCCAGGGCTATCATTTGGAGGAAATTCGGAGTCAATTCCATCGATTTCTCTGTTCAATTGAAATCCCCTGTCTTAACCCAATTAATAACATCGTAAACGAACAGACCCTAATCACATTCCCTTAACTAATCTGTTAGGCATCCCAACCAGTCTTATATAATATGTTTTATTAAATATTTGAAGCTAAAAAACATACTACATATATCAAGAATACAACTTTATGTTGAATAGTAAAGTGAGAAAAAGATTATAAATATTAATTAAAGAGAAACCCCAACAAGTCAAGGTGCTTAGCTTCACTTGTTGCCCTTAAAAGAGGAAGCACAAACACACATGATCAAACTACATGCATTGGATTGGACAATCTATCTCTAGAATATCTTTTCATGTATTGTGACCCAATTCCCACTTTTTCTTTTCTATTTTTTTAACTTTACTTTTGTGTTCTTTAGATTTCGGTGGTGGTAAAAAGGAAATTAAAGAAAGTAAGTGGATGGTTTGATGGGAGCAATAATGTAATGAAATTTAACGTAATGATTGTCGTTTTAGAAGAAAAAATTTATTTTAAAATATTTGTCATTTACAACTTTCGAGAAGAATAAATTATTTATTTTCTTATATTATTCATATTTTCTCTCGTTGTCCCAAGAAATTCTTTCCTTTATATTAATAGTTTTTAACTTCCTATAAAGAGATAGTAATAAAATTAAATAAAACTTTCTTGATTCATGTGCAAGAACCTTAAAAGATAATTTTTTAGGAAGGGAGTAATATTTATTTTTAAAAATCACACTTGATCTTTACGGTTGAACTAGTAGCTAGTATTGAATATTTTAGGTGCATGGTCGTAGTAACTTTCTTTAGTGCCAAAGGAAAGCACGGAGAAACGTGAGCATGGGAAAATGGAGTAGGGAATTTTAATGCTTTACATGACCCGTGCTCTCTACGGCCAGAATCGTGTTTGATGCTCTTTTATATATATAGAGAGAGAGAGGAATAAATAAATCAAATGACTACCCTTCGAACAACTTGATTCAGCCTTAATACTCTACTGAAAAAACACTTTATGCTTCCTTCCTCAAAAATTTTAACACTCCTAATTTAATATATATATATATATTAGAGATTAATATAAAATTAATTTTGATCAATATAATGTCCACACGCAGGTCGAAAGATAATCTTTTTTTACGTATCAACACTGTATTAATCAATTGACCAACTTGCTATGAAGTTAATTTTATGTTAACCGGATCCTATATATATATATATATATATATATATATATATATATATATATATATATATATATATATATATATATATATATATATATATATATATATATTGTAAGACCCCCAACATTTTAAATAAAATGAATTTTCTATAATTATCATTTTTTAATATTATGGAATGAATTTAATATAATGTTATAGTTGTGGGTAATATTTATAAATTTTGCAAAGTATGCAAGATGTTATATTATATTCGATTGGTCAGGGAATATTCTTTGTGTCGAAAAATATTCGTACGACGGTACAATTATTGGTGGACCCCACAACGGAATTATTGTCGGATTGAGAAAACGACAAAAATATTTTATTGAAAATAACGGCGGAAGTTTTACCGTTGATACTGTTGAACTACTGGATAGTAAAAGTACAGTAATACGCGTTGTTGCATAGTAGCACACGGTATTGATTATTGATATTTATGTGAGAAGTCGCTCAGTTTGATTCAATTATTGTCGATTAATAATATGAATTATTATAGCGATGATGACGTTTTGTTTTATTCGTATTATTAACGTAATAAAACAGAAACATCTTTTTATATAAAACAGAATACTTTATTAAAGTTATTCTATAAATAGAATATATTATATTTTATTATGCATAGTGTTGCATAGTATTTTGCATAGTGTTTGCATAGTAAAAATCTTTTTGTATAAATAGAATATATTATATTTTATTTAAAAGATTTTTCTTTATATATGGACCGTCAGATTAAAGTAAATCAATCTGGACCGTTCATGGATTAGTTACTATGCATTCCATTTTCCTATAAATAGAAGCTCATTCATTCATTATTTTCTTACGAATTCACTGAACTCTAGAGAGAGAAACTATAGAGAGATAGAAGAAAAAATTTTTGCTACTTAACTTTTCTTTTCCTATATCCAGTTTCTGTTACGGTAAGGGGTGTTATTCTTTCTTATTAATGAAGAGAACTGTTGTTATTCCATTTCTTATTATTCTGTTGGAATAACCTGTATACGCGGTCTACCCTATACTTGGTGACATTCTTCTATTATTTTGTTGGAACATCCTGTCTGTGTGTTTTACACCGGACCTGGTTCCGTCTTTATTATTATTCCGTTGGAACATCCTGTCTCTGTGTTTTACACCGGACCTGGTTCCGTCTTTATTATTATTTCGTTGGAACATCCTGTCTGTGTGTTTTATACCGGACCTGGTTCCGTCTTTATTATTCTGTTGGAACATCCTGTCGGTGCAAATTTTGCCTGACCTGGTTCCGTTATTATTATTCTGTTGGAATAACCTGTCTATGCGAAGTACCGCATGCATGGTGATTTTTGTTGTTATTCCATTCTTTATTATACTCAGTTGGTTAAAGTTTTGACTTCTATACTCCATGAAATTAGTAGAATATCCTTGATATTTGCGCTTCATCCAGTATCTTTTCATGGAAATATTCTTCTGAGCATTCTTGAATTTTACTCTACAAAGCAGTATCATGTGGACAATTTGGACATTAGTAGTTCTTGGACAAATTAATTCTTGAACTTGTTTTATTAAATTCTTATATCATTGTCATCATCCTCATGTTTATATTTTTTTTGAAAGTCATCTATGGCCTGTAGTGCATGGATGTACTTGGTATAATTATGACCAGGGATTATTCGGTGTAATCATGACCGTAATGTTACAAATGATGCGGTAAAAGTCCTCATTGGCCCGTAGTGCATTGATGGACAGTTGTTGGCATGATCATGACCATTGATGAATACACAAATGTCCTTGGCCCATAGTGGAAGGAATTTGTGGTCGTGACCCTAATAAATATCATTGGCCGTAGTGCTGGGATGATGTGGTTTATTTATTAAGCTGAGTCTCAGCGATAAAAGTGATGAAAAACTTTTTAAATCATAAAAGATAGTAGATTCTATTCTCTTCTTGACTCTTTTAATGGATTGCTTGATCCGCTGCTGTTAAACTTGATGTTGTTATATTTTATCAGTTTAATACTGTTGAAGGCTAACGATAATTTATTCTACATTATCTTAGTCATAATATTTCTTACTGGGCTAGTTGAGCTCACCCTTTCTTTCACTGTTCTCTTCAGAAAATGAGAACATAGCAGGGACTAGTCGGGGAACGGAGTGACGGTCCAGAGGATGGCATTAGTAGTCCTCACTATTCTGTGAAATAGTGTATTAATAATTGTAATGAGGACTCTTTTTGAGTTTGTATAATCTCTAGTAGACAATAATTGTATTCAAACTCACAGTTATGTTTTGTCGTATTGTACACGACAGTTGTATTTGAATTTTGTACCATGTATCTGACTACCCAAGATGGGTGATGTATACCTAATTTTGGGGGCGTCACAGTTGGTATCAAAGCTTAGGGATATGATCTCTGGCTAAGATGTGAGACTAGAACTAGGAGGGGAGAGACGGAGAATTCCTTCGCTAGTATGACCTACTTAAATTTATTTTGTATTTAAATTGGTTGGTCAAAGTTTAGAGATATTATGTTACATGTCAATTAATCTTTGTTTTGTGGCAGTATCTGAAAATGACATCCGAAAATGTTGAGAATAACAATGGAGCACAAGAGACCGTTGAGTCTCCACATATCAATAATCAGGAGAATGTGCATCAGGAAGGCGACAATCCTCATGACCAAATGATGAATGATGAATTGTTCAGAGGCTTTATGCAATTCATACAACAGCAAACGAGAGCGGCTCCTGTTCAAAATGTAGGTGGAAACACTGAAAATTCTTGGGCAGTCACTGCTAAACAGTTCAAGGAGTTGGGACCACCGGAGTTTAAGGGAGAGCCAAAACCACTTATTGCGGAAGCATGGATAAAGCAGATCACCAAAATATTTGATGTCTTGGGATGCTCCGGGGAGCAAAAGGTTCCCTTTACCGCCTTTATGTTGCGCGGAGAGGCAGATTACTGGTGGAATCGGTAAAACGTACTCAACCTGCCGTACTGAAAATGTCTTGGAAGAAGTTCCAAGAGCTGTTCAATGACAAATACTTTCCCGAAAGTATTCGTCACATGAAGGAGGTGGAGTTTATCAAATTGGAGAAAAATAATATGACCGTTTCAAATTGGAGTTTATCGAGTACTTATCTCATATTCTCTCTCACTCTCCTTCTCTTATTCTTATTTTTAATATTTTCTCATGCTCCATTCGTTTTATAATAAGAGTTCTATTCTACTTTAATATAAAGAATAGAATTGTGTATGAGTCAACTAGGAGTTTGGATTGTTGAGTTTGAACTCGTTTATTTAAAAATTAAAAGAATAACAAAAATATGAGATTTAGTGTATAAAATAGACTTGTTTAATAAACGAGTGATGTTCGAATTTGAGCAAAACTCAACCAAATCGATCTTGGCCGAACTTGGGCCAAAACTTTGATTTTTTTTTAATTTAACTTTTTTTAAAAAAATAATTAATATAATATTAAATGAGTCGAACTCGACATAAAAATAGGGAACAAAGAAAATAGGGACAGATGATCTGCTCTCGCTCATCACCAGTTAACTTGTCCACAAATATAGAACCTGTCAAAACAAATATTCACACGCTCTATTGATATAAGACGTTTTAAAAAAAATATTTTTTATCCCTTAATATATGACGTTTTAGAATTTAAGTAAACATTAATTATTTAATTTTTAATATTACATCAAATATTAAATATAATTTTGATTCTCTAATTACTTTTTGTCTAATAAATAATAATATCTTTTTTTTAAAAAAGTACAATATAGATATTTGATATTATATTTAATGATATATATACAATCATATTCTTAATACTTATACACAATTCTAAAAATTTTTATATTAAGTGACATAGGGAGTACTCCCTATAAACAAACCATGAACGCCTAACTGCCGCATCTGACCCAAAGTTTTCACAATCAACAATGCTACTATCACATAAAAAATAGTTAGATAATTCTCACATACACATGCATACTATAGACACTTATCTGACATGTGAGGCCTATAATATCCATGTGTGTAGTGAACATTATGTAACCCTTATTTATGTGATAATATTAGTATTATTTTTTCACAATTCGCCAGTGGGCCCAGTTTTATTCACTTGTCAATCTAATAGGCCCACCTCTAAAATGCCCTATTTTTATTGTTGAGTTATTCTAGGTGGATATGAAAATTAGATACGAGTCTATTTAAATTTCACCTATTTATATTTTTACTTTTATTAGGGGATCAAAATATAAATAAGTGAAATTCAAATACACTCATTCAATTTTAAGGATTAAATAAGAATTAATACCTTAAACAATAGGTCATATTCCATTTCGGTGATCCACCTTTTAATTTTGTCAATTAGATGATTAAACTATTAATTTTTTCTAATTGCAACAAATTGAATATGTCACGTCAGAAATTGCTTGTAAGACCTCAACTTTTATGAATAAAGATGAATTTTCTATAATTATCATTTTTGAATATTATGAAATGAATTTGATATAATGTTATAGTTGTTGGTAATAGTTATAAATTTTGTAAAGTACGCAAGTTGTTATATAATATTCGATTGCTCGGAAAATATTCGTTTTAACAGGGAATATTCGTACGACGGCACAATCATTGGTGGACCTCACAACTGAATTATTATCGGATTGAGAAAACGACAAAAATATTTTATGAAAATAACGACGGAAGTTTTATCGTTAACTATTGAAACACCCAGTGTTAAAAGTACAAAAATACGCGTGGTTGCATAGTAGCACACGGTATTGATTATTAATGCTTACGTGAGAAGTCACTCAGTTTTGTTTAATTATTGCTTAAGTAATTGTTGCATAGTATCTCACATTAATTGATTCAATTATTATCGATATTCTATATATTATTAAATCAATAATTGAGACGACGAAGTTATTAATATTATTATTTACAATTTTAACGATGTCTAGAAGTTCTACCAATGAGAGGCTTGGTCACCTAATTGCGCGTCAATAGGGAGAAATCCTTATTGGAAAGCCCCCTCTTTCCTGGAAACGACCTGATCGATTAATAGTGTGAATTATAATAATGATGATGAAGTTTTGTTTTATTAATATTATTAATGTAATAAAACAGAAAAGCTTTTTATATAAAATAGAATACTTTTATAAAGTTATTCGTTTTATTAGACTATAAATAGAATAGAATATATTATATTATACATAGTGTTTTGCATAACAAATTTTTTTTATATAAAACAGAATACTTTTATAAAGTTATTCGTTTTATTAGACTATAAATAGAATATATTATGTTTTATTATGCATAGTGTTTGCATAGTGCCTGCATAGTGTTTGTATAGTAAAATCTTTTTATATAAAATAGAATACTTTTTTAAAGTTATTCGTTTTATTAGATTATAAATAGAATATATTATATTTTATTTTAAAGATTTTATTTTATTATAATATTTTATAGTAAGCCAATCTGGACCGTCCGTTTAAAAGTAAATCAATCTGGACCGTTCAGGAAATAATTACTATTCAATCCATTCTCTTATAAATAGAAGCTCATTCCTTCATTATTTCTTACGAATTCGCTGAAACTCTAGAGAGAAACTATAGAGAGAAAGAAGAAAAGTATTCTGCTACTTCACTACTGCTATATCCAGTTTATTCTAAGGTAAGGGGTATTATTTCTTTCTTTCGTCTTCATGAAGAGAACTTCTGTTATTCCATTCTTTGTTATTATGTTGGAATAGCCTATCTATGCGAAGTACCGCATATTTGGTGAAATTCTTCTATTATTCCATTCTTTATTATTATGTTAGAATAATCTGTCTATGTGAAGTACCACATACATGGTGAAATTCTTATGTTATTCCATTCTTTATTATTCTGTTGGAACATCATGTCTGTGCGTTACACATGACCTGGTTCCGTTATTTATTATTCTGTTGAAACATCCTGTCTGTGCGTTTACACATGACCTGGTTCCGTTATTTATTATTCTGTTGGAATATCTTGTCTGTGCGTTTACGCATGACCTGGTTCCATTATTTATTATTCTGTTGGAATAACCTGTCTGTGCGGTCTATCGCATGCTTGGTGATTTCTTTTGTTATTCCATTCTTTATTATACTCAGTTGGTTAAAGTTTTGGCTTTTATACTCTATGAAATTAGTGGAATATTCTTGATATTTGCGCTTCATCCAGTATCTTTTCATGGAAATATTCTTCTGAGCATTCTTGAGTTTTACCCCCACAAAGCAGTATCATGTTGACAATTTGAACGTTATTGGTTCCTGGATAAATTAATTCTTGAACTTGTTTTATTGAATTCTTATATCATTGTCATCATTCTCATGTTTATATTATGTTGAAAGTCATCTGTGGCATGTAGTACATAGATGGATTTGGTATGATTATGACCAGGGATTATTCGGTATAATCATGACCGTAATATTACAAATGATGTGGTAAAAGTCCTCATTAGCCCGTAGTGCATTGATGGAAAGTTGTTGGCATGATCATGACCATTGATGAATACACGAATATCCTTGGCACGTAGTGCATGGATAATTTGTGGTTGTGATACTAATGAATATCTTTGGCCGTAGTGCAGGGATGATGTGGATTATTTATTAAGCTGAGTCACAGCGATAAAAGTGATGAAAAACCTTTTAAATCATAAAAGATAGTAGATTTTATTCTCTACTTAACTCTTTTAATGGATTGCTTGTTCCGCAGCAGTTAAACTTGATGTTTGTTACATTATATCAGTTTAACACTGTTGAAGGCTAACGATAATTTATTCTGTATTATCTTAGTCATAATATTTTTTACTGGGCTAGTTGAGCTCGCCCTTTTACTTTTATTGTTCTCTTCAGGAAATGAGAACGCAGCAGGGACTAGTCGGGGAATGGAGTGACGGTCTAGATAATAGCATTAGTAGCCCTCACTATTCTGTTAAATAGTGTGATAATAAATGTAATGAGGACTCAATTGAGTGTGGATATTTTCTAGATGACAATATTTGTATTAAAACTCACATCATATATTTTGTCGTATTTTACACGATTGTTGTATAATTAAGTTGTATTTGAATTTTGTATCATGTATTTGGCGACTCAAGATGGGTGATGTATACCTATTTTGGGTCGTCACAATGTTGACATGGCAACTTGTGTAGGGCCTTAGGAAGCTGGCGTGATAAAAAAATAAATAAACAAATCTGATTTAATATGGGGTAAAATGGTCAAACACCAAATTAACATAACAAATTATTACAAAACAAACAATAAGATAAAATATATCCTTATATCAGATCATATACAATCGATCGATTTAAACCCAGCACCAAATCGCTCGAAAACTACCAAAAACTACCACTGGCAGCGACAGCTCCTCCTCCCCAATCATAACCGTGCCACTCATCCTTCTTCCTTTCCCACGAATCCATTACTGTCGACAGCTCCTCCTTTTCTCTGCAGCTAAACCCTTTTTTAAGGCTTTATCTCTCTCTACATATATACACACACTTACATTACTGTCGATCATCAATGAACAATGAGCATATTCGGGAGATTTGAGATCATTGAACCCACCCCATCTCTCTTCCTCACAGAAACCTCCTCCTCCTTCGCCCCTAAACCCCTACACTAAACCCATGTTTTTTAGATGTGCTCGACCTCGCTCTCGATTTCTTAAACCCTAACCCCATTCTCTTTCCCGAATTTCTTTCTCACCTCGCCATTCCACGACTTCGATCTAAACCCTTTCTACACTTCCACCCAACTGCTACAACGCCAACTAGACAAACAACTCTGAACCGGCTTATACCTACAGTCTCTCTCTGACCGTGTCTCCGAGCTTGAGCTCGGCGTTGGCCGTTTTCTGCTCAAACCCAAGCCATCCAAGCTAGATCGAAAGTACACTTGGACGACGAAGATTAAAACTTCGGAGGATGGTTTAGACCGAAAGTACAAATTAACGACGGAGATCAAAGGTGGAAAGGAGGAGGAAAATACATATAAATGGACGACTGAGTTTAAGGGAAAGGGAAAGGACTTTCCGAATTATCGAACTGAACGTATACATTTTATGTTATTGTTTGTTTTGTATTAATTTGTTATGTTAATTTGTTATTTGACTATTGTTGGGTCGTGATATTTCTCCTATTGGGCCGAATGGATTGGGCCTACTTATTCAGTTATTCCATTGGATTTTCACTATTGGGTGTTGACATTATTGGGCCTAGTCACTTTATTATCTTTGTTAAGTCCTTCTAATATCAGACCAAATCAGTGGGTCGACCCATCGGATATTTAAATATCTACATCTTTGACCAGTGATGATGACAAAGATATGACTGACTGGTATCTTACATGACATTAATGAGGATTGGACAGTTGGTCAGCGGGGAACAGAGGGGGTGAGATTAACAGGAAAGCTACCTGCAGTGGGTAGGGTCAGTGGCACAAGGAACTGAGTCTTATATTATAGCAAGGAAGTCTTCGTAAAACAGGTACGTTTTACATTCATATATACACACACAACTGAGAATATCGCTCTCTCTCTCTCAATACACTAGACATTACATTCCTCCATTGTTAACCTTGTGAACACGTATACTAACTCTTACGCCTGAGCTATCCCCCGACGGAACAGCCGTCAAGCTTGTGGTGTTTATCGTGTTTACTATGCAGGATCAGGACGTCTTACGTGATTGGGACGTTGAGAAAGATCCTGGCGTTAACATTGGCACTAGAAGGAGGGGTTTTCTAGTGTTCTTGAGTTATCAATCACAATATTTTCAGTTGTTTTATATCGGAAGTTATGGCACGAATCAGAGGGTTCTCGTTCGAGATCCCCCGGCAAAGCCCGAAGATAGTTGGTCTTTGCTGCTGACAAAAAGCATGATCATGGCCGAAGGCAAGTAAAAGGCATCCCACCTAGAACTCGGCACCGAAGTGGTCAGGCTGATGAAGATGGTGGATGAAGCAGATAGAGCTTTGGAGGTTCTCATGGAGCGGAGCAAGGATGTAGCTGAGCAGAGCAAGGATATAGTTGTTCAGATTCTTCAGATTGCCAAGATGAGGGACAAAGCATTCAATTATGTCCAGTCTGAAAGATGTGGTACGCCTAAAGATGGACAACCGTGAGTTGGAAAGCAGTCTATACACTTTGAGGACATGTCTCAAGGTGATCCTCATGACCAAAGAAGACCAAACAACCATTTTCTTGATTAACCGAAGAGGGTACTCCGCCCTATTGGTCTTCGGGATTATGGTCTAAGCAGAGTAGATGAAGACCCAACAGCCATTTTCTTGATTGACCGAAGAGGGTACTCCGCCCTATTGGTCTTCGGGATTATGGTCTAAGCAGAGTAGATGAAGACCCAACAGCCATTTTCTTGATTGACCGAAGAGGGTACTCCGCCCTATTGGTCTTCTGGGATTATGGTCGCAGCAGACGAAGAAACTGATCCAGGGAGTATGCACCTCAAAATACAAATAAGGCATTGTTGGGTCATGATATTTCTCTTATTGGGCCGAATGGATTGGGCCTATTTATTCAGTTAGTCCATTGGGTCTTCACTTTTAGGTGTTGTCATTATTGGGCCTAGTTACTTTATATTCTTTGTTAAGTCCTTATAGTATCAGATCAAATCCGTGGGCTGACCCATTAGACATTTTAATATCTATTATCTTTGACTTGTGATGATGAAAAAGCATTATAGTTGACTAAAGTTCCTGCCATACATTAATGTGGATGGGATCATAGTCGGCCGGCGGGATAAAACAGTGATCAAAAGTAGTAGATAAACCCTATGCAGTGGTCATAACCCATCAGGTCAGGAAGGTGTCAGACAGTAGTGGTTGGCACGGTAATTCAGGCAGAGACAGTATATCTTGGTAAGGAAGCTTTCTCCAACAGGTACATTCTCATACCATTCAATATATTCATATTCTCTCACCCATACACACGATCAAGCATTGTTATATCTCTCAATACACTAGACATTATATTCCTCCATTGTTAACCTTGTGAACACATACTAATTCTCACGCCTGAGCTATCCCCCGACGGAACCGCCGTCAAGCTTGTGGTGTTCATCGTGTTTACTGTGCAGGATCAGGACGTCTTACGTGATTGGGACGTGGCAAAAGATCTTGGCGTTAACATTGGCGCTAGAAGGAGGGCTGAGTTCTAGTGTCATTAAAACTTTCAATCACAATCATTTAACTTGCTTCGGAAGATGATGAGGAGTAGAGAGGGTACACCAGAAGGGCAGGCGATGGCTGTTAGTTCTTCACTGCCCCGTATTTCGGTGAAGGATCGTTTGGGTCCTTCTAAAAGTGCTCACGAGAGCACAGCTTCTAAGCATAATTCAGGAGATCTCCGTCCGAAGATCCACGGTGGAGCCAGACGAAGATTAGTTTTCGGTACGAATAAGGAGCCAGATCATGATCAAAGACAGACAGAACGCTCCCCTACCAGGACGAATCATAGAAGTGGTCAGAATGATAAAGCTGCCAAGCTGGCGAAGATGGCTGACGAAGCGGATAAAGCTTTGGAGGTTCTATTAAAGCAGAGAGAGGATATAGCCGAGCAGATGCTTCGGGTGGCAGAATTAAGGGACGAGGCGTCCAGCCAAGTCCGGTCCGAAAGGCGAAGTAGACATAAGGAGATATCGCGGCGGGACGGCAAGGAACCTGAGCATTCTGCACATGTTTCTAGAGAACATTCCCGAAGTAGGAGGAAGTCGAGGAGCAGAACCCCTGTGGCCTCGAAGAAGACATTGATGGTTATTGGTTCTCGTCGTCGAGACAATGATAGACGAAGAAGTAGATCGAGGGAGGTCATACCCGAGACTGGAGCCAGAGATTATCAACAAGACCATTCTCACAATAAGAACAGAACTGTATATAGGAGTAGATCGAGAAGTCCCCTTAGGGCAGTAAGATCGACGGGGGTAGGTCGATCTTCTCAAAAGCAGAATGTTGATCCTGAAAAGGAAGTCTCCCCACAGCCTGAAGGAGTTGATTTTCTGGTGAGGGAGTTGAAAGAGCTCCGCAAGCAATTGACTGAGGTCCAGCAGATGAAAGACGCTCCGGGAAAGAAGGCGTCCCCTTTTTCTTCGGATATCCTCAAGGAAAAGGCGGATATTACTAAAAAACTTCCTCGTATGGAAAGTTACGATGGGACAGGAGATCCTTATGATCATAGTCAAGCGTTCGATCGTCTGATGGACTATTATGACTTTACCGATGCTGCCAAATGCCATACTTTTGTTACAACATTGAGGAAAGATGCCAGACAGTGGTTAGGAACTCTACCTTCAGATTCAATATCCTCGTGGACCGAACTTTGTGATAAGTTTCATGCCCGTTTCGGAAGTAACCGAAGAAGGGGAAAGCCCACAGGTTCTCTGGCACAGGTCCGACAGTATGCCAGTGAATCCTTGGGACAGTATGTTAAGAGGTTTCGAGAAGCAGTCGGGCAAGTATCTGACCTTAATGATCTCCAGGCAGTGGGATTGTTCCAGAATGGATTGGATCTGGTTAAATCCGAGAAGTTAGTGAAAAAATTGATGTTCCACCATCCGAAGAGTTTGGCCGAAGCCTTTGATAAGGCAGAAGGCTACATCGTTGTGGAAGAGGCCATGAACAGCCTTAAACATCCTCCCTCGGATCAATTGAAAGAGACCGTGACTCCTAAAGTTGAAGTTGATCAGAGAAGGACAGGGGGGTATAATGACAGATCGGAAGGCAATTTGAAGAAGAATAATAATTCTTGGCGACCGGGAAACAGTCGGCCCCCTGTTGCAGCCCCAAAGGTGAATAAGATCTATACCAAGTTAAACACTGATAGATCAATAATTCTGGATCAGATCCGAAATCAGCCTTTCTTCGAGCCACCCCGTGATAATTACCGAACAGGACAGGGTAATCCTCGTAAGTATTGTGGGTATCACCAGGCTGCAGGCCATGATACTAACGAGTGTTGTAATTTGAAAGATTTTGTAGAAAGGAAGATTAACGATGGCTTATTGGTACAGTATGTGGCCGTGAATAACCAATCAAATGTTAACCGTACTGTCCAAACGGTTCCCACAGTTCCAGTACCTCCTCCCAGGCATGTTGTTGATGTTATAACTGGTGGGTCTGGGGGGAAGTTGATAGGAAAGAAGAGAAGGGCTTACTTGGATTCGGTCATGACTGTAACGGATGCTCCCCCAAAAATTGATAGGCCATTTCCAGGAACCGTCATATCCTTCACTGATGCTGATTATCCTTCAGAACCCATTGATCCTCATGAAGGGGCGTTAGTAATCACGGCACAAGTGGGTTCAGTAGATATGAAGCGTATGATGGTAGACAATGGGTCCTCGGTAGATATTTTATACGCCCATGCTTATCAAAGGATGCATCTCGATGGGCAGAAGATGGAAGTCGGACAGGAGGCTCCGTTGTATGGTTTCAGCAACGATCCAGTTAAGGTTGCAGGCACAATCGAGCTTCCGGTTATTTTTGGTACTGCACCTCAGCAGACGGAAATAATGTGCAAATTTTACGTTGTGCACGTAGATTCTGCTTACAACGCCATATTGGGAAGACCTACCTTGACTGCTCTCCAGGCGGTAACTTCCATCCCTCATTTTAAAATCAAATTCCCTACGGCACATGGAGTTGGAGAGGTAGCTGGAGACTTGGATCTGGCCCGTCGGTGTTATCGGAATGCCGTTATTTCCTCTGGAGTGGGGGTCAGCAAACAAAAACAGACTATGGCGATTGAGATTGAGCCCTTTACTGAAAGTAGTTCGGAGCCAATGGTTATTCCTGAAGGAAGTACAGAAGAGGTCGAGTTGATTGTCGGAAAGGCAGGTAAAACCGTAAAAATCGGTTCGGGGTTACCAGAACCTCTTAGGACAAATCTTATTGAGCTCTTACAATGTTATGCTGATATCTTCGCATGGGAGCCGAAGGATATGCCTGGGGTAAGCCGTAAAATTGCTGAGCATAGTTTGAATGTGGATCCTTCTAAGAAGCCAGTTCGGCAAAAAAGGCGGATCTTTGCACCTGAGCGACAGAAGATTATTGATGAAGAAATTGCAAAGTTGTTAGCGGCCGATTTCATTTATGAGATTGATTACCCTGAATGGATGGCAAATGTAGTTTTGGTGCAGAAGCAAAGCGGGAAGTGGCGGGTTTGCATCGACTACACAGACCTCAACAGAGCTTGCCCTAAAGATTTTTATCCTCTGCCCCATATCGATCAACTCATCGATGCTACTTCGGGGTATGCTTTACTAAGCTTTATGGATGCTTTTTCAGGTTATCATCAAATATCCATGCATAAGGAGGACATCCCGAAGACGGCGTTCATTACTCACCGTTCGGTGTATGCCTATAAGAAGATGACTTTTGGTCTTATAAATGCCGGAGCCACTTATCAAAGAATGATGAACTTCATCTTCAACAGGCAGCTGGGAAGGAACATGGAGGTTTACGTCGATGATATGATAGTAAAGAGCATGCAAGTTAATAAACATTTGGACGATCTGGAGGAGTGCTTTCAAACTGTTCGTCATCGTCAATTGAGACTTAATCCATCAAAATGTACTTTTGGCCTCGGTGCGGGAAAGTTTTTGGGTTATTTGGTCAGTCAAAGAGGCATTGAGGCAAATCCGGAGAAGATCCAGGCAATTCTTGATATGAAGACTCCTCAGTCGTTCAAAGACGTTCAACGTCTGACTGGTAGGATTGCAGCTTTGAGGAGATTCGTCGCCAAGTCTGCAGAAAGGTGCCTTCCTTTCTTTAGTACGTTGAAGGGGCCGAAAAATGCGAAGACATTCCAATGGACTTCGGAGTGTGAGGATGCTTTCCAAGGCATAAAAGAGTATCTTTCCTCTGCTCCTTTATTAGTAAAGCCTGTTCCAGCCGAAACTTTATATCTGTATCTTGCAGCAAGTTCATTGGCGGTTGGAGCAGTGTTAGTTCGAGAGATCAGTGGCAAACAGCATCCGGTTTATTATGTTAGTCATGTTTTACGCGATGCTGAGACCCGATATCCAAATATTGAGAAATTTGCCTTTGCTCTAATTATTGCCAGCAGAAAGCTACGACAATATTTTCAAGGTCGACTCCTGATCATCTATACAGACCAGCCATTGAAGAAGGTGATGGGAAGACCCGAAGTTTCCGGAAGGTTAGCAGCGTGGACTATGGAGCTGTCCCAGTTTTTCATTGAATATCATCCTCGAACAGCTATCAAGGGTCAAGCCTTAGTTGATTTTATTGTTGAGTGTACGTTCACCGAAGCCGATGTAGAACCGCCAGAACCTGAATCTTCTGATTGAGCAGTAGCGGTCCTTCAACAAGGACAGAGTGCATGGACTCTATATGTGGATGGATCTTCCACTTTGACTATTAGCGGAGCTGGAGTCATCTTACCAAGCCCGGACGGATTTAAAGTTCAACAAGCCATTAGATTCGGGTTTAAAGCAACAAACAACGAAGCTGAGTACGAAGCCGTATTGGCAGGTGTTCGATTGGCTAGGAGTCTAGAGGTTCAGAAAATCATCATTTACAGTGACTCACAGTTGGTCGTCAAGCAGCTGTCCGGAGATTATGAGGCTCGTGGAACTAGAATGATCAAATATTTGGCGGAGTTAAAAGACCGACTTCAGTATTTCGCTTCCTATGAATTTCAAGCCATAGAGCGAAGTGGCAATACTATCTCCGATGCACTGTCTAAATTGGCTGCTACGGATATCGATGTTTTTAATGGATCAGTTTACTTGGAGATTTTGCAGCAGCCGAGCGTTTTTCATCAGGCAGTAATGTGTGTCGAGCGATCTAACTGTTGGATGACCCCCTACATCGAGTATTTGGCAGATGGCGTCCTACCCTCGGATCAAATGCTGGCAAAAACGATCAAGTACAAAAGTGCCAATTTTGTCCTCATTGATGGAGATTTATATCGATTGGCCTTTTCGTCCCCTTTGTTGAAATGTCTGGTCCCGTCCGAAGCGGAATATGCTCTTCGGGAAGTTCATGAGGGCATTTGCGGAGATCATATGGCTGCTAAGTCTCTAGCTTACAAAGTGCTTCGACAAGGATACTACTGGCCTACGATTTTTAAAGAAGCAACGGAATATGTCAAGAAATGCGAAAAATGTCAACTTAATAGTCCAATCCCACATCAGCCACCTGAAGAGTTATATTCGATTTTATCTCCTATACCCTTCGCTGTCTGGGGGGTAGATATATTGGGTCCGTTGCCTAAAGCTAAAGGACAGGTTAGCTTTGTCATAGTTGCTATTGATTACATGACCAAGTGGGTGGAAGCGAAGCCACTTCGGTTAATAACGGAGCAAGAGTGCCTAAAGTTTGTAAAGGAGTCCGTAGTGTTTCGCTTCGGAATTCCCCGAGTTTTGATATCGGACAACGGACGCCAATTTGTGGGATCAAAGTTCGAGGCATTTTTGAAGGAGCTGGGAATTCAGCATAAGAAGACTTCGGTGGCTCATCCTCAGTCAAATGGGCAAGTTGAGGTGACCAATAGGACGTTGTTGAATGGGATCAAGCGCAGGCTAGATGAAGCTAAAGGAAGATGGCCAGAAGAACTACTCAGTGTGTTATGGGCTTACCGGACTACTCCAAGGACCACTACTGGAGATTCCCCTTTTCGACTAGCCTATGGTACTGATGCTTTAGTCCCCGTTGAAATTGGATCTCCTAGTCTTCGGGTAAGCCAGTATAAAGAGATCTACAATGATGAAGGCTTGAAGGCCAATTTGGATCTACTGGATGAGGTCAGAGAGGTTGCCCTACTCAAGTTAGCTGCTTATCAACGAAGAGTAGCTAAACACTATAACAAGGGAGTCAAACTTCGCAGATTCGAGGTTGGAGACTTCGTCCTTAGAGAAGCCGAAGCTTCTACGCCTCAAAATACGGGAAAATTAATGCCAAATTGGGAAGGACCGTACGAAGTGATTGAGGTGTTGAAACCAGGTACTTACCGATTGAGATCATTGGATGGTTCCGAGGTCAAAAATACATGGCATGCTGGTAGACTTCGGAAATACTTCCAGTAGAGATCAAGTCAAGTCATCGAAAGTCTGTATATTATTGTTCATTATCAATAAAAAGTCATTTTTTCACTATTGGTCCTGGTCCTATTTGTCCTATGGTCACTATGTTGTAAGGAGGTATGGTAGGACTTGCTGGCCATTCGATGGCAGCCTATTTGTTTGTCTACCCCGAGTGGTAGGCAAAGGATCCTATATTGATTTTATCAGGGTGGTAAATCAATGGTCACTATTGGTCCTGGTCCTATTTGTCCTATGGTCACTATGTTGTAAGGAGGTATGGTAGGACTTGCTGGCCATTCGATGGCAGCCTATTTGTTTGTCTACCCCGAGTGGTAGGCAAAGGATCCTATATTGATTTTATCAGGGTGGTAAATCAATGGTCACTATTGGTCCTGGTCCTATTTGTCCTATGGTCACTATGTTGTAAGGAGGTATGGTAGGACTTGCTGGCCAATCGATGGCAGCCTATTTGTTTGTCTACCCCGAGTGGTAGGCAAAGGATCCTATATTGATTTTATCAGGGTGGTAAATCAATGGTCACAATTGGTCCTTACATCTTGGTCCTTACATCTTGATCCTTACATCTTGGTCCTTACATCTTGATCCTTACATCTTGGTCCTTACATCTTGATCCTTAAATCTTGGTCCTTATATCTTGATCCTTATGTTTTACTTCGACTGGTAAACAAACGATGATCTTACACTTCGGAACCAATAAGTATGTATTACTTTATTTTGTTTAAGTGTTGAGTTCAGTTCATTCAGATCGGTTAAGTTTTTTCCATAGGATTTAATTCATCTTGTCTCATACATTAATCATTATATGTGTTAACTGGTTCACTATATGAGTCCGTTCCTGTTAATGTTCAATTATCACATATCCATCCTCGGGAAAACTAAATACACCAATTAAGAAACATTAACAATTTTAATAAATAAAATTTCATATATATTTCCAAAAATATAAACGGTTTAAACATAACATAAGTTTGAATATAAATAAGAAAGACATTTAAGCACCGCCTTCGCCATCGGAGTTGAGTAAGGCAGGATCCAGTTGGGCAGCAGACAGCTTTGCTTTGCCTCGTTCTCGGCAGTCTTCATAGCCTTCTGCATAAACCTTCATGATGTCCACATCGAGTTCGTCTGAATCCCGGTATTCCTCTTGGATCTGCTTTTTCAATTCTTCAGTTAAAAGTGGGCCTCTTCCTTCTAGATCCTTTATTTTTTGACGAAGCTTGTGACGTTTATGCTTATGTTTTCGCTCTTCATCTTTGGCCTTTGATTGAGCTTCGCTGACTTTTGATTGAGCTTCGCCAAGTTGTATAGCCAGACTTCGGTTGGCTGAAGAAAATTCTTCATTTTTAGTCTTCAGTAGCATATTCTCTTCAACCAAGCCGGTGTTCATTTCAGTTAAGATTTGTTGACTGGCTTCCGAAGCGGCTAAAATATCTCTTGTAGCCCTTAGCTCATCGTCAGAAGTCTTCAAATCCATGTTGGCCCGGTCGAGATCTCGTTGGAGGCCATCGATGGTGTGAAGGGCATTTTCTCTGTCTTCTCTTTCTCGGGCCAAGGTCGATCTCAGCATGTTAAGCTCTTGACGCATGAAATCTTCCTCGGCCTCTCCATTTATGTGCCTTGGACGTAAACGTCCGAAGACAGCATTAGCCTGTATATGAGCAAACATCACTCAAGTCAGTGTTCAGATACCCAATTAAAAAATATATATAAAGAAATGCAGAAACGATCATTTACCTTGGCTATATAACTCATTCCCTCATCAAGTAAGTTTCCATCCGTGTGATCGCTAAACCGATGATCGTCCGAATTCCTCACAAAGGCTCCGAAGAGGTCGAAAGGAAAGTTAGCATTAAACTTAGGCCACAGAGTCGGAGACCCTGTGGCTTCGGCGTGATAACTTTGACCTGAAGGACCGGGTTGTTTTGGAGAGGATCTTGGTCTTTCTGGGGAGTGAACTGTTCGATCAACAGGACTAGGTTCAGGATCGGCATATATGATTTCGGGAGTTGAAGATTTACTCGGACTATGTATTTGGACAGGAGCGGCAGATGCCGAACTCGGGTGACTGTCCGGCGTTCTCTTCCTCTTCCTGGATAAGGTTGGGAGGACTTCATCTTGATCTCCATCTTCGTTTATCTGTATTTCTACAGGCGGTACGAAGGGAGGAATGGTGGAAGAGGGAGGTACCCTGAGTTCTTCGGCCGTCAGAGGTGTTATTTTATTCTTTAATTTTTTCATTCGAAGGACGTCTCTTCGATCAGGACGATCTAACAAGCCGCTTCTTCGAGGTACGGATTGGGTTGTTGGTTCATCTGTTGCGATGGTTTCAGGAGGGGTTGGAATGGGTATTGATCGGGGTTTTCTGACTGCCCTCCTCTTCTGGCGAGGATGAAGATTCTCTTCTGGCACTGGAGCCTCATCAGTTTCCGGTTCGTTAGTTCCGAACTCGTCTGTATGTGTTTCTGGGACTGGTTCGGCTTCGGGAGTATCTTCTACTGCCGTTGTTTCAACAGTTTCTGAAGGCCTTCCAGACAAAAAATCTTCGAGCTCCTTTGTCTCTAAAGAGCTCGGTTTGATCAATGATACTGCATAACCATAACAATTCTGTTAGAATCGATATTATAGAAGCATTTTCAAAAAATTCGTATACCTATAAAATGATCATATACTTACATTTATGGTCATATAACCATGATTGTTTCGAGAGAAGTCCGTATTTCCACTCCTCTTTGGGGAAATTATCAAAAAATTCCATCATTTCAGCTTCCCTTTCTTCGGAAATATCTCCGAAGTCAGCAGAGATCTTCTCATCAGTAGCCCAATCAGGGAGGGAAGATATTTCAGGACCCTTGACATAGAACCACTTCTCATGCCATCCCCTGTTGCTCGAAGGGGTGTTTACCAGTGAACGCCTCTCGAATTTTTCACCAGATTTTGGGGTTTGTTTGCTGAGGGCTTTAAATCCCTTCTCTCTGGATTGGATTATCTTATAAATGGTAAAGAAGAAATCCAAAGAGGGCTCTACACCTAATTCGTGACAGAATGCCACGAAGGCTAAGATATGAATGTACGAGTTCGGCACCAATTGGGAGAACCCTATCCCCAAGAATCCCAATAAGGTCACTATGAAAACATGTAAAGGAAAACGAACCCCTTTTTCCATCAATGTTACCGGAACGGCCGTCCAACCTTCTGGCCGTTGATACATCTTCTCTCCGGATCGGGGAACCCTAATCGCATGGGTATCCGGAATGTGGTACCTGGATCGTATCTTTTGTAGTTCAGCCTCAGTCATTTTGGAGGCAGTATTGGCATGCGAGAACCGCTCAATGCTCCTGTAGTATTCAGAGGTAGTTTTGAGATTCTTTGGAGGAGGGTTTTTATCAGATTTCTTTCCCTTTGGGTCCGAGTGAGATGACCCTTCGCGAGCACTTACAGAGCTCGGTGGAACGACGGTTAATGGAGTAACAAGTATGGGAGAGCTCGAATCAGGAATCTGAGAGGCCATTGTTGACGGTTTTCAGAAGGAAGAAGGAAATGCAGAGGAGAAGAAGGTTCAGAAGGCGCTCAAATTTCAAATGAACAGGTAAAGTTGTCAAAATTGGTAAAGTTGCCTTTTATACTGGCGGTTACACGTTACCCAAAGGCCGGCTCATTAAATGATAGTCATGATTCATAATTTGAATAGTAAAGGTCCGGTTCCGGGTTCATGTACCTATCAAATTGGGTCTTGCCGGGTTGGGCTTCCTTTTATTCTTCCTTTTATCTCATATACTTTTATTATCTCCTAGCCTAAGCCTTTATTAAAATATCTTGGACCACATATAGTTTTTCATTAAATATTCTGTTTAATAAAAAACTAGGGGGCAATGTTGGGTCATGATATTTCTCTTATTGGGCCGAATGGATTGGGCCTATTTATTCAGTTAGTCCATTGGGTCTTCACTTTTAGGTGTTGTCATTATTGGGCCTAGTTACTTTATATTCTTTGTTAAGTCCTTATAGTATCAGATCAAATCCGTGGGCTGACCCATTAGACATTTTAATATCTATTATCTTTGACTTGTGATGATGAAAAAGCATTATAGTTGACTAAAGTTCCTGCCATACATTAATGTGGATGGGATCATAGTCGGCCGGCGGGATAAAACAGTGATCAAAAGTAGTAGATAAACCCTATGCAGTGGTCATAACCCATCAGGTCAGGAAGGTGTCTGACAGTAGTGGTTGGCACGGTAATTCAGGCAGAGACAGTATATCTTGGTAAGGAAGCTTTCTCCAACAGGTACATTCTCATACCATTCAATATATTCATATTCTCTCACCCATACACACGATCAAGCATTGTTATATCTCTCAATACACTAGACATTATATTCCTCCATTGTTAACCTTGTGAACACATACTAATTCTCACGCCTGAGCTATCCCCCGACGGAACCGCCGTCAAGCTTGTGGTGTTCATCGTGTTTACTGTGCAGGATCAGGACGTCTTACGTGATTGGGACGTGGCAAAAGATCTTGGCGTTAACAGGCATTCTACCTCGAGTATCCTCACCACAGTGACAGAAAGTTTCACTGAAATAGATCCAGAAATCACACTCCCGAGAGTCCATTAAGGGCACCCCGCCCTGTGGGCACTTGTCTTCGGGGAAATCCATCTAAAGTTACACCTCCAGATGGAAAGCAGCTGAGGAGTCCGACAAAGCCGTTGCAGTACTTCAGCAGAAGCAGAGCTCGTGGACATTGCATGCAGATGGATATTCTGTTTCGGACATCAGTACAGCAGACTATCAAGGGGTCGATCACAATAACAATTCCATTGTTGGTGCATTATCAAAGTTGACCACTACAGATGCTTATAACTTTGATGGCAGACGGTGTCAATTTTGCTCTCATTGATGAGAATCTTTATCGAAATACCTTTTTCGTCAACATTGCTCAGACATTTGGCTCCATCCGAAGCAGAGTATGTTCTTCAAAAAGTTCACAAAGACATTTGTGCCGATTATTTGGCTTGAAGTTGTTGACCTCCAAAGCACTTCGACAGCAATATTCTTGAAAGAACGGGGGATTCTGCACAGAAAGGCTTCGGTGGCTCATCCACATTCACTTTTTCACAATTGATCCTGGTCCTATTTGTCCTATGGTCACTATGGTGTAAGGAGGTTTGGTAGGACTCGCTGGCCATTCGATGGCAGCCCATTTGTTGTTCTACCCCGAGTGGTAGACAAAGGATCCTATATTGATTCTACCAGGGTGGTAAATCAATGGTCACTATTAATCATGGTCCTATTTGTCCTATGGTCACTATGGTGTAAGGAGGTATGGTAGGACTCGCTGGCCATTCGATGGCAGCCCATTTCTTGTTCTACCCCGAGTGGTAGACAAAGGATCCTATATTGATTCTACCAAGGTGGTAAATCAATGGTTACTATTAATCCAGTTCCTATTTGTCCTATGGTCACTATGGTGTAAGGAGGTATGGTAGGACTCGCTGGCCATTCGATGGCAGCCCATTTGTTGTTCTACCCCGAGTGGTAGACAAAGGATCCTATATTGATTCTACCAGGGTGGTAAATCAATGGTCACAATTGGTCCTTATATCTTGATCCTTATATCTTGGCCCTTATATAATTGTTTCACCCCGAGTGGTAAACAAATGTCCTTATATACTTGTTCTACCCCGAGTAGTAAGCAAGATTTTGATGGTGGAAGGAGGATCAACTGAATTCACTTCACACATGACCGATCTCACACTTCGGAAACGATAAATATACATTACTTTATTTTGTTCAAGTGTTGAGTTCAGCTCATTCAATACTGTTTATTAAATTCTATCCATTAAATTCAGTTCACTTTATTTCATAAATTAACTGTTATACGCCTTATCTAGTTCATGTCTTAAGTTAGGTTCATACAGATTAATTGATACTGAATTATTGACAAGAAATGTTCACACAGAAGTAATAAGGCATGAAGTTGATATTTCATTAAATATTAACTGTTCACATAAAGTTAAAATTTTCATAGAAAGTTCTACAACTAAAGATAAAGAGAGGTCATCTTTAGGCTTCTTCCTTGTCATCGTCACCATCTAAAGAGTCTAGAAGAGATGGATCTATCTTGGCCCGAGCTTTTTCTTGCCTTCACTTCGGCAGATTTCATATCCTTTCGCATACATATGGACGATCTTATTGTTCAGCTCGGTGGATTTTCTGTATTCTGCCTGGATATCCTTACGAAAGTCTTCGGTCAGTGGCGGACTCAAATTCTTAAGGGCCCGAAGCTCTTTGAGCTCTTCTTCGAGCTTCTGACGATGTACCAGATGCTTTGATCCTTTAGCTTGACAGATTGATATTTATATCAGCGATGACTTGATGAGTGGCCCGGGACATTTTCAAATCTTCTCTGGTTTGGGCAAGGTCTTTCTGAAGGCACTCATTGTCGTGAAGAGCAACTTTGAGACTACTTCTATCTTTCATCAAAGCAGATTTAAGCAAGGTATTCTCTCTTCGAGTAGCCTTCTCTTCAGCTTCGGTCTCTTGGTATTTGGCACGGAGGCGTCCGAAGACAGTGTTTGCCTCCGGATGATCAGTGTCCATGATAGAGCTGTTGCCGAACCGGTGGTTGTCGATATTACGGACGAAGGAGTTGCAGAGCTCAAGTGAGAAATTCTCTTCTGATTCTGGCTGATGAGTGGGGGATTCCGGGTTTTCAGACCTGAAGTCTGAGGAGGTTGGTTATCTTTTCCGAGTAATTTTGGATGATCACTTCACTTGTTCTTCGGGCTCCTCATCAGAATCAACGGTTTCAACCAGGGTGGTTGGCGGAGGATCGGTTTCTGATAGAAGTACTTGTGGTTCTTCGGAGGTTGGGGAATTTGCTTGGGTTTTCCTCTTTTTGGCGCGGAGGATTCGGGTCCGTTCTTCAGAGGGCGTATCGAGGAGGCACTCGGTGTGATTTTGCGTCGGGATGTGTTTGGGATTTCGGCAGCTTGCTTTCTTCGGGGAGGTTGGCTTTTCCCTTCGGTATTCCCTTCGTTATTCTCTTCGGTATTCTCTTCTGTATTCTCTTCGGCATTCTCTTCGGCATTCTCTTCGGTATCCTTTTCGGCTTCTTTGTATTTGAGACGGAGGTACCCGAAGATAGTGTTTACTTGCAGATGACCAATATTAATTGATTAGTTCAGATTGATGGTCAAATCTCAAGTTCCTTTAGTCTGGTATTTCACTCCTTCACCCATCGGTTCCATGATGGAATTATTGCTGAACCGATGATCATCGGTGTTGCCACAGCTTCGGGCCTAGATTCATAAGAAAATGGTTTTTGTGGCAAAGGTCTGAATTGATCGGGAGGCGATGAAATATTTGTTGTTATATGTTCGGCTGGAGCGGATTCTTTAAATGGACTTCTAATCTTAATTTATGTTGCTATTTGATGTTCATCAGATGGGCCTAGGTAAGCTATATTTTAGGCCTTTATTGATCTTATTATAAATCCTTTTGTCCTGAACCAATGCCATTTATAGTTTCCTATTAAACCTCCTGTTTAATAAAAAACTAGGGGGCAATGTTGGGTCGTGATATTTCTCCTATTGGGCCGAATGGATTGGACCTACTTATTCAGTTAGTCCATTGGGTCTTCATTATTGGGTGTTGACATTATTGGGCCTAGTCACTTTATTATCTTTGTTAAGTCCTTCTAATATCAGACCAAATCAGTGGGTCGACCCATCGGATATTTAAATATCTACATCTTTGACCAGTGATGATGACAAAGATATGACTGACTGGTATCTTACATGGCATTAATGAGGATTGGATAGTTGGCCAGCGGGGAACAAAGGGGGTGAGATTAACAGGAAAGCTACCTGCAGTGGGTAGGGTCAGGAGGGTCAGTGGCACAAGGAACCGAGTCTTGTATTATAGCAAGGAAGTCTTCGTAAAACAGGTACGTTTTACATTCATATATACACACACAACTGAGAATATCACTATCTCTTTCTCTCAATACACTAGACATTACATTCCTCCATTGTTAACCTTGTGAACACGTATACTGACTCTCACGCCTGAGCTATCCCCCGACGGAACAGCCGTCAAGCTTGTGGTGTTTATCGTGTTTACTGTGCAGGATCAAGACGTCTTATGTGATTGGGACGTGGAGAAAAATCCTGGCGTTAACAACTATTTTACCCCATATTAAATCATATTTGTTTATTTCATGATTAAAAAACTATTTTTTTTGTCACACATGCTTCTAAGGTCACACACAAGTTGTCACGTCAGCAATTTCTGACGTAGCATGTTCAATTTATTATAATTAAAAAAAATAATAATTTAATCATCTAATTAATAAAATTAAAAATAGATCATCAAAATAAAATATGGCCTATAGTTTAGGTTATTAATTCATATTTAAGTCGAATTTTAATGTTGAAAATATTGTTTACGGTTTTACCAAATTGCCTACGTGGCGTCTGCTGGCAGACTTCAGTCGGCAGAAGTAACGTGGCAGATACTCTGGTAGTGAGTCGGTTACCGGCATTACAGTAAATAAATCCCCTTTAATGTAAGCAGCTTAGTAGGATAACTCAAAGCGCTTATTATTCCGAAACAGCCCCTACAATTTCGCATGATTTACGGACTGACCAGATATCTGTTTGTTACCTTAAACCCAATCTCATAAATAGACAAATCCCCAAACAAATTTTCCTCTCATCTATAAAAAGCCAAAAATAAAATAAAATAAAAATTCTTCCTCTTTTTCTCACTCCAAAACCTAATAAAGTCCACCATTCATACATGAAGAGGACACATATATACAGAAATTAAGAGAAGGAACAAAGAAAGAAACGTATCCCATTGTTGAGTAATACTCATGGCGGTTGAAGCTCGGCATTTGAATCTCTTTCCTCCTCAATATCTAGCCAACAGGTGCGTGTTAATTTCATTGTTTTAACGTCGATTTCGTCTTTGATTTTTTGTCTTTCTGTGGAGTAATTTTTGTGACTGAATCAACAGAGAAATTATGAACGGCATTGATGTCAGCGCAAACATGTATGAAGCTCCGACAGGATACGGAGGAGGATTGCCGCCGTTGTCTGGAACCACGACAGAGACTTTGCTTCCTGTGTACGGCTCCGATTCGGTTCCGGCGGACAAGACTCATCGTGCAATGAAGGCCGACAGTGGCCTCACCTACAATCTTCCAGTTTCAAGAAAGCGTACAAGAGATTCTATTTATCCCTTGATTGCTTTTCCGAACAATCAAAACCAGAATCATCTCAACCGTTGTGGTGGTTCTTTCACATTTCTAGGCGAAGATATCTCGCTTCAGATCCAACATCAGCAATTAGAGATTGATCACTTCATCGCTCAACACGTAAGAATTAATCTATTATTTTTTTCTCCTACTAAAATCTCTGAAAATTTCATACATTCGTGAATCTGATATTGAATGCTAAATTGCGTGTTTATATATATATAGACGGAAAAGGTGAGGCTAGAGCTTGAAGAACGGCGAAAGAGAAATTCCCGGCGAATTATTGCGGCGGTTGAGGGCGGAATAGTGAAGAGATTAAGAGCAAAAGAAGAAGAAATTGATAAGATCGGAAAGTTAAATTGGGCGCTTGAGGAGAAAGTGAAGTCTCTTTACATAGAGAACCAGATATGGAGAGACTTGGCTCAAACAAACGAGGCCACAGCCAACGCCCTGCGTAGTAACCTCGAGCAGGTCCTTGCTCATGTTCAGGACGAGCAATACTACCGCACCGGAGAAAACAACGCCGCCGATGCGGAGTCTTGTTGCGGCAGTAATTACGACATTAATGACGAGCGGCGACTGGAGAACGGAGGAGAGAGAAAAATTGAAAACGATTGCGGTACAAGTAATGATACTGATGGTACGACTAGTAGTAGGATTTATAATAGCAATCGGTTGTGCAGAAATTGCGGGAAAGTGGAGTCGTGCGTATTGCTGTTGCCGTGCAGGCATCTCTGCCTATGCACCGTCTGCGGATCGTCTCTCCATACTTGTCCTATCTGTAAATCTACCAAAAACGCTAGTGTTCATGTTAACATGTGATCTTCGTGATATTACTCCATTACAATGCCGCCACCAAATTTTTGGAAAATGATAAAAGAAAAAAGTTGATAGATATTCTCATTCTTTAGTAGTATTTTTTTTTTTTGGTTTCTTCCCTATTTCGTGCATGTAAAATTATACAAGTTTGGAGGGTTTTGTATGTTTAGATATAAACGTACTCAAAAATCTTGTTTTTAATTTTTATATGCACTCGAAAAAAAATGTAGTTGGTGAAAGTTTAGTATATTTAAAATCTTATCAATTTATTTTAAGCCTATTATGTAACTCAATAGTCCTAATATTTGGGGGTTTATACCATTAGAAATAATTTTGAATGCATTTAAAATTGTGCCTTTAAAGTCAAAAATATTGTTTGAATTAAACGTTTTAACGTAACAACTCGGATCAAATTTTAAATTGATGAAACTTCAAGTCGAGTCAAATTTCAATGTTTTTGAAGGTTAAATAAAACGCGTTACTAGTGCAAATGCAAGCGTTATTTACAAAACATATCTTTGTCTTTTTTATTTATTTACTCCATTAATTGTATTTATGTGATTGATACTACCAATAAATGTGGTGTATTAATATTGTATCCGGCACAACTTAGCAGGAAGTTTCGCAGTTACTCAGGGTGTGTGTGTCCCACGTAGGTCAACGGAATGGGGAGTGAAAGTGACAGGTTGCAGTTTACAGAGTGATACGTAGGACGCGCGCAAATGTCGCTGTTGGGTGGTAGGACCCACAAATGGCTTACCTCGTGTGGTGGGTGGGATTGAACCGCGAACTGGGGGCACGGCTTTAAAGATTTAGGGACCATACACGAGAATGGGTGGTGATATTACAATATTTATATTCAAAGCGGTAAAAAGTAAAGGTAAAAAGTAAATGTAAAGCATCTCTCCGCCCATTTAGTGTTTGGGTGTAACGTTAAGTACCGAGAGAGCGTGGGGACTACAAGGGTGTGCATATAGTATAATATAATAATGGGGGTTGTCATAACATAATGGTACGACAAGGGTACTGGTGGTTCAAAGGAAGGAGGGTAGGATTAGACTGGTTTATATAATGATGATGATGACGTGTGCAAGTTACTGCTGAAAATGGGCAGTGTTTACGGGACAAGGGACAGACAACAAATGAATGCAAAAGCTCTGAAAAAAATCGTGGCTAAAAATTATATTCTTGGTTTAAAAATTAAATTTAATTAAAATTTTAAATTTATATAAAATATTTTTAAATTCAAATTTAATGCGATTTATTATATTTTTAAAACAAATAAATCTTATAGTTAGATGTTTTAATTTTAAAATTAAATTAAATAACCTAAAATTATAGAAATTATATCGATTTTAAATTAAAAATATCATCAACTGACTTACAAAAATTAACATTAACATCAATTGTCCACCTTTCAAAGAACATTACAGTAGGAAAAATGATATTAAATGAGTTCTAATTTTTCTACAAATAGACCCTACCTACTATATGGTGAATCTCTAAATTCGGTGAATAAATTTTAATTTAATTATTTATGTGTTCCTTAGTATAATAAATTGGATGGATGAGGGCAGAGCGTACAAAAATAAGTGAGCTTAATTTGGACATGAAACGGTCTGCTTTTATCTGCTACTTTAAATGAATGACTGAATCCATGAGTCTTTGTAGTTCTGTCAGGTGTAGTACCATTTTAATTAGTATTATGGAAACAGAGCTAAGAATTTATGATGTGCAGTGAAAAATCAGAAAGGGCAGGGCTCTGCTTATTTTGTTTACTTCACCAAACGTACGCTTAAAATTATATTACATTCAATTGTTGTTGGATTGAACATGCTTACGAATCATGTGATTCAGTTCCATTGTGTTTCGGTTTTAGTTCGGTTCTAGTTCGATTCGAGTGGTCGACAAATAATTCGTAAGATATTCAATTATTTATAATATTTGACTTAATTTTTGTTTTAACACATTGATGATGTTCGCAAATATGATGATGTCCGCAAATTTGATTATGTTTGACTAAGGGTGTAAACGAATCGATTTGGTTCACAAAATTTATCGAGTATAAAATAAAGTTTGATTGAAGCTCATTTAACTACCGAGTCAAGCACGATTCCGAATCGAGCCCGAGTAGTTTTAACTTTTCCAACGAATATGATCCGAGTATAATTAGAAAATTACAATTTGAAAAGGTTCGAATAATTTATCGAACTTTAAAATGTGCTCATATTTGACTCATTTATATTTCGAGTTGAGATCGAATCGAACTTTAAGTCGAGCGAGTACGAATCGAGCCCGAACTGTTTGCTCATTTTACAGCATCAGTTTGACTATGTTCACGAACTCGAAAATCTTCGCAAACAGCCAACGATCCGAACACGTACATGTATGTGTTATTTCGATCGTGTTATTTAAACATGTTTGATGAAGGCAGCCTAACGGTTATTAGTGTTTATAATATTTGATATATTTATGAATAAATAAGATTATAATATTTAATTTATACACGTTTTATTTGAGTTCTAAATTGTACATTTGAAATAAATATTTAAATATATTTAGGAGTCTTTTTTAAGGGACTAATCCGTTGTTTTGCATTGTGTTTCACGTGAGTAATAGTAATATTTAGCCGTGTAGCAGGAGGGAGGTGTTGTAGTTTTGTTTCACCGGCCTTCTTGTCCTGGGTGCTATTTGGGGCCCACACAATTATGTTTTGTTGTGAGTGCTATTTTTATTTAAAATAGTCGAAGACTGAATCTCTATGTACACTAAAATAAAAATAAATATATTACTTCCCTCTCTCTCCCTTAATATGAGTATCATTTTAGGTGTTTTTATTTATTTTTTGTTTTATATAATATAGAAGAATTAATTATATATATTTTTAAAATTATTTCTTCAGAGAAAATGTTACAGACGAAAAAGAATATATATGAGATAAGTATAATAATTATAAAAATTTAAGACTATTATAAGCCATTAATATTATATTGGCTTAAATATGATTTATTACCCTAAACTATAAACAATATTTCATTTCGGTGATTCACCTTTCAATTTTGTCAATTAAATAATTGAACTATTAATTTTTTTGATTTCATTCAATTGGGCCTGCCACGTTAGAAATTGCTGACGTGACATTCTAGTAGGCTAAATGAGTGTTTACGTGTAAAAAGAATATATATTTTTAATAAGATCAAAGGACAAAAAGGTAAAATAATAAATAAAACAACTAAAAATGCTGTTTTTTTAATAAAAATAAATAAAACACAGTTTTTTTAATAAAAATAAATAAAACGCAGTTTTTTTAATAAAAATAAATAAAACACAGTTTTTTTAATAAAAAAATGCAGTTTTTTAATAAAAATAAATAAAACACAGTTTTTTTAATAAAAAAAAATAAAATGCAGTTTTTTTTAATAAAACACAGTTTTTTTTAATTAAAAAATGCAGTTTTTTAATAAGAATAAAAAACACACAGATTTTTTAATAAAAAAATAATAAAACGCAGTTTTTTTAATAAAAATAATTATTTTTAAAAAATATATATAAATATAATTATAAATAAATAATTATACAATTAATTTATATTAATTGTGTAATTTTTAGTTGTTTTATTTGTTATTTTATCTTTTTGTCCTTTGATCTCATTAAAAATATATATTCTTTTTACACATAAGCACTCATTTAGCCTATTAGGATGTCACGTCGGCAATTTCTGACGTGGCAAGCCCAATTTAATGAAATCAAAAAAAATTAATAGTTCAATCATCTAATTGACAAAATTGAAAGATGGATCACTGAAGTGGAATATGACCTATAGTTTAGGATAATAAATTATATTTAAGCCTATTATATTTAATGTTATATAATAATTTTTTTAACATTTTTGTGCATAACTTTAAAACGAAATATATTATTTAAGGGACGGAGTGAGTAAGATATTGTACTTATATACTCCCTCCGTCCCAAATTAATTACTCAGTTTTGACTCTTTAAATTAAATTGACTATTTTTAGAATTAATTATTAAGCATATATAAATATATTTCTAAAATTATAAAAATTGGTATTAGTAATAAATTGTATATACTTTCTTTTGGCTATAATCTCTTCACCTATATTTTAGCAAAAATAGTAAAAAGATTAGTTTTGAAAATAGTCAATTTGACTTTAAAAAATCAAAACTGAGCAATTAATTTGGGACGGAGGGAGTATTTTTTAAGCTATGGTGTGGCCTTTTGTTATTTAAACATAAATATTTATTTCAATAAGTCTTGGGCAACAGGTTAACATAATAATTTAATAAAATCATTTGTATTTTATTAAATTATTATTAGATTATTAGATAGATAGATATATTTTATTAGATAGATGCATGAACGGTGGGATTTATCCCAAACTTTGGACGGCCCAGATAATTTATTAAGTGAGCAAGAAATTCAAAATCATTTGTATTTTATTAGATAGATTATTAGATTATTAGATAGATAGATATATTTTATTAGATAGATGTATGAACGGTGGGATTTATCCCAAACTTTGGACGGCCCAGATGATTTATTCAGTGAGCGGAAAATTCAAAATCATTTGTATTTTATTAGATAGATGTATTTAAAAATTAGTTTTGGTTATTTGGTCCAAATATGTTAACAAGTGTAGCATATAAGTATCATTATTTTAATATTTTATAAAATTAGAGATGTTTTTAAAAAAAAAATTAAAGAAACATTTTTATTTTAATATCACACCACCAAACTTAAAATTTAACAATACAAATTATATTTAAAAAATATTTTTTTATAAATATTTTTTTAATTATTTTAAAAAAAGTTTTATTTTTATTTTAATATACTTACATAGGTTTTGCTATGAATATAACACGAAGCTCTCTTCTTATACTGAATCTATTTAGGAATTTATAATTAATTAATATAAATAAATACTTTTGACAATTTTTTTGAACCAACGGGCTCCAAGGATCTGCTTACAACAAGACGGTCCCTGATATTCATTGCACCAAAAATAAATAAATAATAAATAAAATTAGTAAATGTAAGACAGTAAAATGAATAAATAATACGGGTTCGATTTGTAATCGTTCGATTAAAAGTTTGATTCAAACTTGACTCAAAATATAAATGATTGAATAAATATGTACAAATTTTAAAATTCGATAAATTACTCGAACATTTTCAAATTTTAATTTTCTATTGATACTCGGATTATATTCGTTCGAAAAGTTAAAACTGTCCGGGTTCAATTCGAAATCGTGTTTGACTCGATAGATAAATGAGCATCAATCAATTTTATTTTATATTCAATAAATTTTATAAATTAAATATGAACAACTCAATACTCGGTTAGACTCAATTCACTTACACCCTTACATAGGAAGAAATCAAGCACAAACGCCAAACAACGCATTTAATGAGGAGGTGGTGAGGCTGATTAAAAGGTGGAAAAAGATATCTAATTCTTCCACAATAAAAGTTATTCTATAAGTCTCATAATATATGATAATTTATAATTATAAGAATTAAAGAAATAATTAAATAACATTAAATATAATATTAATTGTTTATAATATTATTAAATTCATATTTATTATCATAATTATCTCATATTCAATCTCTCATATATATTAATATTTTCTCATGAAGGGTAATTTTGAAAAAGATTATAGTTAATTCTCCTAGATTATATAAAACAACAAATAATTTAGAAAAAAATAAAATCATATAAAACGTCATATATTATGGGACAAAGTAAGTATTATTTTTAATCTTTACCCAAAAAAAATAAGTTTCTTTTTAGATTTTTAAAACTTTAAAAATAATGGTTTTGTTTCAATTATTAATTATAAAATTATAATAATAAATGTTAAACATTATATTTTCTTTATCTCAAAGCATTTTAATTTTATATTAATTTAAAATAAAATTATTTAAAAATTAGACTTTTGTTTGAAGATGGGATAAGTAAATATATTTGACAAATTGGGGGGAGGTGCTCTACCGGGCTAACGATCGGTAGAATGTTAATTTTTTTTAATCACAATTATCAGAATAATAAATAAAAAATAATAGAGCAAATTTAAACAAAAAATTATATAAAAAATATATTTTTTATTCAAAAAATACTGTAAACTATTTACTGTGTTTTTAATAAAAAAATATATTTTTTTAATAATTTTTTTTTCAAAGTTATTTTATTATTTTTTATTTATTATTCTGATAATTGTGATTAAATAAAAATTAAAAAAAAATACATTATACCGATCGTTAATCCGGTACAATGTGTACCGGACGCCCCCTCAACCCATATTTGACTATAGGATAGTGATGTAGGAGTAGTACTAGTAAGCAAAAGCAAAGATGGTTTTTTATTTTTTCTTTTCCATAATAAATAAAATAAATACTCAATCCGCCCCATGATAAAAGTCCTTATTACTATTTTGGGTAGTCCTATGTTAAATGTCCATTTTCTTTTAATAACCAAACTTTTACACATATTTTCCTATTATGCCCGTAGTATTAAATATATCATACTTTTCTTATTCTAATTCTCTCTCCATATTTAATGACATTATTATAGGTAATTTTATCATTTTATTCATCTTCTTAATATGCGTGAAAAGTCTACCAAGACTTTTATCCTGGGACGGATGGAGTATAAAAGTAGGACCCGTCTTGGTTTTTATTGTAGGGACCACCATATCAGGGACTGACTGTAAGACCCCAACTTATTATTTAATGAAATTAAATTTCCTCTATTTATTATCTTGAAATAGTAAGGGTTGATTTGATTAATGTGGTAAGTTATGGGTACAATGCGCAATTATTTCAAACAAGCAAGTGGTTTTAAAATATTCATTGTTGACGGGGAATATTCGTTTGGTCGTGGAATATTTTTACTGTCGGGAAATATTTGTACGACGGTGCAGCCTTGTGTGGGCCCCATAACGGAAAACGATTGGATGAAGAAAATGAAAAGAATAAGTTGGTTATAAATAACGGCGTAGTTGTTACCGTTAATACTGTTGGAATATCCGGTAGTTAAAACACAGTAGCACCCAGTATTACACCAATTATTGATTCTCACGTAAGAAAGCACTACTCAATAATTATTACAGTAATTACTGTTCAGTATTTTATTTTATTGATTCAATAATTGATGCGTTGATATTTTATATTATTGTTGTTTTAATAATTGACATTGCACAATATTTTCTATTATCGGAGCAATAATTCATATTATCTGAATAATATTATTAGATAACATTATTGGCAATGTCTAGAAAGTTCTGTCTAAGGAGAGATTTGGTCATCTAATTGGGCGCCAGTAAGGAGAGATCCTTATTGAAAAGCCCCCTCATTCCTCGGAACTGCCTAGTTGTCAATATTGTGATTCTGTAATATTATTTGTGATTAATTAATTATTGATTTATATGATGAGAAAAATATTAATTTTATGTGGATATAGATGAAGAAAATTTTTAATGTGACAATTGTTGAAAATTAATATTTTATCCTTTTCTGATAAAATAATTCATTTAAATTTAGTATTTTAATAATATAATAATGGTGATATTTTTACAATTAATGCGGGATATATGAGTATATGAGGAGGAAGAGTATTTTTGTGGTATTAAATTATTAACACATATTTTGTGTGTCGGTAGACCCCAATTCTTGATCGAAATTTGATTATAGCCTATAAAATCGCCCGTTTATGAATTTCGGTCAATTTTTGTTTGGAATTTGAAAAAACTTTCTTCTGCAAAGTTGTAGAGAATGAAATTTACTATGGAAAGGACATATGGTTTGAATTTTTCTGATAAAAGAGCTATTTATTATGAATTATTGAAGTTCCGTAGTTTCGAAATAATTAATTTTTGAAAGTTTTAATTATTTTTAATTACAAAAATGTTTTTTTGCTTGGTGGGCTGCATTAAACATGTGCAAGGTGGCTGAATTCAGATTCAAGAGGTGGGCTTGATAATTTTGTAAATATAATAATATTATATTAAATTTTCTGCTTTGATGTTCTAAGCATTTTCCTAAAAATAGGGTGCTTAGGTTAGAATTAAAAATCACACCAGAAACTGAAATCTTCTCTCTCTTTCTCTCTCGATATATTGAGCGTATTCTTTTGATTATTTTAATACTTTGATTGTTGCTATACGGTGAAAGTTCAAGTCATAGCCTATATCTGGTGTTTCAACTAGAAATACTATTTTTTTGAGGTAAGGGATGTTATTTTTTTTAAATGATATTATTTTCTTCAATATCATTATGCCGAAATATTGGTTTAAACTTTTAATCAAATTTGGAACTTTTTATGTCGGGTTTACTATTCACGTATACGGCACTATTCATGAATATAACACTATTCATCGAAAAATGAAATTTTTTTCCTTTTCGTCCAAAATATCTATTATGGATACTAGCTTTGATTGTATCCATATTTTGATCATTCTTGAATTTTACTTCACTATGATTATTTATGAGGTATTTTTGGACATGAAATAGCTGAAATACGAATCCTTGATATTTATTCTTTTGTTTCACTGAATTCGTTTGCTTTAAAATATTTTTCATCATCATCGGTCCTAAATGATGATATTATTGAATATCTTTGGCATGTAGTGCAAAGATATATGATTTTATAATGAATATCTTTTGCTCGTAATGCAAAGATGAATAGGTGTTGAGATGAACATGACCGACTGATGAATATCTTTGGCCTGTAGTGCAAAGATAAAAATTTGATTCAAGATGAATATTGATTGATGTTACATGGATAAAATATTGACAATGGACTTTTAAATTCATAGATAATAGTAGATTTCATTCTCTACGTAACTCTTCTATGAATTATTATTTCCGCTACGAATATTGATCTGAAACTTATTGTCTATTGTATTTTATCAGATTTTTTTCCCTGTTGAAGACTAACGATAATTTGTTCTATATTATCTTAATCATAATATTATTTACTGGGCTAGTTGAGCTCACTCTTTTTCTTTTTGTTCTATTTTTCTTCTCAGGAGGCGAGAATGTAGCGAGTAATAGTCGGGGTATGGAATGATGATTCTAGAAGTTGTTTAGTAGTCCTCACTATTTTTGTAAAATAATGTATCAATAATTGTGATTAGGATTTATTTGGGTATGAATATTGTCTAGAAGACAATATTTGTATTTAAACTCACAGTTTTTATGATGTATTAATAAAGTTGCAGTTATTTCTGTACCATGTTATTGACGACCTAAATGGGTGATGTATACCTATTTTGGGGATATCACACTGATCGTCTGTCCCTTTATGATCGGCACAACATAAAGGATTCAATAATGCTAATATCACACAAAAATATCATATATTGTTTACGTGACATTTATAAATTTGTTGTTAAGTTATGTGGGACATATCAACAACAAATTCATGAATGCTACGTCAACAATATGTAAACAATATGTGACATTTTTATATGATAGTAGCATTATTAATTACTACACTTTTCTTTAATCAGTAATTTATTACTTATTAATTAATTAGTACAGCTAGTAGTAGTAGTTAATTACTAGTACTAATTTTTTGTTGATGTTCTTTTGTACTAGTATGATAGTAGTAGTGGAAATAGTTAGCATAAAGTTTATTTTTGGGTAAGTTGGTCAATTAACCAAAAAAGTACCAACACGCAAGTGATGCTCTATGTGTCTCACATTTTACTAACCAATTGACCAACTTACTAAAAACTAAACTTCATGCTAACCTGATCCAGTAGTAGTATTAAACCTAATTAACTATTCTATCAGTCTCTTACATTTTAATATAAGATTTTTTAGAGTTGTGCACAAATATTAAGAAAATGATTGTATAACCTTAAATATAATATCAAATGTCTATATTGTCCTTGTATTGAAAAAGAGATTAATTGTCCAACTTTTATGAATAAAGATGAATTTTCTATAATTATTATTTTTGAATATTATGGAATGAATTTGATATAATTTTATAGTTGTGGGTTATATTCATAAATTTTGCAAAGTATGCAAGTTGTTATATAATATTCGATTGGTCGGGGAATATTCGTTTTAACAGGGAATATTCGTACGACGGCACAATTATTGGTGGACCCCACAACAGAATTATTGTCGGATTGAGAAAATGACAAAAATATTTTATGAAAATAATGGCGGAAGTTTTATCGTCAACTGTTGAACTACTTGGTAGTAAAAGTACAATAATACGCGTGGTTGCATAGTAGCACACGGTATTGATTATTGATGCTTACGTGAGAAGTCCCTCAGTTTTAGTCAATTATTGTCAATATTTTATATATTATTAAATCAATAATTGAGAATACGAAATTATTAATATTATTATTTGTAATATTAACGATGTCTAGAAATTCTGTCAAGGAGAGGTTTAGTTACCTAATTGCGCGCCAATAAGGAGAAATTCTTATTGGAAAGCCCCCTCTTTCTTGGGAACGACCTGGTCGATTAATATTGTGAATTATAATAATGATGATAAATGTTGTTAAAAATATCGAGATAATTTTTATGAGGTATTTTGTTATTTATTATTTAGATTCTCACTCACTCATTTTTAAAAATTATCAGAAGGAAGTTATAAAGTATATATTTATATACGTATTATATATATATATATATATATATATATATATATATATATATATATGACACATGTGTGTGTGTGTGCCGTGTGTGTGAGTGTGTGGGTGTGTGATGACAAATGTGGTTAATATATATATTTTATATATATGTGACATGTGGTCACGGGGTGGGGGGGGGGTGGTGGAAATAAAAGGTGATGTTATATAGATGTATATTGTAGTGTTATTGATAATGAAATGGGAGGGAGCTAGTCATGAATTAATTATATATATAAATAATAATTGAGTGTGTGCGTAGTTGTTTGAATAAAAACATTTGGTGGGGGAAATATCAGTATGCCTTTGCCTTACGGCAAAGGTTATATATATATATATATATATATATATATATATATATTATAATTTTGTTTTCTATGAAAAAAATAGAATATATTATATTTTATTATAAATCAATCTAGACTGTCCGTTTTAAGTAAATCAATCTGGACCGTTCATGAATTGGTTACTATTCAGTCCATTCTTCTATAAATAGAAGCTCATTCCTTCATTATTTCTTACGAATTCACTGAAACTCTAGAGAGAGAAATTATAGAGAGAAAGAAGAAGAGTATTCTGCTACTTTACTACTTCTATATCCAATTTCTTTTACTGTAAGGGGTGTTATTCTTTCTTATTCGCGAAGAGAACTTCTGTTATTTCATTCTTTATTATTATGTTGGAATAACCTATATAAGTGGCATACCCTATACTTGGTGAAATCCCTCTGTTGTTCCATTCTATATTATTATGTTGGAATAACCTGTTTATGCGAAGTACCGCATACATGGTGAGATTATGCTATTATTCTATTCTTTATTATTCTGTCAGAATATCCTGTCGGTGTGAATTCCACCTGACCTGGTTCCATTTATTATTCTGTTGGAATAACCTGTATACGCGAATTACCGTATACTTGGTGATGTCTGTTGTTATTCCATTCTTTAATATTCTGTTTGAATATCCTGTCTGTGTGTTTTACACCGGACATGGTTCCATCTTTATTATTCTGTCTTTATTATATGTTGGAATAACCTGTAAATGCGAAGTACCGCATACATGGTGAAATTCTTCTATTATTCCAGTCTTTACTATTCTGTTGGAACATTCTGTCGGTGTGAATTTCACCTGTCCTGGTTCCGTTCTTTATTATTCTGTTGAGAATAACCTGTCTGTGCGGTCTATATCGCATGCATGGTGAATGATCATTTATATTCATTCCTTATTAAATTGTGGAAATAATCTGGTTACGTTGATTAGGATGAGAGTCATAATAAAAGCGTTGGACTAATGAAAATCATGGGTATATGTGGTATTAGTAAGTGTTATGATGAGTTATGTTGGTTATTATGTGAAAACATGAAAGTTTCTTAGAAATCACAAAGGGTTGAAAATCAGATTTTGGTAAAAACGGAACACGAAATTAAATTGACCATATCTCCTAGTATATTTCGAATTTTTGAGTGTGGTTAAGTCCTAGAGTTAGATCTATGAGTTTTGTAGCATATCCAAGTGGAATCACTGGAAAAGGTGTTGTAGATTTTCGTGTGAATTGATTTTAGCAAAGGAGTGCAAAGTTGCTAATACCGAAAAAGCTACTGACCACATTTTTAAAATGGCTGTTTCGGCCACTTAATTTGTGAGAAAAATTCTAGCCTTTTGGAACATGAAAGTATATGGTATAAAGTACCTCCTGTCCAAAAATGAACTCATTCTGACTTAAAATGAGCAAATTATGACCATTCCAATATTTAGGTTTTTCTGACAAAAAATACTATAACCGGAGTTCTATAACTCCGATGACCGTAACATTTAAACTGGAAGCTCACATTAACATGTGTAAGATCTTGCCAAGATTTGGGAATTTTTGGAGTTAACCTTAAGGAAGCTAATTTCTTAAGGAATTAATTAGAAATTGATTTTTGAAAAATAGTAAATGAATTTTAAAAATTCTGAGAAAAATATGTTTTCATTATGGGACTATATTATGATAAATCCCAGAAAAGAAATATTTTTGGAACTGATTTGGTATTTTTCATGAAAATGATCTAGTTATGAGTAAATGAGTTAAATATGTTATGTGAAGTAACAAAGTTGGAAAATAGACTTTTATGTCTTGGAAATCCTATGTAAGGTATATGCATATTTTTGATGAGGGATTTGATCATTGGTGATGAAATCTTATGAATATGGCATTCTTGAATGATTAAATGCATTATTTGGTAAAGTGTAAACAATTGAAATAAATTGTTTATAAGTTTAAGAAGTGATTAAAACATTGTTATGATATCAAAAATATTAGATTATGAATTTATTATGTGATTGATAATATTTGGATAAATTTAAAGTCTTTAATATTTATCCTTGTTTTCAGTTGATTAATGTTTATATCATTGTCATAATCCTCATGCTTATATGGTGATAAAAGTTATCTTTGGCTTACGTGCGAAGATGGACTGTTTATTATTGAATTGTATATCTTTGGCTTACATGAAAAGATGGATTATTGATTATTGGTTTTATCGTTGTATATCTTTGGCTTACGTGCAAAGATGAATTGTTGATTATTGGTTTTATTATTGTATATCTTTGGGCTTACATGGAATGGGTATGATTATGATCAGGGATTATTCGGTATAGTCATGACCATTGATGATTTAATGAATATCCTTGGCACGTAGTGCAGGGATGATTCGATGATGCGGTTCATTTACAGGGATAAAACATTATTGGTGGACTTTTAACATGGAGAAGATAACAGACCTGATGGTCTATTTGACTCTTTTAATGGATTGCTCGTTCCGCTGCAACTATGGTTGAAAATTTTTATCATCTACCATATGTTCTAAATCTCTAAGTTATTATTAATGAAAACTATTGATAATGTAATTATCTTTAGTCATGATATTCTTTAGTGGGCTAGTTGTGCTCACCCTTTTGCTTCACAATTCCTTTCAGGTAATAAGAGTGTAGCTGGGTCGAGCGGGGATAACAGGGAAATAGAACGGTGATCTATATGAAAGAAGCAGGAGTATTAGTCAATTAAAAAGACATGACCAAGAATTCGTAATGCCCGTACCGAGTTCTGAATGCAGTTTTCGAAATATCCTCAATTTTAATCTTCAGCTGATGATATCCAGAACGAAGATCAATTTTTGAAAAGAATTATGCTCCTTGCAACTGGTCAAACAGGTCATCAATACGAGGTAGGGGATGCCTATTCTTAATGGTGACATGGTTCAATTCTCGGTAGTCAATACAGAGTCGCATACTCCCGTCTTTCTTCTTTACAAATAGAACAGAATCACCCCAATGAGATGTACTAGGATGAATAAAATCGATATCTAATAATTCCTTTAGTTTGACTTTTAACTCTTGAAGTTCAATAGGAGCCATTCGATATGGGGTTTTAGAAATGGGCTTTGTACCCGGTTCAAGTTCAATAAAGAATTCAACTTCACGTTCTGGGGGTAGACCAGGAAGTTATTCAGGAAATACATCAGCAATTTCATTAACAACAGGAATATTATTTAAATCTGACGTGCTTTTGTTCAAGTCCATAATATGGGCTAAGAAAGCTTGACATCCATTTTTCAATAAACGAATAACTTTATGGCTTGATATGACAGTGACTGATTTTAGTGGTTTAGTTGCTTGAATTCGTATAACAGGTTGGTTAGGAATGTGAAAACTAACAACCTTACGAAAAAAATCAATTTTGGCATGATAAGTGGTTAACCAATCAATCCCTAAAATCACATCAAATGCAAGTATCTTTAAAGAGATAAGATCAACAGGTAATGTGATTGTGCCAACTTGGATCAAGCAAGATTTATAAACTGTAGATGTAATGAAGGTTTCACCCAACGGAGTTTCAACAGATAAGATAAAGTCCAATTTCTCAGGAGTCAAGTTTAAACGTTGAGCACAAGCAGGAGAGATAAAAGAATGGGTAGAACCGGTATCTAGTAAGGTATAAACTTCGCAAGAGTTTAAGATTAGCTTACCCGTGATCACCTCGTTTAGGTTTCTCAAGTTTTGGCCAGTCACGACAAATGCCCTCCCTTGAACCACCGACTTTGTTTTGTCCGTATTCGTTTTTGGTGCCGCCGTCCCAGTTGGACTTGATTTCGCTACCGAAAAAAATCGGGCTATATGACCGTCTTTTCCACAATTGAAACATACCTTGGAAGGCTGTGAACAGTTTGGACTTATATGTCCCTCCTCTCCGCATCTGTAGAATCTAACTGGCGGTCGTTCTCCTCCCCTTGAATTTGTTATTGGTGCTGGTGCTGCTGCTGATGTCTTCCCATCATGGTTGAATCTCCTCTTTTTGAAATTTTCACTTGACTCACCTTTCCTATTATCATGGCCACGATTACCACCCGAGTGGTTACCGCTTTTGTCTGTATTTTTTCCTCCTCGCTGGTTATCATCGCTCCGATGACTTCTGTCACTGGTATTACCCTGGTTGTGGTCCCTCGGTTGAACATCCTCATTGTCTCGCTCTAATAGTTGAGCCCTGTTTACAACATTTGAATATAAAGAAAATTTATGAGAGATAAGATATGGTCGAATCTCGGGTTTTAGACCTCTCAGAAACATCCGAGTCATTCGTTCCTCATTCTCTACCAAATGAGGTACAAACCTGGATAACTCTGCGAACTTTGCCTCGTACTGAGACACCGTCATGTTGTTTTGTTCCAGTCTAATAAACTCTACCTCCTTCATATGTCGAATGCTTTCAGGAAAGTACTTGTCATTGAACAGTTTCTGAAATCTTTCCCAAGACATGCTGAGTGCGGCTGGCTGGGTACGCTTCACGGATTCCCACTAGTAATCTGCCTCACCTCGAAACATAAAGGTGGCGAATGGAACTTTATATTCTTCCGTGCATCCCAAGACATCGAATATCTTGGTAATTTGTTTGACCCACGTTTCTGCCTAAATCGGATTCGGTTTTCCCCAGAAATCTGGTGGTCCCAACTCCTTGAACTGCTTGGCCATGACAGACCGCGCGTTGCTATCATTTTCACCCGTATTTTATACACGAGTCTCCCTCGTCTGATTTTGTATGAACTGAAAAAAATTTCTAAACATTTCATCATTCATCGTTTGCTCCATAGTGTTGTTTACAGGAGGAATATTGTCTTCCAGTTACACGTTCTCTTGGTTAGTGATTGAAGGTTGTTACACGGTCTCATAGACTCCATTGTTAACGTTCTCAGTTGCCATTCTTAAAAACTGCCATAAAACAGGGGTTAATTAAATAAATTAACATATCACATAATATCCCAATATTATGACCGACTAACAAATAAGCTTAGGTAGGACACACTAGCGAAGGATTTACTCGTCTCTCCCCTCCTAGTTCTATTCCCCGATCTCCTCCAGAGACCATATCCCTAAGCTCTGATACCAACTATGACGCCCCCAAAATAGGTATACAACACCCATTCTGAGTCGCCAAATACATGATACAGAAACAACTACAATTTTATTAATATAATTGTCGTGCAAAATACGACAACACATGAACTGTGAGTTTAAAAACAAATATTGTCTTCTAGATAATATCAACACTCAAATAAGTTCTCATTACAATTATTGATACATTATTTTACAAAATAGTGAGGACTACTAAAATGACTTTCTAGAACCTTCATTCCATACCCCGACTATTACTCGCTATATTCTCGCCTCCTAAGAAAAAAAATAGAACAAAAAGGAAAAGGGTGAGCTCAACTAGCCCAGTAAAGAATATTATGACTAAGATAACATAGAACAAATTATCGTTAGTCCTCAATAGGGAAAAAATTGATAGAATGCAATAGACAACAAATTTTAAATTAATATTCGCAGCGGAAATAATAATTCATTAGAAGAGTTATGTAGAGAATGAAATCTACTTTCTTCTATGAATTTAAAAGTTTATCAATCAATATTTTATCCCTGTAACATCATCAATAAAAGTTTATCATCTTTGCACTACGGGCCAAAGATATTCATTTGCATCACCAGTTGGTCATGTTCATCTCAACACCTGTTCATCTTTGCACTTCGGGCCAAAGATATTCATAAGATAATCATTCATCTTTGCACTACAGGCCAATGATATTCATCAAGTATCACCATTAACGACTGAGGATGATGAAAAACATTTTAGAGAACGAATCCAGAGAGATAGAAGAACAAAGATTAGGAATTCGTACTTTAGCTGAACCAAGTTTAAAAACGCTCCATAATAAACCATAGTGAAGATAAAAACATTGATTCAATTTCAAGAATAAGTATCACAACAGATAACTTGGAAGGAAGAAAAAAAAAATTCTTTTGTGAACAGTACCCGTGAACAGTACCCGTGAACAGTACTCGGTCATGAAAAGTTTCAAATTTGATTAAAAGTTCAGACCAATATTCCTATGAAATGATATTAGATGAAGCAAAATTTCTAATCATTTAAGGAATTATAGACGCAATACTTGTCATAGTAAGTTCATATTCAAGAATACGAGATGAAATAATATCGCTTACATAATATGGAGTATGAAAAAAAAATATTTCTCTCACGAGTATTGCAATAAAATAATATCATTTACCTTAGTAGAAACTAGATTTTACTGAAATATCGGATATTATTCTGAGAAAATCTTGCAAAAAAACTACGCTCAAAGTATTCTTATACTCAAGAAAATTCTCACAATACTTTAGAATAAGAATTTCTGATTGAAAGTGGTGTGTTGAGGAATGAGGGGTTACCCCCTATTTATAGCGAAACGGTGGGAGAAAAGTTTGAACAACTAGGCCTAATTCTGCCATACTTCCTCCTCCAATTTCCAAAGTCTACTTTGCCTAACTTCATTCATTATTTTCATTGGGTGAGGGCCCATCCATTTGGAAGGAAATTCATTGTAGGAGAAAGTGCTCTGCTCATCAATTTAGAAAATAACCACACTCTGCCAAAACATAAAGAAATAAATGACACACCTTTTGACAAATGAGGGCCACCCAAAGAAATTAAGCTTGCAGGCAACTCATTTTTCATTTCTACCAACCATTTCCATTTCCACCAATTTATTTACACCAATCATACCAACCAAAACAAAGTTACAACCTACTTTTCTTTGAAAACAAGTAGTCATATACATTTTGTTTACTTCCGTTTCTAATTACCACATGCTTATATATTATAATAATATTATTATATAAACAATTATAATATATTATAATAATATATATGAATGAATATTTTATCGGAGAAATAATTGCCAAACTTTCAACAAATAATTCATGCTAAAAATTCCTTCATTTATACCTACATAAAATATATTCATCATTTATAACCACATAAAATAAATATTTCCTTATCATATAAATTAATAATTAATTATTCACAAATAATATTACAGAATCACAATAATGACAACCAGGCCGTTCCCAAGAAAAGAGGGCTTTCCAATAAGGATTTCTTCTTACTGGCGCGCAATTAGGTGACCAAACATCTTCTTAGACAGAATTTTCTAGGCATTGCCAATAATGCTATCTAATAATATTATTCAAATAATACGAATTATTGATCTGATAATGGAAAATACTGTGCAGTGATAATTATTGAAACAACAATAATATAAAATATCAACGCAAAAATTATTGAATCAATAAAATAAAATATTGAACAACAATTACTGTAACAATTATTGAGTAGTGTCTTCTTACGTAAGAATCAATAATTCAAAAATATTGTGCAATACCGTGTGCTACTGTGCAACCACGCGTATTACTGTATTTTAACCACCAGGTAAATTTATAAAAACTCAAATTTGTCATTTTTTTCATCCGACCGTTATTCTGTTATGGACCCACAAATGACTGCGTCGTCGTACGGATATTCCCGACAAAAAGAATATTCTACGACCAAACGAATATTCCCCGACAAAATGAATATTTTATTACCACTTGCTTATTTTGCAAAATTTGCACATTTCACCCATAACCAAAATATTATATCAAATTAATTCCTTATTATTTCAAGATAATGAATATAGGAAATTTAATTTTGTTTATAATAAATTGGAGTCTTACATTAATTCTATCCCATCATCTCTGAATTGATTTCATTTTGTTTCTTCCTTTGTTTGTCTACTACTAGCATAATATTTATTCATCTTTTTCAACAAAATACTGAAATCTACCCCCCACACACATTCATCACTCAAGTCATGTTACATAACATTTGCAAGGTCTCTTAACTAGTCAAATTATGGGTAGGCTACAATCCAAATGTACTTGCTTTTTCACTAGTCGGTGTGGTCATGCCATATATAGTATATATTGATTGAACCACACACCTAAAATCAAGGTTTACTATTAAAATGAAAATTGATTTCTAATGGAGTCTATTTTATTTATTTATTTATGGAGACTAAAAGTAATAGCCCGGTGTCTTTATTGCGTAAAATTACACAAGGTATATTCGGTTATCTGCGTTTAGAGCGTTTGCAACAGTAGCGTTTGATCATGCGTTTTTTAAACGCACCATAACCACTTTTAGAGCCTTTTGGGTAGTGGGGGTCAAGATAATTAAGAATCCACAACTCCCCAAAACATGAAAAGAAAGAGAATAAAACCCAAAATACAAATCATATCTGAAGTTACTTTATGTGAGAATTTGAAAGACCCTGCCATGAGTAATCTACTTTTCATACATGGAATTTTGTTTGTGATGGGTGGTGGAGTAAGCCTAAAGCCTAAAGATAAAAATGGAACACATCTGCTTCATTGCATTTTTGAATCCAAAAACCTCTCCTCTCCACTATAAATGAAAGCCTAAAGATAAAGAATCACTAAAGTAAACACAAAAGAAGAACTGTACCCATGTATTCTTTTCTAAGGTTTAGAGTTGAAACACATTACTGGTGCTCAGCTCAACTGTAAACATCAGCTTTCCCCACTAGCATTATTAAAAATAAAATAAAATCTTTATACCAGCCATTAATTTTTCTTGCGATTAATGTAAAACTAAACACGATTTTACTTTATAATATTTTATGTATTTATATACGTTGATATTTAATATCAATATAAATAAATAGGATCCGGTTACTATAAAGTTAACTTCATGATAAATTGGTTAATTGATCAATACAGTGTTGACACGCATAGAGAAATATCACCTTCCGACGTACATTGTATTAATCAATTTAACAAAGTTAATAAACAAATGTGACAAGGTTATGAGGACTTTCCCCTATCACATTAATGAGGAGACTGGCTGCAAAACCAAATCCCCCATCTTTGGTAGCATCATTTTGTTTTACTGTGGGTTTGTGTGCATGTGCCCACTGGCCACTTAGCCAAAAGACATGAATGATTTTAGTGGTTAGCTTTAGGAGTGGTGCCTAATGTAGACAACAAGGAACAACTGCATAACTTTAAGACAAAGTGCCCACCTCTCTCTTTCTGTGTGTAAACAGATGGAGAGTGGGCCCACATGACATTATATGAGCAACAATACTATTATCACATAAAAAGGTCACATAATGCTCATTTACACACACATGTGTATTATGGGCCTTCGTCTGATATGTGGGATTCGCAGTATGCATGTATGTGTATGTGAGAATTATGTAATTTTTTTTATGTGAAACTAATATTATTTTTATATGAGATGTATGCATAAATTTCACAGCCCTCATCTTTTTTAAAGTAAAAAATATTATTAAAAAAAGGGGGAAAAAGATTGTAATGAAATAATCCCACATCAAGACTTAAATCAGATGGAAGTAATATGTTCTGAGTCTTTTTTTTTTTTTTTACCTTTTCCTATATTCCTTTTTGAAAGTAGCACATTCAGACAGTGAAACAGACAAGGACTTGAGAGTTGAGACTGACATAACAAAGAATCAGCCATTACTACAAATCAAGTAAAATAGGAGGGCATATTTGGGATGGATCATTAAACATGGAAATATGCATTATTTTGTATTTTCAACAGGCACAGCCCTTTAATGTAAGCATATTTGGGTCCACCATTAATGGACCATAAGATTGTTTTTGGTCCAAAATCAATCCCAAAGTTTCATCACCATCATCATCATGACCATGACCATGAAATGGTCCCCATGCATTTTTATTAGGTAGTATAATTTAATTTGAATAATGCTACAAAAACAAATTATTCTATAAATATTTTATAAATTGTTGATGTGGCATACGTCATCCCATCATATTATGTGGGGCCAAAGACTACATTGAAATAATTTATTGATCAATACGTTGAGGTAGAGTATGATACATCAATAGTTTATAAAATAATTTGTACATGTAGCATTACTCATTTAATTTTACATGTCTACCCATCTCGATCTTGCTAGGTTGGTTTTTAATAAAGAATAACCACGTTTAACATAAATCTACACAAAAATATTGATTAAAATGTTCCACTAACTAATGTAGAAGCACAATTACACTAAAACCCCTATTTAGGAATACTATATATAAGAATAACCTGTACAATATTATAAAAAATTTGGTTCCAATTTGGGCCAGTTATAAATAAGAATAACCTATAAATTGTAATATGTTATATATTTTTAAGTTCCGTATTAAGAAACTATACCTCTATATAGTAATAATTTCATATATATACATATATATATATATATATATATGAGAGATAGACAATATTAATTTTAAATGACTACATTTTCTATAAAAGACTATATTTTCTATAAAAAATTATATTTTCTATAAAGAACTATATTTTCCTATAAAAGACTACATTTCTTAAAAAGGACTACATTTTCCTATAAAAGACAATATTTTCTATAAAAGACCATATTTTTCTATAAAAAACTATATTTCCTATAAAAGACTACATTTTTCTAGTTTGAAAATCTAAATAATTTATGTTTTCTTTAATTTTTGTTATAAAATCTATATTTTCGTTAAAGTGAATATTTTTTGGTGTTCGAAAAATATTTTGTATCAATACCTCTATTTAGTAATAACCTCTCAATTAGAATATAAATAATTTGGTCCCAAGTCTATTCTTAAATAGAGGTTTTACTGTAGCATGTTGAATCAATAAAGATCTTTTTGTTTACTAGTATTTGCAACTTTTACAATAATAACATTTTCGTACGGTGTGTTTTAACTCTAAAAGTTACGTATAAACCCAAAATATTATGTTTGTGAGTTAAATAAATTATATTTAAAATAAACTTTTTTTAAATAAATACAATTTTAAATATATGGTTAGTAATCAAGTTGGCATTGATAATATGAGCTCAAATGTTTTAGTTTAATTGGAACTTGGGATCTAAAAATAAAGGCTTAAATATAATTTACTATCCTAAATTATACGTCATATTCCACTTCGGTGATACACCTTTCAATTTTATTAATTAAATGATTGAACTATTAATTTTTTTTAATTTCATTCAATTGAGCTTGCCACGTTAAAAATTGTTGACGTGACAGTCTGGGTGGGACATACTCAACTGATGTGTGTTAAAAAATAATTTTTAAATTGTTGATAACACATTTAAAGGGCAAATTCGTCATTCTACAATTTTTCTTTTATTATTTTATGTTAATCAACGGACAAAAGAGTAATAAAGCATATTAGATTATTACTAAAAATCAAATAATAATATTTAAACAAAACAGAACAACAATTAAACAAAAAATTATAACAAAACTAAATTAGTCCTTTCTCTCTCCTATTATTCCCCTCCCTTCCCTTACGCGTGAACCCTTCCATCACATCCCCGTCCCCGTTTCTTTGTCCTCGTCCCTATCCCTATCCCCCTATCTTCATCTTCCCCTCTTTCCCTTTTTTAATGGAGATGGTAAAACAAAAGAAATGAAAGCAGAGGAAAGATCTCACGCAACCCATTTTTTCATCTTCTATTTTCCCCCTAATCTAGATATTAGATATTTTGCTAGCTATTAGATGACTAGGTAGATCGGAGACATGGTTTTTTTGCTTTTCGTTCTAGCTCAATTTTCCCTGTTTTTCGTTCTAGCTCAATTTTTTATGGCTGTGAATCTTGGTATGAACTTATTTATTATTATTGCTTAGAAAATGATAAATTATGGTTGTGTTGGTGTTTTGCTGGTACCAATTTTGAGTTTCTGGTGGCTTTTTGCACGACCGAATTTTGGGATCTGGTTTTGAAGATGTTTGGATATGGGTATTGGTAGTTTGTATCCCATCTGATTTTGATTGTTTCTTCCATTTTTACCCGATTTATGGTTAAATTTGGTGTTTTCATGTTCTCCTTGGTCACGAGTTTTGGATGTTTCATCTTAATGGCCGAATTTTGGGTTTGTATTTTGCTAGTATGCTTGGGCTCCGACCAGTCTCCGGTGGTTTATCTGCTGGGTTGAGGTGGGACAAGTTAAAGTTATAGGGAGAGAGAGAGGAGGTAAAATGCAAAGTTGACCATTGAATTTTAGGGATTTTTAGGTATTGAGTCTTTTTTTTGTCAACGCAAATTAAGTACATTTCTATTAGAACTCTTAACCTCTAGCTTAAAACTTGGAACTAATGACTAACTGAGCAAAGAAGTCTATTTGTTATAATTTTACAACCTATCCTTTGATCGATTATGTACATAACTAAAACAATAACAATAATAATAATAATAATAACAGTACTAATAATAATAATATCAATAACAGTAATAATAATAATAAATAAATAATAAATTATTATTATTATTATTTTTATTTTTATTATTATTATTTATTATTATTTTCCTAAGTATATAAGAAAATAATGATACTTAAAAAAATTACAAAATCACAATTAGAAAAACTAATAAAAATTATTTACATAAATTAAAAAATTACACTTAGGTGAGCCACTTTAATAATTAAAAATTCATTTATAATTTGCAAACAAATAATAACTAATTCCCACTTCTTCAATTTCTTCTTCTTTTTCTAATATTCCCACTTCTTCTTCCTCTGTTATCAATGGCTTCCGAAATCAACAACAGAAAATGATGTCGGAGGAGCAGGCCCGGGATTATAAAACAAGGGTTTCTTCTCTCAGATTACTTTCTCTCTCATCCTTCCCCATCCAAAACCCAACTTCCCCTCTCCAAGATTTCTCTCTCACCTCCGCCGCCCCCTTTCCCGGACTCCCCCATCGACGGCTGGCCAATTCCGATCCGACCCAGCACCACCCTCTTCGAAATGATGTCAGAGGAGCAGGCTCGGGACTCCAAAGACTCAATTAAGTGTCGCCGGAGTGCGCAAGAACGCGTTTCTAGGGTTTTGGCTGAAGCCCCATTTCGAAACCCTGTGGATTGGGGTTTAGGGTATGGGGACGTGAAGCTCACGATCACGGCGCGTGATGGGTTTAAGGTGTCCATGGACGTCCACCGGAGCGTGTTATTCGATCGGCGCCGCTTATTTGCCGAGAAATTCCTTGTGGACTTGGATATGGTCCCTGTCCATCCCACCAAAAATCCCAATCTTTCTATCAGCCTCCAAAAATCCAAATCTTTTGGCCTAGAAAGTTGATGAAGCAGCCCGCCTTGCCTATCATAAAACTCCTGATACTTGGAACTCCTCCCAATGGTTTTGTCAAAATTAATACGGATGAAAGTGTATATCTGGTTTGTTATTCTGGGTATATATGAATGAATGTGTTTTTTTTCTGGATCAGATGGTGGGATGATAGAATTTGGGAGTTTTTAATGGCGGATTATTGGTCAACAGTTTTACCCACTTCTGGAAGATGAAGGAAGAAGTAAATAGATGCCAGATTCAAGAATGTTGCCCAAAATTCAAATCAACCTCCATAAAAACCTTAATTCATGAACTTCCTTAATCATTTGTTCAATACCTTCTTCATGATTCTGGCCCCTTCGGTCTTCCTCTTTCCATATCAAATAATTGAAAGTTTGACTTCTTCCTCTTTGTTTAATTCTTTTGTTAACATAATTGAAAGTTTTACGTAGCTCAGGCTGTTTAATGGTCAAAGTTTCAAAATTGAGATTTTGGGTTCGATTCTTGGGGAACTAAGTTTTTTACAATTAATTTGAAAATGCACAGGTAAGCAGCTTCACATGGCAAAAATGTCCACGTCATCGGTGCCACGTGTGCCACGTCGGCAGGTCAACGCACATGTGGCACCTGGGAGCTCAATATCCAAATTTTTGAATAGAAAAAGACTCAATTTGCGTTGACAAAAAAAAAAGGGCTCAATACCCAAAAACACCTAAAGTTCAGTGGTCACATTTGCATTTTACCCGAGAGAGATGAGAGATGTCGGTAGTATCCTTGAGACGAGCTCACCAGATACGCCGAAAGATCTTCGGAGCAGTAAGATGTTGGAAGGGGGTGAAAATAGAGTTTGACAAATTTGCCCTTCAGTATTTAATAAATGTGTAATCAAAAATTAAAATATTTTTTTTAGTTACACATCAGCCCAGTTATGCTCCACCCAGACTGTCACGTCAGTAATTTCTGACGTGACAAGCTCAATTGAATGGAATTAAAAAAAATTTATAATTTAATCATCTAATTAATAAAATTAAAAGGCAGATTATCGAAATGAAATATGACATATAATTTAGGATAATAAATTATATTTCAGCCAAAAATAAAAGACTCTGGTGACCATTATTGAAGGAGACAAAGGCAAGTGGTTAAAGTCCCTAAAACAATTATATCTTCTAAATTTTGTACTGGTGGATGGGGGATAGAAAAACCATTATTTGCCATGATTCCCATTGATTGTGCTATAACAGCACAAAACTTCCAGGTTGTTATCTGAGACATGAAGGTAGCAGGACAAAAATGGTCATATCATACAAGAAAACACAAATGATTTGATGCCAAGTGGGCCCACAAGTGGGATCAATTCATGAACTGTGATTTTGTTTTTACCTTTTAAAGAACCACTGAATGTGCTAAAGCCAAATCTGAATTTTTGGAGCTTTAATAGTGACAGTGATACCCATGGCAAGGCACATGTGCCCTCTATGCATGCAATGTCATGATTGGGCTTAACAACCATATTTATATGATGAGTAGATTTAGCCATTCCATCTAGGGAAACTCTTGGCAGACAGGAAATTTGGACAGGAATATTGGACAGGTCCAATTTTTTTTTTTTTTTTTTTTTTTTTTTTTTTTTTTTGGTGACTCTTAAAAAATGTATAGTATTTATTCCAATAGGAATTTTTATAAAATATAGTGTTTTGGGTGTAATTTGGATACATACACAAATACAGGGTTATACAGACTGTATAACCCTGTATTTGTATATGTATCCAAATTACACCAAAAACACTATATTTTATAAAAATTCCTATTGGAATAAATACTATACATTTTTTAAGAGTCACCAAAAAAAAAAAAAAAAAAAAAAAAAAAAAATTGGAAAACCGGTCCAATTTTCCTGTCTATCTCCTGTCCGTGTAGAACCACTCTTCCATCTAATGAATGCTCATGCACACCAATACCACACAAGTATATTCAGGGATTATAAAAAACAACAATGTTATTATCACATAAATTTTTTTTACATAATATTTACAATTAGCTGGGTCCCGTGCCTCCGGCACTGTATGGATAATATGATTTATCTCAAACTTTGAACGACCAAAATAATTTATTGAGTGAGCGAGAAATTTAAAGTCATTTGTATTTTATTAAATTATTATTAGATTATTAGATAGATAGATGTATTTTATTAGATAGATGTATGAACGGTGGGATTTATCTCAAATTTTGGACGGCCCAGATGATTTATTGAGTGAGCGGAAAATTCAAAATCATTTGTATTTTATTAGATAGATATGCGGGACCCACAAATATACATGTATGTGTATGTAAGCATTATGTGAACTTTTTTTATGTCATAGTAATATTATTTTATAAAAAAAACTAAAAAGAACCCAACAACAAGAACAAGATGCATTTTTCAGGAGTAAGAGTCTCTCTATTTTAAATAATAAATGAAGATTCTATATTTTATGATCCAGATTTAAAATTATCTTTCTTTCTTATTAGCACGATGTCACATTTTAAATCTGAACTATAAAATAGAGAATCAAAATTTATATTTGAAGTCAAATATTCTTTTAAAAAATTAATAAATAAATACACGCAACACTTGCATATATCACTTGCTTTTTCTTTAATATAATCGACTAATTATCCAAAAATATTCCTTGTTTTGTTTACAAATTAGTCATATATATCTAATGAAAGGATGTGTCGATTCTGTCTGGATGAAAAGCAAAAGTTGTTACCTTGTTCTACAATTTTCTTCAACTTATTGTGGTCCCAGGGTAAAATTCTCAGTGCAATTGAGTGAAACTTTAATGGAATAGAGTACAGGCATATTACTATATTAGCAGATTAGCTGGGTCCCGGGCCTTCGGCACTGTATGGGCAGTGAGATTTATCTCAAACTTAGAACGGTCCAGATGATTTATTAAGTGAGCGGAAAATTCAAAATCATTATTAGATAGATTAGATAGATAGATGTATTTTATTAGATAGATGTATGGACGGTGGAATTTATCTCAAACTTTGGACGGCCCAGATGATTTATTGAGTGAGCGGAAAATTCAAAATCATTTGTATTTAATTAGATAGATATTAGATAGATTAGATAGATAGATGTATTTTATTAGATAGATGTATGGACGGTGAGATTTATCTCAAACTTTGGACGGCCCAGATGATTTATTGAGTGAGCGAGAAATTCAAAATCATTTGTATTTTATTAGATAGATTCAGAGAATACCTACACATCATCATCTAGATTGTATAAATCATAGGCTGGTTGAAATCATTTTGTTTCCGGTCCTCATCACTAATCACTATTTACAAGAATAACGTACAGGGAATTGTAATAGGATCATCTACATTCTCTAATAATGGTGCTTAATAAGTATACATTGAAAAGAAAACAAGCAGGTTATAATACCAACTTAGAATTAAGTGTGAAGTTTTATACCATGATTATAGATGACAACAAAACGAAATCGGGTACAAGAAACGTTACCGATAGTAGAATTGAAAGTACGAGGCATTTAGTTTTTGTTTCATATATAATTTGGAACGCTAGTACCCAATATACACAACGTACACTAAAAAAAATCTTATTTTCGACGGACATTTTTGTCGGTATTAGTCTTATTCCGTCGAAATTAGGTTATTTACGAGAGAACTTTTGATCATGAATTTCGTCGTAATTACACGCGTCGAAAATAAGTCCGTCGTAATTTGCTAACTTCAACGGAATTAAGTACGACATGTTTTTGTTTCATCATGTCATGTTATTTTCTATTTAACTCGCGCAATAAAAAAGACAATGTAAAATTGAACAGTGTGTGAATATATATATATATATATATATATATATATATATATATATAGAGTCCGGATCCAGTCCGGGATCCCGGACTCTACTAAAATACGGACCATTTTTTTTTTTTTTTTTTTGCTTTTTTTTTTTGAAACAACAAAAAAAAAAAAAAAAAAAATTTATGGAATTGAAATTTTTCCATAATTCAGTGTTTTGGGCGTGATTTGGATGCCTATAACGAAATATGTCTGTACAGTCTGGGCAGACTGTACATACATTGGTTGGGGTAGGTGTTAAAAACACACCCAAAACACTTTATTTTGGAAAAATTTCAGTTCCATAAATTTTTTTTTTTTTTTAGTTGTTCTACAAAAAAAAAAAAAAAAAAAAAAAAAAAAAATTAAAGGTCCGGATTTGATCAGGTCCGGGAGTCCGGACCTGATCAGTTCTGTATATATATATATATATATATATCTCCAACAATCACTTCTGCATGTTTAGCCACAGAATGAAACCCTTCATTTCAACTAAAAAGCAGCGACCTCAAAGGGAAAGATGATTTTATAGATCTTGATGCACTGTTGGTTAATAAAGAACACTTTTTTCCCCTTTGATAGGTAATACAGAACCAAGTACACAGTAGAAATGAATCAACAGTTTACTAATTTGACATCTGAACTATAGAAATGAATCAACAGTTTACTAATTTGACAACAACCCGTGCTAACTTCGTTCGGGTTCCTCGCATTCTGACCAGTAATGACAAACGCTCTTCCAGGAACTGTTGACTTTGACTTTTCTGGGACAGCCTTTTGAGTCACCATCACCACTGGGCTTGGTTTCGCTACCGTACAATCTCGAGCGATATGTCCTTCCTTTCCACACACCTTAAACTATTGTGGGCAGTTTGGGCTGATATGTCCTTTTCTGCACTTATAGCATATGACCGGTGGTCGTTCTCCTCCCTTGGAACCAGTTGCTGCTGGTGCTGATGTCTTCGTATTGTCATAGTTAAATCTTCTCTTTTTAAAATTTCCTCCCGACTCGCTTCTTCTATTTTCATGGCCACGATTACCACCAGAGTGGTTGCCGCCTTTGTCCGTATTCTTTCCTCCTCGCTGGTTATCATCGTTCTGATGACTGCTGTCACCGATATGACCCTCGTTGTGGTCCCTCGGTTGAGTATACTCACTATCTCGATCTAATAAGTGAGCCCTGTTTACAACATCTGGATACAGAGAAAATTTATGAGATATAAGGTATTGACGAATCTCGGGTTTTAGACCTCTCAAAAACATCTGCGTCATACGTTCCTCATTCTCCACCAAATGAGGTGCAAACCTGGATAACTCTGCGAACTTCGCCTCGTACTGAGACACCGTCATGTTGCTCTGTTCAAGTCTAATAAACTCTACCTCTTTCATATGACGAATACTTTCAGGAAAGTACTTGTCATTGAAAAGTTTCTGAAATCTTTCCCAAGACATGTGGAGTGCGGCTGGCTGGGTACGCTTCATAGATTCCCACCAGTAATCTGCTTCACCACGAAACATAAAGGTGGCGAATGGAACCTTCTGTTCCTCCGTGCACCCCAAGACATCAAATATCTTGGTAATTTTCTTGACCCACGTTTCTGCCTTGATCGGATCCGGATTTCCATGGAAATCTGGTGGTCCCAACTCCTTGAACTGCTTAGCTGTGACATACCGCGCGTTGCCATCATTTCCACCCGTATTTTGCACACGAGTCTCCCTCGTCTAATTTTGCATAAACTGCAAAAAGTTCTTAAACATTCCATCATTCATCGTTTGCTCGGTAACGTTGTTTACAGGAGGAGTATTGCCTTCCTATTGCACGTTCTCCTGGTTTGTGACTAAAGGTTGTTCCACCGTCTCATAAACTTCATTGTAAACGTTCTCAGCAACCATTCTTAAATACTGCCATAAAACAAGGGTTAATTAAACAAATTAACGTATCACATAATATCCCTATATTATGACCGACCAAAAAATAAGCTTAGGTAGGACACACTAGCGAAGGATTTACTCATCTCTCCCCTCCTAGTTCTATTCCTCGATCTCCACCAGAGACCATATCCCTAAGCTCTGATACCAACTGTGACGCCCCCAAAATAGGTCCATTCCATCCAATCCATTCTGAGTTGCCAAATACATGGTAAAGAAACAACTACAACTTCATTAATACAATTTTCGTGCAAAATACGACAACACATAAACTTTGAGTTTAAATACAAATATTATCTTTTAGACAATATCCACACTCAAATAAGTCCACATTACAATTATTCAAACACTATTTTATAGAAATAGTGAGGACTGCTAAAACATCTTCCTAGAACCATCACTCCATATCCCGACTCGATCTTGCTATGTTCTCACCTCCTGAGAAGGAAAATGGAACAAAAAGGAAAGGGTGAGCTCAACTAGCCCAGTAAAGAATATTATGACTAAGATAATATACAACAAATTATCGTTAGTCATCAACAAGGAAAAATCTGATAAAATATAATAGACAACAATTTTTAGATCAACAAATGCAGCGGAAACAGCAATCCATTAAAAGAGTCACGTAGAGAATGAATTCTACTATTTTCTAAGATTTAAAAGTCCATCATCAATATTTCATCCCTGTAACAACAATCAATATACATATTTAATCATCTTTGCACTACCTGCCAAAAATATTCATTTGTATCACCAGTTGGTCATGTTCATCTCAACACCTGTTCATCTTTGCACTACGGGCCAAAGAGATTCATCAGTTTAATCATTCATCTTTGCACTACAGGCCAAAGATATTCATCAAGTATCACCATTAAGGATTGAGGATGATGAAAAACATTTTTAAGAATGAATCCAGTGAGATAAAATGACAAATATTAGGGATTCGTACAACAGTTTGTCCAAGATTAATAATACTTCATAACAACTGATTTTGAACCAGAACTCAAAAATAACGATCAAAACATGGATACAATCAAAGATAGTAGCCAAAATAGATATTTTGGACAAAAAGAAGAAATTTTATTTTTCGATGAATAGTGCCGTATTCGTGAATAGTGCCGTATAGGTGAATAGTACCGTACACGTGAATAGTAACTCCGACACCAAAAGATAGAAATTTCACAAAAACATCATCACGCTTCGTGAATAATACTCGTGAATAGTAACTCGTGAATAGTAACTCATGAATAGTAACTCCGACATGAAAAAGTTCTAAATTGATAAAAAGTTTAGAACAATATTTCAGCATGATGATATTGAAGAAGATAATATCATTTAAGAAGAAACAACATCCCTTACCTCAAAATAACCGTACTTCTGACTGAATTTCGGTATAGTGCTGACAGAAACTCGCACCGTATAGCAACACTCAAAGTATACTCACAAGAATACGCTCGATAATATAGAGAGAGAAAGAGAGAAAACTTTGTTTCTGGTGTGATTTTCAATTCTAACTTAGCCATCTATTTATAGAAAAATGCTAGAACGCCAAAGGAGACTAAAATAATAAAATATCATTTTCTTTTTCTTATTCCACATCAATCTTCACCAACCAATTTTGAAAGCCATCAGCCATCTTTGAACAAAAATAGCAGCCCACATGTGTATTCCACACCAACCAAAAGTGGGTCCCACCCATAAATTAATAAAAATCATTTTATTCTCCGAAACTTCAACAATTCATAGAAAATAGCTCGGTTATCAGAAAATTCGAAACTCGCAACTTTCCATAGGAATTTCAATTCTTTACAACTTTACAGAAGAAATTTTTTCCAAATTCTAAACAGAAATTATCCGAAATCCTCAAACGGACGATTTTAAAGTCTATAATCAATTTTTGGTCAAGAATTGTGTCCACCGACACACAAAATATGTGTTAAACATTTAATGCCACAAAATACTCTTCCTCCTCATATACTCATATATACCACATTCATTGTAAAAATATCACCGCTAATATATTATTAAAATAATATATTTAAATGAATTATTTTATCAGAAAAAGATAAAATATTATTGTTCAACAACTGTCACATTAAAAATTTTCTCCATCTATATCCACATAAAATGAATATTTTCTTTATCATAATAATCAATAATTAATTATTCAAAAATAATATTACAAAATCACAGTACTGACAACCAGGCCGTTCCCAGGATAGAGGGGGCTTTCCAATAAGGATTTTTCCTTACTGGCACGCAATTAGGTGACCAAACCTCTCCTTAGACAGAACTTTCTAGACATTGCCAATAATGTTATCTGATAATATTATTCAAATAATATGAATTATTGATCTGATAATGGAAAATACTGTGCAATGACAATTATTGAAACAATAATAATATAAATATCAACGCAGCAATTATTGAATCAATAAAATAAAATAATGAACAGTAATTACTGTAATAATTATTGAGTAGTGCCTTCTTACGTACGAATCAATAATTCAACAATATTGTGCAATACCGTGTGCTACTGTGTAACCACACATATTACTGTATTTTAACCACCAGGTAACCCAACAATGTTAACGGTAACAATTTACGTCGTTATTTATAAAACTCAATCTTTGTCGTTTTCTTTCATCCAACCGTTTTCCGTTATGGGGCCCACAAATGACTGCACCGTCGTACGGAGATTCCCGACAAAAAGAATATTCCACGACAATAATGAATATTTTATAACCACTTGCTTATTTTGTAAACTTTGCACATTTCACCCATAACCAAAGTATTATATCAAATTACCACCTTATTAATCAAGAATAATCATTAGAAGAAATTTGATTTTATTTATAAAAAGTTGGGGTCTTACAAAATCCCTAGTTCTTTCAAGAATGCTTCAAATTTTGATCCCACAAACTGGCGTCCGTTGTCCGATATTACTACCTTCGGAATGCCAAAACGAAACACTATAGATTCCTTTAAAAACTTTAAGCACTCCTGCTCTGTTATCAATCTAAGTGGTTTCGCTTCAACCCATTTGGTCATATAATCAATTGCTACTATAACAAAACTGACCTGACCTTTAGCTTTTAGCAATGGACCCAGTATATCTACCCCCCAGATAGCAAAAGGTATATGAGATAAAAGCGAGTATAGCTCTTCTAGTGGCTGATGTGGGATTGGACTATTCAGCTTTGGAGGTGGTACTATCATGAACACTTTTTGAAGGACCCAACCGATCATTGACAGAGATATGTTGCACAGACGAATTTGCAGTCATCGGTTGTCCTTCGGCAGTAGCTGTCTTACTCTTCACCATAACTTCCGACGTAAAACAATTGATCTTTTGTGATTGAAATTCAAGAACACTAGAAAATCAGTCCTCCTTCTAGCGCTAATGTTAACGTCAAGATCTTTTCACGTGCCTCAACCACTTAAAAGCGCGTCCAATCCTGAATTGTTCAACATGTCAATACCAGAAGCTTGGCGGCTTGGACCATTGGGGGATAGCTCTAGCGTGAGAGTCAGTATAAGCAGATACAAGGATAACAATGGAGGATAATAGCTCTAGTGTTTTGATAAGAGAAAATATCAGTTACCTCCTTTATGTTGTATCCGGTCCTCATATACTCAATCTTCGATTTTGCGTGACACCGACCCTCCTGACACCATCGTCATCCCACTGCAGGTAGCTTACCTGATGATCCCATCACCATTGTCCACTGCCGACCGACTAGGTCTCATCCACATTAATGCATTACATGCATAACAGTCAACCATTATCTTTGTTATCATCACCGGTCAAAGCCCAAATAGAAATATTATTTTCCCAACGGTTCGGCCCAATAACCCAGCCCAATAATTTCAGGACCCAACAGAAATAGTCTAACATCTTAGCCCAATAATCCAGCCCACTATGCATAAAATATCATGGGCCAACCGTAACTATTGGTGGTTTCACATTACCACCACTGGCATAAAAGATTAAAGGGTACTTCACCAATTACAGCCGTGTAATTCCATTTCTGAACAAACCAACTTCTTATTCAAGGTCCTGAAGGAGAAGAGACTTGTATTTTTTGGTTCGTTTCCTGCTAGTTAAACCTAGGGTGTGTTGGTCAGTGGGCCATCGGTGCTCGTACAACACTACGACTCTTATTTTATAGAGTTGTCGTTGTGGGCCATACGTCATATGGTTATGGATTGGATATTCTGGGTACTATTGACCAATCCCGATTCGTAGTACCATATGTTTAACAATTTATTTTATGGGAACTAATATTTTAACATTAACTTCTCTCACTCAGTGAATTCTATTTTTATATGAAAAATACTATGTAAAAATATTAAAAATATATATAAAAATAATATTTTTTTTATTTTATAACCGTATTGCGATTGAGACCCGCAATTTAAAAAATATATATGTTACTTTTTTATATTATATTAGTAAGTTGTGATACAAGACATTGATAAATGCTAAATTTGGCATTTGAGTATTACATATTATTTATTTATTATTAAAATTTATACTAAATACAAATTAGGATTAATTTAATTTCTTGGTGATATTGATTTTAGCCTCTAAAATTTCAATTTCAAGTTAAAATAAAATTCACTTAAAAATAAGTTGGCACGGGAGGTGAAGACTACCTCACGCTATTGTATGAGGTATCCTTTTATAATAATAATATTTTGAGAAATTATAAATATATCCTTAAGTGCATAACATAGAAAAAAATGTATTTAATTATACAAAATGAGGTCGTTTTGAATAGGGGTGATCATGATGCGGTTTGAAGGCCAAATCGTATACCAAACAATAAATTGGATTTTTCAACCCACCTAAAATCGCCACATATGTTGAAATCGTTGGTGTGATTTTAATTTGTATGATTTGTGCGATTTTTGATGTGGTTTCGGTTTCAATTTAATCCTTTGCTTAGCTCTAATTTTAAAGGGTACCTCACGTAGACCTCACGTCCCTTTTTGCATAAAAATAATGTCTAAATATGTTCCATACAAACCTTACTTTTTAGGAGTATAATAGTGAGTATATTTTACAAATTATACAATCCATTTACTAGATTCTTGTTTGGGCTTGAGTTGGGCTGGCAGTGGGCTTGTTGTGCACAATTTTATCTAAGCAAGCTGAAATTAACACAGGCCCTTAATTATTCCTGTTATAGTGGTACTATATTCCGACAGATCGGCCAACCCAAGTTCCTGAGTACTACAAACTATATATATCCCAACATATACCAGTAGCCGGCGTAGTTGAACTAATTAGGGTTTCGAATTCCATCGAAAAAAATGGTGAAACCGGAAGAAGAAATCGTAAACGGCGATGAAGAGCAGAAGCCGAGGACGAAGCACAAGGGTAAACACGACAAGCCGAAGCCATGGGACGATGACCCGAACATCGACCATTGGAAAATTGAAAAGTTCGATCCCTCTTGGAATGAAGGCGGTCTGCTCGAAGTCAGCTCCTTCTCTACTCTCTTTCCTCAATACAGAGGTTCGTTTAAGTTTTTATTTTTTCATCCTTTATTAATTTGTAGCACTTGCTGTTAATCCTACTGAGAAATGCATACAATTGATTAGAAAAAGAAGCAAATATACTGTACTGAATATATATTGTTGTTTGAACTTTGGAATTGTCCCATTTTTCTTATTGTTGATTCGGTTAATGTAGAAAAGTACCTGCAAGAAGCTTGGCCGATTGTAAAAGGTGCGTTGAAAGAGCACGCAATTTCATGCGAGCTGAATTTGGTGGGTGACCCCTTTTTTATTTTTCTTAAATTTTTAATCTTTTGAATTGGTAGAGCCGTTTTTGCTATTTTTCATTTTAATTTTATATGACTATGACATGATCTTTAATTGTTTGTGGGAATGATTTATTTATCTTTAATCCTGTCTGGTCCAAAATGTAGAAGTTAGTCCGCAAACATGTAGAAATGGAAATAAAAATTCTACCGAGGATAAAATCTACTGATAACCATACTCTTTTTAATTGGATATGAGTTTGTAGTTGAGGTTGCTCAACCCAGCCATGGAGGGATAAGATAGTTATTAGTTACTTTGAGTCGTTTGGTCCCTTTTAGAGTGCTACAGACTTGCTAACCATTTTGCAATGCTCAATATTATTCAGAGAATATTTGGCAAAACAAGTTTAATGTCATGCCTACATGATGTTTGCCTATCATTATTATTTGCAACAATATTAGCGTGGATAGATTTGTTATATGCTTTGCTAATATAACATTTTCAGATCATTTATGTAATACTTGGAGAAGCATCTCAGTCAGTTAAATCGTATCATGTAGCATATTTCCTGTTCTAGTGAGTTAGTTTGTGCTCTATGGTGACCAGGTTGAAGGATCAATGACTGTATCAACAACTAGAAAGACGAGGGATCCCTATATTATAGTAAAAGCAAGGGATCTTATTAAACTTTTGTCAAGAAGTGTTCCAGCACCTCAGGTACACTTTCTATGATTCTGTTTATGTAGCCGTTTATGTTGGTTTCTAAAATGCTCTTTTGCACAGGTAAAGATATTGTTGTGAGTTTTCATTCAATCATACATGCTTGCACTTAGGCTGCACCCTATTTCAAAAACTCTCTAGTCTTATAAATGGATTGTACCAAAATGAATTTGCATTTGATGACATTTTTTTTCATGCATTATGAATTAATTTAACTTCTTCCTGTAACATGCACACAATCGCGCACGCATGACCATGTATGTCTGGAGTGAAAGTTGGGGTTTAGTCTGGAGAGGTTAGGAATCTCCATGAGGTATGAGAGGAAAAATGTTAAGAGTTGTGGTAGGGGAAAGAGAAGACAAACTGAGATTTTGTACTAAGATGAGGGTAGAATTCTATTTTTTGCAGAAGATATTCTCCATCTTGTTCTTAGTCTTGAGAGAGCCCGAGAAATGGGCCTCTCCCTCTATATATAGAGTCGTCATTTGGGCCCCATGTCTTAATGGGCCACTAGTCCATAGTCTCAGTTAGGCTTTTGGTCTGTCTGTATAATATGGACAGCACTCAGCGAACTCTACTCTTCAGCCACCAAACCATAACCCGTAACATCAAACATGTTCCCAAATTATGCGTTATTGGACCCAAGACCTCTATGGGCCTTCTGCTATTAGCCCAAAGAGGTTAAAAACTATAAATATAATTGTTGACTAAGTTCGTCTCGAGATGGGTCAACAATGTCCACGGGCCCCAAGCTATCGTTTCGAGTCTACATTGGGCTTCTAAGGTCCAGATCTGAATTAACCTTTTGCTTCTATTTTGATGAGTGTCATGTCTTGATACTCTTCGCCCACGTGCCTCATTCATATTTAAGGGTCTACATACCAAAAAAAGGCAAATCTTTTAAACTAAAATAACATATTCTCATTTGAGACAATCTTGCATTTTTCATTTGTATTTGTGCTCACCCAACATTTTTAATGTTTTAGGCGATCAAGATTTTGAATGATGAAATGCAGTGTGACATCATCAAGATTGGTGGCATGGTCCGAAACAAGGTGCTTATTACTTTAATTGAATCATCCTAGGTTTTCCATTTTGAATAATTTCTTTGGAACATGGATAAGAAATATGGAAAAAAGTCGTGCAATTTTTAACAATTTGTCATGAAAATCCGAAGAACTTTTGTTTATGATTTGACTGTTGTTGTCATGTTAGAAGGACTAATAAGATATTTTTTTGTGAAAATAATTTCACTAGCCAACAACTACTGTATGGCAATTTCAAAAGTTTTCATACATTGGATGTTAAAGTTGTTTGAATGTGTAGTTCTTTGACTAGAAGGAACATCATCATATGCATTAGAATCATCATTATTAAAAGCTATGTGAATGGCATGAATAAATGTGGAACTTGAATCTCAATCCTTGTTGTTGTTGTTTCTAGGAGCGATTTGTCAAAAGAAGACAACGTCTTGTAGGTTCAAATTCTTCGACTCTTAAGGTTTGTGAACTGACCTTGTTACTTGTGTTTAAAGGTTCTTATCTTGCTGCATAGTTGACGATGTTACTGAAATGCAGGCACTGGAGATTTTGACTGGCTGCTATATTCTTGTTCAGGTATATGATTGTTTAGCTTCTTCATTTGAACAAAATTCAGTGCATTCAATGTTAAGTAAAATATTTAAAGAATAATTTTGATTTGGATATTTGTTTCATCTCATTTGAAAGTTTTTTACGAGTAAATGCTTTTTGCTTGTAAATGAGTAGGGAAACACAGTTTCTGCTATGGGTTCATTCAAAGGTCTAAAACAAGTTAGGAGGATCGTGGAAGATTGCATGTATAATAAATTGTATCCAGTATATCATGCCAGGGTGAGCCGGTTTTGAGTTGTTTAATTGGACATTAATAATACTTTGCTTTGAAGATCTATTGATTTTTGTTACCCTTTCTGTTTCCCCCCTCTTGGAACAAGTAGATTCTCATGTTGAAGAAAGAGCTTGCAGAAAATCCTGAACTTGCAAATGAGAACTGGGACAGATTTCTTCCAAAGTTTAAGAAGTATGACATCTACCACCTATGTCAGCTTATTATATGCAACAGCTTAACCATTTCTTCGCTGCGTCTTTTATGCAACAGTTTTGCCAGTATATTCTGTTAATCGAACTCCATTTTCAGGAAAAATGTTAAACAAAGGAAAGTCGAGAGCAAAGAGAAGAAACCATATACACCCTTTCCTCCTCCGCAACCACCTAGTAAGGTGAGTCGAGTTTGATTAGTTCCAGTAAGCTATTGGAGACTTCATTTTAAATTTTCTTATTGCTGTAATTACTCAAGTTTGTTAGTCAAATATCAAACCTGGCACTTCATGCAGTTATCTGATTTGGTAGTACAGTTAGTACTAGAAACCTCTTAACATATTTATGCAATCACTTGCTTGGGTAAACAGTTAGTACTGCAATCTATTAATAATGTTCTTCACAAACAAGAATGAAGAATTATGCTTCTTGTAGTATGGCCATCCATGGGTTCAGAATCAGGTGGTCTAAGTTATTACTGTAGTGTGAATACGAATGATGTTAAAGACATGTTCGTCGTAAAGTGTGTTACCGGAACGGTACTTCTGCAACTAACTACATTGTTTTCACAAGTTCATACATCGGTTAGGTTTGGTCTTGAACCCCCACCCACACCCCCCAAAAAAACGCATGCAGTATGTTTCTGTTTTGACTCCCTGAAAGGGCCCCCAGTTTCTTTGCTTGTATCTGTTGTTTTTACTTCCTCTCTGATTTGTTTGTTTTTAGGCCAGTATGAGAAGTATGTTTTAACCTCAAGTTGCTAGGCTTCTTGGCTCTGTTCAATGTTATTTTGATAATTTTTGGGGTAATCTTCTTCAGGTTGATCTACAATTAGAAAGTGGTGAGTACTTCCTTAGTGACAAAAAGAAGTCAGCAAAGAAGTGGCAAGAAAGACAGGAAAAACAGGCAGAAAAAACAGCTGAAAGCAAAAGGAAAAGAGAAGAAGCATTTGTTCCTCCCAAAGTATGATTTTCAGGCATCAGAACTTGTGATTGTCTTTTTGTGTATTTGTTATTAATTTCCTAATCTCATCATCCTATCTTTGTTTGGCTATTGTAGGAAAATGCAAAACAGGATGCTAGTGTGTCTAATGATCAGAAGAATGATGTGACTGCAATGGCCATGTCTTTGAAGGTACTTGAGATCTTGTGATGGGATATCCCACTGTGAACTTTCCGTAATTTTTAAATGTATCCTTCTTTTGCACTACAAGCTGCTATAGAAAGGCTCGAGAAAATGTTTTATATATTTTTCAGGGGTCAGATTTATTTTAAATGTAAAATGACAAATATATATTTCGAGTTGTTGCAGAAAAAGGCCAAGGAGTTCGGGAAGAAAAAATATGTCGATAAGATTGACCCTGAATCATATATTGCTTCTTCGGGAGAGCCGTCATCGCAAAAGAAATTCAGAAAATCTAAGAAATAGGTGAGATGCTAATCTTGAGGTAGTGTTTCCACCGACTCCCATGGTTACCGGAAACTGCCTAGTTAATTTTGTGCTCGAGTCCTGGTTCCTTTTTACCTTTTCTTTTTTAATATTTGTAGCAGCGTCCCCATCGCTATACTTCAGTATATTTGCATGAAGTCCCAATACATTCTTATATTTGCAATTGAATCATGTTTTATGAAATTTGCTTCTAGTTTTTTACTTTTTGGTATTTGGTCCAAGGCCAATTTCTATTATTTACATCGAGGTCCAATTTATGTCCGGTCGCCACCCCGGTCGGAATTCCCTGAGAAGGATTCATCATGATAATGATTCTTCGAAATTTGAACCTCTGAATTGTATCAGTGAGAGAACACTAATTGATTTTGTATCTCAGGTTGATTCTTCCTATTGTAACTCAGGTTGTATCAGTAAAAGAATGATAATTTTCAGATCTGGTTTGACCCATTTTACATGTGAACGGGTTGGGTTATATCCAAATAGAGGTTGAAGATGACATTTAATTTGGGACTTGTAATCTTATTTTATTCTTTTGTTAATCTCAAGTGGCAGCCAAGTCATTTATCTCAATTTTTTATTTTGTTTAAAATTGTCACGTAGGCAATAATTTGACGTCTGTTCAATTAATTAGACGGAATGACGTAATTATAAATTTTTTATTAGTTTTATGAGACAATTATATAAAATAAAAGTTCAATAAGTAATTGTACAAAAATGGTCAAATATAGTGGGTTAACGACTAGTTTTGCCTTTGTTTTATTTAATTTTTAAACTAATTTTTGGAACAATAAAATAGATGAGAGAGAGGAGAAAGGTGTGTGGTTGTATCAAAGTTAAATAGTGTAATTTTTTCTAATGTTTGTGATGTTTTCAATGATTTTTTTTAAAGTTAAATGAGAGTATTTGTTGACAAAGTATAGTAAAATTTTGATAAATGAATGCTTGATAAAGTAATAATCTTGCTTAGATAATAAATTATTTTGGTCCTAACTTGGGCATGTGTATTAAAGTAATAACATCGTTAAATGCATTAAGTGCTAATTTTTTTTGAATCCTTAAAAGCAAAAATATAAATTAATAATTAATAAATTCCATTTAAAAATTTATATATATAATTCACATATTTTTGAATTATTTGTAATAATATCCATACAATAGATCCAAATTTTTTAGTCAATCAACAATATCAATAAAATAACTTTCGGAATATTTTGCTCATATTATAATAAATAGTTATTTACTTGAAAGACTTTTTTTGACGAAACATTTGATAAAACAGAACTATCTTATATTGTATAGCTAACCCTAAAGACTAAAATCTTTTCATTTAATTACTTAGTTTTCAATATTACCCCAAATATTAAATATAACTTTGGTTTTCTCACTAATTTCTGTCCAATAAATAACAATCTCTTCTCCCAATACAAGGACAATATAGACAATTGATACTACCTCCGTTCCTAAAAGATTATCGTTTAAGGTTTTGGCACATGAATTAGGTTTTTGGCACATGGATTAAGAAAGTATCATTTACCAAGTAAAATATGTTTAAAATTCCATCACTACCCCTTTATGGGAAGTTGAAAACTATTAATACAAATGAAAAGAATTTCTTGGGACAGTTAAAGAAGGTAGGGGTAATATAGTAAAGTAAATAATTTATTCTACTTAAAAGTTGTAAACGACAAACATTTTGGAATAAATTTTTTCTTCTAAAACGACAATCTTTTAGAAACGGAGGGAGTATTATAGTTAATGCTATACAATCATTTCTCTAATATTTGTGCAAACTCTAAAACGACCTTTATTAAAGAACGGAGAGAGTACTATTTTTGACCTTATATTAAAACGTCAATACCAAAAAAATATTACAATAATAAAAATAATTTTGTTTACTACTACAATTTTCACACTAAATATATAATTATTCGGGGGGGATTTGGGGCAAAGATTGGAGCAAAAAAAGCAAATATAAACTTCTCCAATTCCCTACATGCACTAGTTGGTGATTCACTATCAGACCCCATTTATCAGTTAAAACTAAAATCAACGCTCCATTTGGGACGGAGCATAAGGATCACTATAATGTAAATATGGAGGATAGTTTCTTGTGAAAAATTTCAGAAAATTCCCCTTCACAGTAGTACTAAACTGTACTCCATCCTATAAAGGATGACATAAATTATAATATTGTTGTCCTCAAAAGATAACAAGTTAGCTTTCATGTATGTCACTTTGACCTTAAAAGTTAAAACAAAAGACTTTATTTGAAGCAATTACTTGGTATATTTTACTCCATTTCAAAACTAAAAATATTCTATACCTGTTATTAGCTATAAAAATTTAGCGGTGGTGTGATATTACAAAGTAATAATACAAATATAATTATGAAAATATCACTTCAAAAGGTAAAAAAAAACACCTCTAATTTTGACCAAACTAACATAAAAAATATGCCTTCAATTACATAAAGGAGGGAATTAAGGAATCGATTTGCTCCGAAAGAACGGACTCGACATGGTGAAACCATGGCCACGAACCATAAACCAAAGTAAGATGCAAACTAAAGCCAATAATCAAAGTCAACTGATTAACAAATTGGTTCATTAAGATGCTCAAGATCCAAACCATTCACATCCTGCAAAACTAAATAATTATGGAGAAAATATAGAGGAAATGTTATCCAGTGGCCTAAGGGCCTAAAACTACAGACCCTAAATTCAGCTAAAAACACAAATATTATAAGGCCAATGGATTAAAATTCCCGGTTGCATTTGGACAAAGTCCTGTAACAAGCAATCTATCTATGGAAGCAGGAATAATAGAGGAGCTTAATATGCAGATTCTGCACACAGCTATTAACAGAGCATCTACTACCATACTCGAACAAATAACTGGCACAACTAATTCCAAAACAAAGACAGACTAAACATTGAAATTTTACACAACATTCTTGTCCTTGTAACCACATCTAAAAACAAAACAGAAATAGAGTGCCTGGGCAACAACTCATTAAAAAAGAAATGAAGTACCGAGTACATGACAGATTGGAAAATTGACTTCAAAAATGTAAAGAAAACGAGACAAAAATTATACTGCCCACCATATTTAAGGTATCTTTCACCAAGTTGAGTCACCAATCAATGACTTACAGCTTATCCTCAAACTCAGATAGTGGTGTCATCTGCTGCTTCAAGCCCTTCCTCTTGCGAATATCAGCCACGAGCGTTGCCGCCTGGGATCCAACCTCCAATGGATCAGAAGACATCATGTCCCAGTGATCAAAGACACACTGGGGGAAGGCTTGTCCTGAAGTAGAAGCTCGCAATTGGCCCGAGAATCCAAAAGACTCGACGACAGGGAGATATGCCTTAATGTTGTACAGAGGGGTTCCAGGCCTCTGCATCTCCTCAAACACATGGCCACGTTTCTGATTCAGTACACTGTAAATTCCACCAAGTGCTTGCTCTGGTGCTTGAATTTCCACCAGGTATACAGGTTCCAAAAGACGGGGTTTGGCAGTTATCTGCGAAGCATAGATAACCCTCCTGGCAGTTGGGATAACTTGGCCACCACCCCTGTGAATAGCATCAGCATGGAGAACAACATCACAGACCTCAAAACAAATTCCTCGCATGTTCTCTTCAGCCAACGCACCTTCCTTGGATGCCCACTGGAACCCAGCAACAACAGAATCCTTAATTTCATTAAGGTATTGCACTCCTTTGCACATATCAACCACCATATTGGGGCCAGTGGTCTCAGGACCAAAACACCAAATTTTCTTAGCAAGATCTTTGTCCCAGCCAAACTCCTCAGACAAAATCTTAGAACGAACCTTTGGGTCATCCCTTGGACCAATGCGTCCATCATCAATAGCCTCTGGAAGCCCTTCCTCAAGTGGCCTAGCTTCCATGTACAAACGATTATGCTTGTTCGGGGACTTGCTCATCACAGTACGGCAGGACTTCTCAAGGACCGTCTCACGGAATGAAACAACTGGATCTGATTGAATAATTTCAGCACCACCCATAAAATCATCCTGCAAATCCTTCAAACAGATTTCAAGATGTAGTTCTCCAGCACCAGCGATAATATGCTCTCCGGATTCCTCAATGGTACAGACAACCATGGGATCAGATTTGGCCAATCGTTTTAGTCCTTCAACAAGTTTGGGAAGGTCAGAGGCAACCTTGCACTGCACCGCAACACGCACAACAGGTGACACAGAAAACTTCATTGCTTTAATTGGATGGGCATCAACTTCTTTCTCATTTGTCAAAGTAGCATTTTTAGTGATGAACTGATCCAAGCCAACCAAGGCAACTGTATTCCCGCATGGTACATCCTCAACTGTTTCCTGCTTCTTCCCCATCCAGATAACAGTTCTCTGGACACTCTTAACATACAAATCTTTTTTCTCTCCAGGAACATAGTTGGGACCCATGATCCTGACCTTCAAACCAGTGGAAACCTTTCCAGCAAACACACGACCAAAGGCAAAGAATCTGCCCTTGTCAGAAGCTGGAATCATCTTAGAAACATAAAGCATAAGAGGACCATCAGGATCACAGTTTCTAATAGCATTTGCATAAATATCATCAAGTGGCCCTTCATACAAGTTCTCAACACGGTATCTCTGAGCCGTTGCAGGAGAGGGAAGATGAAATATCATCATTTCCAAGAGGGCTGTACTTGCTGGAAGCCAGGTCTGCATGACACGTTTCATCAAGGCCTTCCCCATCAAATCCTTCTCATCAGACTTCATGGTAACACCAAGTTTCTGTAACATAGGCCAAAGCTTATCTTTCTGATCGTTCATGCAAGTCTTGATGATCTGCTTTATGGGTTCGTAACAAAATTGAACAAATCCACGCTTGCAAGTAGCAGTCCCAGTATTCTTGCTGGTCCACTTCTTGGTAGCAGGGTCGAAGAAATTTTCACCCCAGAGCCTTTCCATCATCTTAGACTCATCAACACCAAACTTGGAGGCATACATTTTTGCAAAGTTGGTCAAGGTAAATGCCCAACCATGCAACCCAGCTGAGAAAGCAACAGTACCTTTCTCTGGGTAAACCTGAACATCACCAAGGAGGGGATCCTCGTAGGTTGCCATGATGACATTTGCATTTTCAATAACTCTTTGAAATGTTTGGTAAGCCTCCTCACCGTCAACCTGCAGCTCCAGGAAACACCTGTCCATCTTGTTCACAGTCAAGACAGGTCGAATCCTTTCTCCAAGGGCTTGTCTGAGAACTGTTTCTGTTTGGACGCATACACCTTCAATGCAATCAACCACAACAAGTGCTCCATCAGTAATACGCAAAGCTGCTGTAACCTCCGAAGAAAAGTCAACGTGTCCTGGAGAATCTATAAGATTGATGAGGTACTCATTCCCTTTCCGCTCTCCTTTGTAGCTCTTCAGAGACTCATCTGACATCTCATAATAAAGAGAGATTCCGGTTGACTTGATGGTAATACCACGCTCAGCTTCATCAGCACGCGTATCAGTCATTCGGACATCACCAGCAGTTTCTTGGGCAATAATACCAGCAGCAGCAACAAGAGAATCGGTAAGGGTGGACTTTCCTGGCAGAAGAAAGAAATGGCATTAATACAAGCAGAGTCTAGGATCATGCTTGAAACACGACACCAAACTAAATTCAATGAAACAAAATAATCATCATATGAATCTGGCTTTAAAATCCTCATTAACTAAGCGAACATTTGTAAGTATTTAGCAGTTGGAGCACGGCAGAAATATCTATAATAAATTTGTATTTCCCAAAAAAGAGAATTTTTTAATAACATTTGTTGACAATCAGGTTCAATTTGATCAGACAAAGACCACCACTCAATTAGAAGCTCACATATGCTTCCTCCCACAGAAAACATTAGATATCTTTCTAATAAATTTCTCAGAAAAGTTGTAAATAACATCAATCCGTGGGGTCTTACTTATACCACCATCACCACAGCTATAACAGTTTAGACAGCTACTAATAAAAAGTTGAAAAGAACATGCTAGTTGCTTCCATACCATGATCAACATGGGCAATAACAGACATATTACGGATGTTCTGTTTATAGTCCATGATCCTTCGGAGCTCATCAGCTGTGAACTTCACCTGTATGGTACCAGGTAAATTGCCATCAGAACAATATATTTGTTCAACCAACCCAAAAAAAATAAGCAACAACAAAAATGCACAGAAAGTTGAAAAAAACAACAACAAGAAGTTACTTACCATCTTGACAGCTGCTTAAATGTCACAAAAATATAATAGTTCTGAAAGGTTCGGGTTTTCCGCCTACATAAAATACAAGAAAATAATAAATATTATTTAAGAAACTAAACCAATAGCCTCCACCAACTCCAAAATATGTATACCTGCTATAAAATTGTCAAGCTAAAAACATATCTACAACATTAACCCCTAATAAGCATCAGCAAAGAATTAAGTTAACAAGTATAAGAAAAAACTATCAAAAAGCTATCTAGACAAGTTCCCCTAATGCAACAACCTGTAGAAGCTCACATACTTTTTGAATAAAAATATTAAGCCAAAATATTGATAAGATTAGATACAGTTAAGTTATGCATGGACGGAATAATTATTTTTTTCATAGAAGATAATAGCAAATGAATAAGCTTGAGAGACGAATATTAGAATGAATATGTTCCTATTTGGGAAGTTGCACTCAAAACTCACTGGAGGTATTTACAGAATTTATTGTAAACCAAATCATTTTTCAGTTACAGGCACATCAGAGGGGAAAATGCTACTACTAGTAAATTCAGAGTTAAAAGAGAAAAAATAAAATGATTTGCTTTGAAAATCCATAAACAATATTTTTACTAATGAGAAGATACATAACTAACTACGGTAAATAGCATACACAACTTGATCAGATTTTTATTGTTAGACTTGACAAAATATTGTGTGGGTCAACTCCTCGTCAAAAACAAAATCAAATTTATTCCAACATAAAATCAGAACAGCTATTTCACAATATTCAGATCTACTCATCAATCACAAAGCAAAGCGAGAATTTCATATCAAAAAAACAAATAAGACGCAATCGCTAAATTGGATCTATATCATACTTGATGAAATAGAAAAAGCAGACATGGCGAATACTTAATTAGATCTATCCAGCCTTCAGTTAACAATGAAGTACAAATAAATCCAATACAGATCTAAACATATATCAGACGAAACAAATCTAAATCAGAGAATTCAAAAACCAAACAAAAACAATAATACAGAGTTTACAACAGTAAAATTGATCAACATAAACTCTAAGAAGCAAAGTTGACCAAAAATAATCAAAACCAATCGATCATAAATCAGTAGAAATGATGAACAAAATGAAGAGAATCGCGAATCAGATAAGATTACCGATATGAATTTACACATATAGATACATATGTACAGCACATAAATTAGAGTTATCTTACCGAAAAGAGGCGTCGAGGTTAGAAGAAGAAGAAGAAGCTCTCAGTTATGCTTCTCAGCCTACTGAGAGAAATGATATAAAGTGAGAGGCGAAGATTGCTTCTTCAAACCCTAATATAAAGCTAGGGTATACCGTATGGTAGTTCCTCTACGGTTCGATACTGTGCGGTTCGACCAGGTTAATATTTAGTGGTACACGTGTACAAAAAATTGGACCCTTTTTGGGAATATCCGGTAACGTATTTGGGGCTTGGGTCTGGTGCAGCTAGTCCACACCAGTGATATTGTGGGATTACTTTCATGTTGGTTAAAAAAATGGATCCATAAAATGGCCGATCCAAAATGCTTATTCGATGTCCAAAAATGAAATACTCCATACCATTCCTTCTAGAAACAAAATAAAATACATTTATAACTTATAAATATTCCCTTTGTCCACTCCGAATTCTAAGATCAAAAATTGACTTTTTAAAAATTAATATAAAATATTTTTAAATTTAAAATTGATATAATTTATTTAAATTTTAAAAATAATAAATTCATAAATAGTAGTAATTTTAGGTATTTTATGTTATTTATAATTGTATTAAGATAAATTAAATGAATTTATATCAATTTTGAGTTTAACAATGTTTAAAAATTCATAATTGTATTAACATAAATTAAATAAATTTATATCAATTTTGAGTTTAACAATATTTAAAATTAACTTGTAAAAAAATTAATATTAATCTTATAATTTAAAATAGAGATAATATTAATTAAATTTTAGTCTCATTTAATGTTATTTATGTATGGCAATAGGGCCATCCTGTTTTTTCCCCTAAATTTTCTCTTTTTTTATTTAAAAAAATAAATTCTTTAATATTATTTTTATATAATAATTTTTAATTCAAAATCAAACAACATACAATGATGCAAAATTTCTATTACTAAAAATATTTTTGTATTAAAAATTTTACGAACTTTAATCAAATAACCTAAATAAATACATAATTATAAATTTAAAATAGGTCAATTTTGTATGGGCTATATGTATATATACAATTGCGTATCATACAGTAAGGCTATGTCGACGAGTTTTTTGGATTATGACGACGAGTGAATCGTCGGTCCGTCGTCATAGCCCAGAATAACTATAACGATTGATGAATCCGTCGCTATAATCTAAAAAATCATCGTCATAATCGATTATATAATACACAATTTTATACATATATTTTTTCCATTTTGTATATATATGTGTATAATGATGAGGGAGGAATAGTATACCCCAAACCCGACCCTATAAAATTTAAAAAGTCAAATCTCATTAGAATCGATATTGGGCGGATCTTGTAGAGATCGGACAAACAAACTTATTAACTTATCAAACTTATGTACATTTTTGAATATGATGTGATAAGTTGATAATTTAATAATGATACATGATATGATTTTTTTTTAACATCGTGTAAATTTATTTATTTATTTCAAAAATAACTACATGTTTTGTTATAATTTTACACCCTCTAATATCGTCATGTCACATAGAGAATTAGAAGAAAATTAAGCTGGTAAGTATTAAATACAAAATTTGTCAATACAATTTTAATATATTTTGATCTTCTCTTAAATTCTCTACGTGTCATGTGTTATTGGATAGCGTAAAACCTTAGTTTACACGTCATTTGTATACTGTATGTGCATTATTGGTGTTTTGTATGAGTAAAGTCTGTCAATCGAGTTATGTGAGTCGGGTTTAAGGATGTCTAAGCTCAACCCGTTTTAAAATTATCGGGCTCGAGTTCGAGATTGGTCCATTCGAACTATAATAAATTTGTCCAAACTCGACCATCACAAGTCTTGGTGATTTTTCGGTCAAGTCTGTATTAAAATATAAAATTATTAATATTGACTCGTAGATCTCAAAAAATATAATTTAAAGCAATTCATTTAAAATGTTTGACATGCATCATTTTTTTACTATTGGAATTGAAGTTTAAATTAACATAAATAAACTATTTTATAACTATTCTAGTATTTATTATTTTTAATAGTTAATCTCAATTTTTTTATGTTATTACTATATTTTATTATAAAAATGATATAAGTAACCACTAACCACGGTAAAAAAATATGTTACTTAATTTTTAGTTTAGACTACTATATATAAATATAAATTGAGTAAATATGTAATATATATATATATATATATGTAATATGTTTTTAAAATTATAATTCAGTCGGACCTTGTAAGACCCCAACTTATTATAAATAAAATTTAATTTCTTCTATTTATTATTTTAAAATAGTAAGGGTGGATTTGATTAATGTAGTTAGTTATGAGTAAAATGCGCAAATATTTCAAATAAGCAAGTGGTTATAAAATATTCATTGTTGTCGTGGAATATTCTTGCTGTCGGGGAATATTCGTACGACGGCGAAGTCTTGTGTGGGTCCCATAACGGAAAGCGATTTGATGAAAAAAAACGACAAGTATAAGTTGTTTATAAATAACGACGTAGTTGTTACCGTTAATACTGTTGAAATACTCGGTGGTTAAAACACAGTAGCACACGATATTGCACCAATTATTGATTCTTACGCAAGAAGGCACTACTAAATAATTGTTACAGTAATTATTGTTCAATATTTTACTTTATTGATTCAATAATTGTTGCGTTGATATTTTATATTGTTGTTGTTTCAATAATTGTCACTACACAGTATTTTCATTATCAAATCAATAATTCATATTATTTGAATACTATTATTAGATAACATTATTGACAATGTCTAGAAAGTTCTGTCTAAGGAGAGATTTGGTCACCTATGTGAAACCCCAGATTTTATGAATAAAGAATTAATTTTCTCGAAATAATTTTTTATATTATGGTGTGAATTTGAGATAATATTATAGTTGTGGGTAGTATTTATAAATTTTGCAAAGTATGCAAGTTGTTATATTATATTCGATTGGTCAGGGAATATTCTTTGTGTCGAAAAATATTCGTACAACGGTACAATTATTGGTGGACCCCACAACGGAATTATTGTCGGATTGAGAAAACGACAAAAATATTTTATTGAAAATAACGGCGGAAGTTTTACCGTTGATACTGTTGAACTACTGGGTAGTAAAGGTACAGTAATACGCGTTGTTGCATAGTAGCACACGGTATTGATTATTGATATTTATGTGAGAAGTCGCTCAGTTTGATTCAATTATTGTCGATTAATAATATGAATTATTATAGCGATAATGACGTTTTGTTTTATTCGTATTATTAACGTAATAAAACGGAAACATCTTTTTATATAAAACAGAATACTTTATTAAAGTTATTTTATAAATAGAATATATTATATTTTATTATGCATAGTGTTGCATAGTATTTTGCATAGTGTTGCATAGTGTTTGCATAGTAAAAATCTTTTTATATAAATAGAATATATTATATTTTATTTAAAAGATTTTTCTTTAAATATGGACCGTCAGATTAAAGTAAATCAATCTGGACCGTTCATGGATTAGTTACTATGCATTCCATTTTCCTATAAATAGAAGCTCATTCCTTCATTATTTTCTTACGAATTCACTGAACTCTAGAGAGAGAAACTATAGAGAGATAGAAGAAAAGCTTTCTGCTACTTAACTTTTCTCTTCCTATATCCAGTTTCTGTTACGGTAAGGGGTGTTATTCTTTCTTATTCATGAAGAGAACTATTGTTATTCCATTTCTTATTATTCTGTTGGAATAACCTGTATACGCGGTCTACCCTATACTTGGTGACATTCTTCTATCATTCTGTTGGAACATCCTGTCTGTGTGTTTTACACCGGACCTGGTTCCGTCTTTATTATTATTCCGTTGGAACATCCTGTCTGTGTGTTTTACACCGGACCTGGTTCCGTCTTTATTATTCTGTCGGAATATCCTGTCTGTGCTATACGCCGGACCTGGTTCCATCATTTATTATTCCGTATTTATTATTCTGTTGGAACATCCTGTCAGTGTGAATTTCACCTGACCTGGTTCCGTTATTTAGTATTCTGTTGGAATAACCTGCCTGTGCGAAGTTCCGCATGCATGGTGATTTATGTTGTTATTCCATTCTTTATTATACTCAGTTGGTTAAAGTTTTGACTTCTATACTCCATGAAATTAGTAGAATATCCTTGATATTTGCGCTTCATCCAGTATCTTTTCAGGAAAATATTCTTCTGAGCATTCTTGAATTTTACACCACAAAACAGTATCGTGTGGACAATTTGGACGTTATTGGTTCATGGACAAATTAATTCTTGAACTTGTTTTATTAAATTCTTATATCATTGTCATCATCCTCATGTTTATGTTATGTTGAAAGTCATCTGTGGCATGTAGTGCATAGATGGACTTGGTATGATTATGACCAGGGATTATGCGGTGTAATCATGACCGTAATATTACAAATGATGTGGAAAAAGTCCTCATTGGCCCGTAGTGCATTGATGGACAGTTTTTGGTATGATTATGGCTATGAATTCTCTTCGGCCGTAGTGCAAAGATAATTGTTTTATGGCATGATCAGGACCGTTGATGAAAACACGATTATCTTTGGCCCGTAGTGCATGGATAATTCGTGGTCGTGATACTAAAGAATATCCTTGGCCTGTAGTGCAGGGATGATTTAATGATGTGGATTATTTATTGAGCTGAGTCTCAGCGATAAAAGTGATGAAAAAATTTTTAAATCATAAAAGATAGTAGATTCAATTCTCTCTACTTGACTCTTTTAATGGATTGCTTATTCCGCTGCAGTTAAACTTGATGTCTATTATATTTTATCAGTTTAACATTGTTGGAGACTAATGATAATTTATTCTGCATTATCTTAGTCATAATATTTCTTACTGGGCTAGTTGAGCTCACCCTTTCTTTCACTGTTCTCTTCAGGAAATGAGAACATAGCAGGGACTAGTCGGGGAATGGAGTGACGGTCCAGAGGATAGCATTAGTAGTCCTCACTATTCTGTGAAATAGTGTATTAATAATTGTAATGAGGACTCTTTTTGAGTTTGTATGATCTCTAGTAGACAATATTGGTATTCAAACTCACAGTTTATGTTTTGTCGTATTGTACACGATAGTTGTATTAGTAAGTTATATTTGAATTTTGTACCATGTATCTGGCGACCCAAGATGGGTGATGTATACCTAATTTTGGGGGCGTCACAGTTGGTATCAGAGCTTAGGGATATGATCCCTGGCTAAGATGTGAGATTAGAACTAGGAGGGGAGAGACGGGGAATTCCTTCGCTAATATGGCCTACTTAAATTTATTTTTATTTAATTGGTCGGTCAAAGTATAGGGATAATATGTGATATGTTATTTAACCCTTGTTTTGTGGCAGTGTTTGAAAATGGCATCCGAGAATGTTGAGATTATCAATGGAGCACAAGAGACCGTTGAGTCTCCACAGATCAATAATCAGGATAATGTGCAACTAGAGGACAATACTCCTCATGAAAATAATAACACCGATGAAATGGTGAATGATGGGATGGTTAGAGGCTTTATGCAATTCATGCAACAACAGGCTAAGGCAGCTCCTGTCCAAAATGCAGGTAGAAATACAGATAACTCTCGGACGGTCACCGCTAAGCAGTTTAAGGAGCAATTCATGCAACAACGGGAGAAGGCGGCTCCTGTTCATAATGCAGGAGGAAACAATGGCAACCCATGGTTGGTCACCGCTAAGCAATTCAAGGAGCTGGGACCACCAGAGTTTTTGGGAAAGCTAGAACCACTTAAGGCGGAGACGTGGTTAAAGCAGATCACCAAGATATTTGATGTCTTGGGATGCTCAGAGGAGTAAAAGGTTCCATTCGCCACCTTTATGTTGCGTGAAGAAGGAGATCATTGGTGGGAATCTGTAAAACGTACCCAGACTGACGTACTCAAGATGTCTTGGGAAAAGTTCCAAGAGCTGTTCAACGACAAGTACTTTCCTGAAAGTATTCGTCACATGAAAGAGGTAGAGTTTATCAAGCTGGAGCAAAACAATATGACCGTGTCGCAGTATGAGGCTAAGTTTGCGGAGTTGTCCAGGTTTGCATCCCATTTGGTCGATAATGAGGAACGAATGGCGCGAATGTTTCTGCGAGGTTTGAAACCCGATATACGTCAATACCTCATTTCTCACAAAATTTGTTTATATTCCGATATTGTGAATAGGGCTCAGTTAGTGGAGCGCAATAATGAGTCATCGCAACCAAAAGGTAATGACCAGCAACATGATAATAATCATACCGGTGGCAATGGCCATCGGAACAATGATAACTATCGCGGAGGAAATTATCATGCCAAGAATGGTAACCACTTCGGTGGTAATCATGGCCAAGATAATAGAAATGGACATTTCAAGAAGAGGAGATTCAACAATGATGGAAAGACGTCAGCACCAGCAACCGTTGTTAAGGAAGGAGAAAGACCACCTATCATATGCTTCAAATGCAGAGGGGAGGGACACATCAGTCCAAATTGCGCGATGTCGTTCAAAGAATGTTATAATTGTGGAAGAGAAGGCCACTTAGCCCGATGGCCACGGCCACTTAGCCCGTCGGTAGGTTAAGAGAGAGCATTTTTTTTCTCGTGACGAGGAACCTGAATAAAATTATCACGGGTAAGTTAATCATAAGCTCTTACGAAGTTTATACCGTGTTAGATACCGGTTCTATTCACTCTTTTATTCCACCTAGTTGTGTTCAATGTTTGTACTTAACTCCGGAGAAGTTAAACTTTGATTTATCTATTGAAACTCCATTGGGAGAAACCTTCGTTACCTCCACTGTTTATAAATCTTATTTGATTCAAATCGACACTTTCACGTTACGTGTTGATCTTGTCTCTTTGAAAATACTTAACTTTGATGCAATTTTAGGAAACGATTGGTTAACTACTCATCATATTTTTCGTAAGGTTGTTAGCTTTCATATTCCTAACCAACCTATTGTGCGAATTCAAGCAACCAAACCACTAAATTCAATCATTGTCATATCAAGCCATAAGTAAAGAGCCCCGATCCTTTTGTTGATGACTTTCTTATGTGGAATGCACCGAAGCCAGACTTTCTGTAGGCGACGTCGTGAATGACGATAACAAGTTGATAGGTATCATTGTGAGGTGCTATCTAGGTTAATGGATAGAAGTCATAGTTGGTATCAATGTGACGTACTATCCAAGTCTTGGATGAGAGTAACAGTTTTGAATTATATTTTTATCATTAATAAATCTCTTGACGTATTCCTGAAGACTTTTTAGCCTACCCCAGAGCGTGAAATCGAATTTTGTATTGACACAAGTACAAAACCCATTTCTTAAACCCTCAAAATAATTTTTTCAACTAAAACGAAAGTAACATGCACCAAAGACGTTGACTCGAGCTGTTGAAGATTACGATCGTACTATTCAATATCATCGTGGAAGAGCGAACGTGGTAGCTGACGTGTTGAATAGAAGATCGTATGCGTTTACAAGTGCGATGTTGTTAACACAAAGACTCATTTCGTATAACTTGCAAATGATGAAGATAGAGTTAAAGACTCTAGGGACCCACGTGAAGATAACGAATATACGAGTAAAATTGACTTTAATCGATAAAGTTAAAGACGCTCAAGCTACATACCCGAATCTTATGAATGTGAAGAAGTAGGTTCAAGAGTGTGTTATTTTAGAAGCAAGAGTTGCTGAAGAGAGGAAATCTCAACCCTCAATTTAATTGGCCCATTTGAAATCCTCGATTGAGTAGGAACTGTGGCTTATAGACTCGTTTTACCGCCAAATATATTGCGTGTTCATAACATTTTTTTTTTCGTATCGATGTTACGTAAATATGTGGACGACCCGAACCACATTATTAATTTAGAACAGGACGAGATAGCGGATGATTTAACGTTTGAAGAGATACGTGTTACAATCTTGGATAAGAAGAATCGTATTCAACACTCAAAGTTTATATCTCAAGAGTTCGAATTTGAAGTGAAGTCAAGGTATCCTCATGTGTTCGGCATACCAGGTACGTACGTAAATTTCGAGGGCGAAATTCCATAAGGAGGGGAGATTGTGAAACCCCAGATTTTATGAATAAAGAATTGATTTTCTCGAAATAATTTTTTATATTATGGTGTGAATTTGAGATAATATTATAGTTGTGGGTAGTATTTATAAATTTTGCAAAGTATGCAAGTTGTTATATTATATTCGATTGGTCAGGGAATATTCTTTGTGTCGAAAAATATTCGTACGACGGTACAATTATTGGTGGACCCCACAACGGAATTATTGTCGGATTGAGAAAACGACAAAAATATTTTATTGAAAATAACGGCGGAAGTTTTACCGTTGATACTGTTGAACTACTAGGTAGTAAAGGTACAGTAATACGCGTTGTTGCATAGTAGCACACGGTATTGATTATTGATATTTATGTGAGAAGTCGCTCAGTTTGATTCAATTATTGTCGATTAATAATATGAATTATTATAGCGATAATGACGTTTTGTTTTATTCGTATTATTAACGTAATAAAACGGAAACATCTTTTTATATAAAACAGAATACTTTATTAAAGTTATTTTATAAATAGAATATATTATATTTTATTATGCATAGTGTTGCATAGTATTTTGCATAGTGTTGCATAGTGTTTGCATAGTAAAAATCTTTTTATATAAATAGAATATATTATATTTTATTTAAAAGATTTTTCTTTAAATATGGACCGTCAGATTAAAGTAAATCAATCTGGACCGTTCATGGATTAGTTATTATGCATTCCATTTTCCTATAAATAGAAGCTCATTCCTTCATTATTTTCTTACGAATTCACTGAACTCTAGAGAGAGAAACTATAGAGAGATAGAAGAAAAGCTTTCTGCTACTTAACTTTTCTCTTCCTATATCCAGTTTCTGTTACGGTAAGGGGTGTTATTCTTTCTTATTCATGAAGAGAACTATTGTTATTCCATTTCTTATTATTCTGTTGGAATAACCTGTATACGCGGTCTACCCTATACTTGGTGACATTCTTCTATCATTCTGTTGGAACATCCTGTCTGTGTGTTTTACACCGGACCTGGTTCCGTCTTTATTATTCTGTCGGAATATCCTGTCTGTGCTATACGCCGGACCTGGTTCCATCATTTATTATTCCGCATTTATTATTCTGTTGGAACATCCTGTCGGTGTGAATTTCACCTGACCTGGTTCTGTTATTTAGTATTCTGTTGGAATAACCTGCCTGTGCGAAGTTCCGCATGCATGGTGATTTCTGTTGTTATTCCATTCTTTATTATACTCAGTTGGTTAAAGTTTTGACTTCTATACTCCATGAAATTAGTAGAATATCCTTGATATTTGCGCTTCATCCAGTATCTTTTCAGGAAAATATTCTTCTGAGCATTCTTGAATTTTACACCACAAAACAGTATCGTGTGGACAATTTGGACGTTATTGGTTCATGGACAAATTAATTCTTGAACTTGTTTTATTAAATTCTTATATCATTGTCATCATCCTCATGTTTATGTTATGTTGAAAGTCATCTGTGGCCTGTAGTGCATAGATGGACTTGGTATGATTATGACCAGGGATTATGCGGTGTAATCATGACCGTAATATTACAAATGATGTGAAAAAAGTCCTCATTGGCCCGTAGTGCATTGATGGACAGTTTTTGGTATGATTATGGCTATGGATTCTCTTCGACCGTAGTGCAAAGATAATTGTTTTATGGCATGATCAGGACCGTTGATGAAAACACGATTATCTTTGGCCCGTAGTGCATGGATAATTCGTGGTCGTGATACTAAAGAATATCCTTGGCCTGTAGTGCAGGGATGATTTAATGATGTGGATTATTTATTGAGCTGAGTCTCAGCGATAAAAGTGATGAAAAACTTTTTAAATCATAAAAGATAGTAGATTCAATTCTCTCTACTTGACTCTTTTAATGGATTGCTTATTCCGCTGCAGTTAAACTTGATGTCTATTATATTTTATCAGTTTAACATTGTTGGAGACTAATGATAATTTATTCTGCATTATCTTAGTCATAATATTTCTTACTGGGCTAGTTGAGCTCACCCTTTCTTTCACTGTTCTCTTCAGGAAATGAGAACATAGTAGGGACTAGTCGGGGAATGAAGTGACGGTACAGAGGATAGCATTAGTAGTCCTCACTATTCTGTGAAATAGTGTATTAATAATTGTAATGAGGACTCTTTTTGAGTTTGTATGATCTCTAGTAGACAATATTGGTATTCAAACTCACAGTTTATGTTTTGTCGTATTGTACACAATAGTTGTATTAGTAAGTTGTATTTAAATTTTGTACCATGTATCTGGCGACCCAGGATGGGTGATGTATACCTAATTTTGGGGGCGTCACAACCTAATTTCTGATAATGAAAATATTGTGTAGTGATAATTATTGAAACAACAATAATATAAAATATCAACGTAGCAATTATTGAATCAATAAAATAAAATATTGAATAGTAACTACTGTAACAATTATTGAGTAATGCATTCTTACGTAAGAATCAATAATTGGTGCAATAATGTGTGTTACTGTGTTTTAACCACCGGGTATTCCAACAGTATTAACTTTTTGAACTGCTTTGAACTCTTTGAACTGTGGTCCCAACTCTTTGAACTGATTGGCTGTGACAAACCGTGCGTTGTTATAATATCCATCGGTATTTTGTGCACGAGTCTCCCTTGTCTGATTTTGCATGAACTGCAAAAAGCTTCTAAACATCTCGTCGTTCATCATCTGCTCAGTGGTGTTGTTCACAGGAGGAACATTGTCGGCCTGTTGTACGTTCTCCTCATTGGTGAGTAAAGGAGTCTCCACGGTCTCATTTACTCTACTGTTAACATTCTCAGTCGCCATTCTCAAATACTGCCATAAAATAAGGGTTAATTAAAGAAATCAACATATCACATAATATCCCTATATACTGACAAACCAATAAATAAGCTTAGGTAGGACACACTAGCGAAGGATTTACTCGTCTCTCCCCTCCTAGTTTTATTCCCCGATCTCCGCCAGAGATCAAATCCCTAAGCTCTGATACCAACTGTGACGCCCCCAAAATAGGTATACATCACCCATTTTGAGTCGTCAATAACATGGTACAGAAACAACTACAACTTTATTAATACAACATGAAAACTGTGAGTTTAAATACAAATATTGCCGTCTAGACAATATTCACACCCAAATAAGTCCTCATTACAATTATTGGTATATTATTTTACAAAAATGGTGAGGACTACTAAAACAACTTTCTAGAATCATCATTCCACACCCCGACTAGAACTCGCTACATTCTCGCCTCCTGAGAAGAAAAATGAAACAAAAAGGAAAAGGGTGAACTCAACTAGCCCAGTAAAGAATATTATGACTAAGATAATATAGAACAAATTATCGTTAGTCTTCAACAGGGAAAAATCTAATAAAATACAATAGACAACAAGTTTCAGATTAATATTCGCAACGAAAATAATAATTCATAGGAGATTTATGTAGAGAATGAAATCTACTATAATCTATGAATTTAAAAGTTCATCATCATTATTTTATCCCTGTAACATCAACTAATATTAATCTTGAATCAAATATTCATCTTTGCACTACAGGCCAAAGATATTCATCAGTCGGTCATGTTCATCTCAACACCTATACATCTTTGCACTACAGGCTAAAGATATTCATAAGAAAATCAACCATCTTTGCACTACAGACCAAAGATATTCAGTAATATCATCATTTAGGACTAAGGATGATGAAAAATATTTTAAAAAAAACGAATCCAGTGAAACAAAAGAACAAGTATTATGGATTCGTACTTTAAACAATCCGAGTTCAAAAATACTTCATAAATAATCATAGTGAAGTAAAATTCAAGAATGATCAAAATATGGATACAATCAAAGCTAGTATCCACAATAGATATTTTGGGTTTAATTTTTCTATGAATAGTGTCGTATTCGTTAATAATGTCGTATACGTGAATAGTAACCTCGACACTAAAATACAAGAATTTCACAAGAAAAATCTTACCAATATTCCGGCATAATGATATTAGAAGAAATAATATCATTTTAAAAAAATATAATATCCCTTACCTCGAAAAGACAGTACTTCTGACTGGAATACTGGATATAGTGCTGAATGAAACTTGCACCGTATAGCAACACTCAAAGTATCAAAATAATCACAAGAATACGCTCGGTAATATAGAGAGAGAAAGAGAGAGAAAACTTCAGTTTCTGGTGTGATTTTCAATTCTAACCTAAGCACCCTATTTATAGGAAAATACTTAGAACACTAAAGCAGAAAATTTAATAAAATATTAATATATTTATATAAATTTTCCTTAGCCCACATTTTTTGTCTAGACATCAACCACCAACCCACCAAAATAAAAAAAATGATTTTGTTAATAAAATTATTTAAAACCTCTAAAAATCAATTATTTCGGAACTTCGGAACTTCAATAATTCATAATAAATAACTCTTTTATCAAAAAAATTCGAACCACGTGTCCTTTTGATAGGAAATTCCATTCTCTACAACTTTGTAAGTTTAAGTTTTTCCAAATTCCAAGCAGAAGTTGACTGAAATCCATAAACGGACGATTTTACGGGCTATAAATCAATTTCAGTCAAGAAATGGGGTCCACCGACATGTTTAACATGTTTTAAACATTAATTATAATAAAAATATTCCTCCTACTCATATACTCATATATCCCACATTCATTGTAAAAATATCACCATTATTATATTATTAAAATATAATAATATATTTAACTGAATTATTTATCAGAAAAGATAAAATAATATTTTTTCAACAATTGTCACATTAAAAATTTTCTCCATCTATATCCACATAAAATGAATATTTTTTTTATCATATAAATCAATAATTAATTATTCATAAATAATATTATAGAATCACAATACTAATAACTAGGCAGTTCCAAGGAAAGATGGGCTTTCCAATAAGAATTTCTCCTTCCTGGCGCGCAATTAGGTGACCAAACCTCTCCTTAGACAGAAGTTTCTAGACATTGCCAATAATTTTATCTAATAATATTATTCAAATAATATAAATTATTGATCTGATAATGAAAATACTGTGTAGTGACAATTATTGAAACAACAATAATATAAAATATTAACGTAACAATTATTAAATCAATAAAATAAAATATTGAACATTGACTATTGTAACAATTATTGAGTAATGCGTTCCTACGTAAAAATCAATAATTGGTGCAATACCGTGTGCTACTGTGTTTTAACCACCGGGTATTCCAACAGTATTAACGGTAACAACTACGCCGTTATTTATAAACAACTTATACTTGTCGTTTTCTTCATCCAATCGCTTTCCGTTATGGGGCCCACACAAGGCTGCGCCGTCGTACAAATATTCTCCGACAGCAAGAATATGCCACGACCAAACAAATAATCTCCGATAAAAATGAATATTTTATACCCACTTGTGTATTTGAAATATTTTTGTATTTTATCCATAACTAACCACATTAATCAAACCAACCCTTACTATTTCAAAATAATAAATAGAGGAAATTTAATTTTATTTATAATAAGTTGGGGTCTTACAATTACTATCATGTTCCTTCCAATGGTGGACTTCTCTTGACATATAACTATCTCCACTGTCTGCGATTGAACATTATATTTCAACCCAACTCCAAGATCATATAGGTAGTGCTCGTAGATATACTCAGCAAATGGATGTGCACAACCCTTTCTCATGATAACACGAGATTGCATATCATTAAACATCTTATATGATAGTGGCAAAACACCCTTCCAAAGTTGGGTTCACCTCACCCTATTGTTGTTCACCAAAATCAATTATTAAGTTACGTATAATATACGACACACACATCTTAGGTCCTCAATACAATTATATATTGTATGTCATGCTTTTTTATAATGTGTTGAGAAACTTTGATAGTCTCGGACCACCACACTATTTCCCTGTTATCCCCGCTCGACCCAGCTACACTTTTATTACCTTAAAGGAATTGTGAAGCAAAAGTGGTCAGCACAACTAGCCCAGTAAAGAATATCGTAGCTAAAGATAATTAAATTATCAATAACCTTCATTAGTAATAAATCAGAGATTTAGAACATATGGTAGATGATAAAACTTTTCAACCATAGTTGCAGCGGAACGAGCAATCCATTAGAAGAGTTAAATAGACCATAAAGTCTATTATCTTCTCCATTTTAAAAGTCCACCAACAATGTTTTAACCCTGTAACATTAATCAACAGATCCTGTTCACATTAATGTGAATAACACATAATCATAATTGTAGTTCTAATTTTCTCTTCTCATCCAAGACGAAGATATTTTTCATCACATGTCTTTACCTGAAATATTAAAGATCATGGTTATATCAAATCATAGTTCATATTCATAATCATACTAATAAGTTCATCTTTGCACTACGGGCCAAAGATATTCAATAACAGTTCATCTTTACAATACATGCCAAAGATATTCAACAACAGGTCATCTTTGCACTACGGGCCAAAGATATTCAACAACAGGTCATCTTTGTACTACACACCAAAGATATTCATCAACAATTCATCTTTGCACTACATGCCAAAGATATTCATATCTCAAAGAAATATATAATCATTTCAGAATTTATATAAACAATAATTATAACCATGTTGATCAATTCACCTTTTCACTTAAGCTAAAAATATTCAATTATAAATTTAATGGTCATGATCATACCAGTCAACAATTTATCTTTGCACTACTGGCCAAAGAGAACTCATAGTCACAATTATACCAATAATCTACCCATCTTTAAACCTAAGTCAAAGATAAATTTCATCACCGGGATAATAAAAATATTATATATGATACTTCCTCCGTCCCAAATTAATTGCTCAATTTTGACCTTTTTAAGTCAAATTGACTATTTTTAGAATTAATAATTAAGCATATATAAGTATATTTCTAAAATTATAAAAATTAAGATTAGTAATAAATTGTATATACTTTCTTTTGATTATAATCTCTTCACCTATATTTTAGCAAAAATAATAAAAAGATTAGTTTTAAAAATGGTCAATTTGACTTTAAAAAGTCAAAACTGAGCAATTAATTTGGGACGGAGGGAGTAATAAAAACAATACAATCAACAACTGCATTTAATTTCAAGAGTTAAGATTCATAAATCAATGATTTCATAACACATTAATCCAAATGTTATAAATCACTTAATAATCTCATAATCTAATATTACTAATACTACCACAATAATTTAATCATTTCTTAAACTTATAAACAATTTATTTTAATTGTTTTCACTTTACTAATTAATGCATTTAATCATACTAAAATGCCAAACTCATAAGATTTCATCACCAATAACCAACAACCTCATCAAAAATCTGCATATACCATATATAGGATTCCCAAGCCATAAAATCCTATTTTTCAATTTTGTTACTTCACATAACATATTTAATTTATTTATTCATAACTAGACCATTTTCATGAAAAATATCAAATCCGTTCCAAAAATATTTCTTTTTTGGGATTTAGTTTAATATAGTCCCATATTGAACCTATATTTTTCTCGGAATTTTTAAAATTCATTTAATATTTTTCACATGGTCAAAGCTGCCAAATATTTAGACATTTATCATAAATTATACTTTTGTCCAAAAATTCCTAAATTTATAGAATATATTAATGTTATATAGATGTACTCTCAATAAAAAATTTACCAATTTTGGAGTTAACTACAAGGAGTTATAAGGGTTTACTTTTAAAATAGTTTTTTCTCATAAAATCCATAACTCCTAATCTATACATCCAAAAATTGCCATTTTTGACACAATCAAGGAAACTCATCAAATTATCATTTCAAATTTTTTTTAGAATTTATGAAGGTCCGAAAAATTACGAAGCATGATAAACATAATCATCCTTAAAATCCCTTACCTCAAAAGAGCAGTATTTCTGACCGGAATGTAAAATTGAAGGAACCTTGCACTGAATAGCAACTCTTAAAGTATCTAAATACTCACAAAATACGCTTGATAATATAGAGAGAGAAAGAGAGAAAGCGTATATTTCTGGTGTGATTTTCAATTCTAACATAAGCACCTATTTATAGGAAAATGCTAGAACGCCAAAGAATACTAAATTAATAAAATAATATATTATTTATTTCTCATTTCCTATGCACCAGACATTTAAGACCAGCCCACCACACTTGAATCTCAATTCAGCATATGCATTCAACACCAACCAAAAAGTGGGTCCCGCCCAATTTTAATAAAAATTATTTTATTTTCTGAAACTTCAGTAATTCATAGAAAATAGCTCGTTTATCAGAAAAATACGAATTTTATGTCCATTCCATATAAAATCGAATTCTCTACAACTTTACAGAAGAAATTTTTTCCAAATTCTAAACTGAAAATATCCAAAATCCATAAATGGATGATTTTAAATACCTCATAAAATTCATAACAAATCATACGTTAATTTTTAACGGTTCAAAATTTGTGGACATATACTCAACTTATATATGTATAACATATCCAAAAATTACAACGATCCAACGGTCAGATTAAAAATTATAACTCCCGCAATAAAGTTTTAAGAACACCGATTTGAGTTTTTAATACCTCCAATCCGACAAAATACTGATAAAACACCTCAACATTAATTCCTTCATTTATAACCACATAAATAAATGCATCATTTATATCCACATCAAATAAATATTTCCTTATCATATAAATTAATAATTAATTATTCACAAATAATATTACAGAATCACGATTATGACAACCAGGCAGTTCTTAGGAAAGATGGGGCTTTCCAATAAGGATTTTTCCTTACTGGCAAATAATTAGGTGACCAAACCTCTCCTTGACAGAACATTCTAGACATTGTCAATAATGCTATCTAATAATATTATCCAAATAATATAAATTATTGATCTGATAATGGGAATACTGTGAAATGACAATTATTGAAACAACAATAATATAAAATATCGACGCAACAATTATTGAACCAATAAAATAAAATATTAAACAGTAATTACTATAACAATTATTGAGTAGTGCCTTCTTACGTAAGAATCAATAATTCAAAAATACTGTGGAATACCGTGTTCTACTGTGCAACCTCGCGTATTACTGTATTTTAACCACTAGGTATTCCAAACAGTATTAACGGTAACAACTACGTCGTTATTTATAAAAACTCAAACTTGTCATTTTCTTCATCCAACAGTTATTCTGTTATAGGGCCCATAAATGGCTGCGCCATCGTACGAATATTCCCCAACAACAAGAATATTACACGACCAAACGAATATTCCGCAATAGAAATGAGTATTTTATAACCACTTGCGTATTTTAAAAATTTTATATATATCATCCTTAACTTTAATTTTTTTTATTAATTTAACCATTTACTAAATAATAATTATAAGAAAAATTGAATAATTTATTTCATAAAATTCGGGGTCTTACATTGTATTAATAAGGTTGTAGTTGTTTCTGTACCATGTTATTGACGACTCAAAATGGGTGATGTATACCTATTTTGGGGGCGTCACAGTTGGTATCAGAGCTTAGGGATATGATCTCTGGCGGAGATCGGGTAATAAAACTAGGAGGGGAGAGACGAGTAAATCCTTGGCTAGTGTATCTTACCTAAGCTTATTTGTTGGTTGGTCAGTATATAGGGATATTATGTGATATGTTAATTTCTTTAATTAACCCTTGTTTTATGGCAGTATTTGAGAATGTCGGCTGAGAATGTTAATAGTGGAGTAAATGAGACCGTAGAGACTCCTTTACTCACCAACGAGGAAAACGTGCAACAGGCTGTCAATGTTCCTCCTGTAAACAACACCACTGAACAGATGATGAACGACGGGATGTTTAGAAGCTTTTTGCAGTTCATGCAAAATCAGACGAGGGAGACTCGTACACAACATATAGGTGGAAATGATAACAACGCACGGTTTGTCACAGCCAAGCAGTTCAAAGAGTTGGGACCACCAAAATTCTGGGGAAAGCCGGATCCGATTAAGGCGGTGACGTGGATCAAATAAATTACCAAGATATTCGATGTATTGGGATGCACGGAGGAACAGAAGGTTTCATTCGCCACCTTTATGTTCCGTAATGAGGCAGATTACTGGTGGGAATCTGTGAAGCGTACCCATCCAGCCGCACTCAACATGTCTTGAGAGACGTTTCAAAAACTGTTCAATGTCAAGTAATTTCCTGAAAATATTCGTCATATAAAGGAAGTGGAGTTTATTAGACTGAAACAAAACAATATGTCGGTGTCCTAGTACGAGGCGAAGTTTGCATAGTTATCCAGGTTTGCACCTCATTTGAAGGAGAATGAGGAACGTATGACGCGGATGTTTCTGAGAGGTTTGAAACCCGGCATACGTCAATAACTCATTTCTCATAAATTTTCTCTCTATTCAGATGTTGTCAACAGGGCTCAATTATTAGAGCGAGATAACGAGTACGTTCAACCGAAGGACCATAACCAGGATCATATTGGTGACAGCAGTCATCAGAACAACGATAACCAGCGGAGAAAGAAAAATACGGACAAAAGCGGCAACCACTTTGGTGGTAATCATGGCCATGAAAATAAAAGAAGCGAGTCGGGGGGAGATTTTAAAAAGAGAAGATTCAACAATGACAATGCAAAGACGTCGGCACCAGCAGCAACTGGTTCTAAGGGAGGAGAACGACCACTGATCGTATGCTATAAATGCGTGAAAGAGGGACATATCAGCCCAAACTGCCCACAACAGTTCAAGGTATGCTATAATTGTGGAAAAGAAGGACATATCGCTCGAGATTTTACGGTAGCGAAACAAAGTCCAGCGGGGATTGTAACTCAAAAGGCTGTCCCAGAAAAGTCAAAGTCAACGGTTCTTGGAAGAGCGTTTGTCGTGACTAGTCAAAATGCGAGGAACCCAAACGAGGTGATCACAGGTAAACTAATCATAAATTCTTGCGAAGTTTATACCTTAATGGATATCGGTGCTACCCATTCATTTATGTCTCCTACTTGTGCTCAACGTTTAAACTTAACTCCGGAGAAATTAGACTTTGATTTATCTATGGAGACTCCGTTAGGAGAAACTTTCATCACATCCTCTGTTTATAAATCTTGTTTGATCCAAGTTGGCACCATCACATTACTTGTTGACCTTATCTCTTTAAAGATACTTGATTTTGATGTGATTTTAGGGATTGATTGGTTAACTACTCATCATGCCAAAATTGATTGTTTTCTTAAGGTTGTTAGTTTTCATATTCCTAACCAACCTATTTTACGAATTTAAGCAACTAAACCACTAAAATCAATCACTGTCATATCTAGTCATAAAGCTATTCGTTTATTGAAAAACGGATGTCAAGCTTTCTTATCCAATGTTATGGATTTGAATAAAGACACGTCAAATTTGAATAATATTCTTGTTGTTAGTAAATTTCCTGACGTATTTCCTGAAGAACTTCCCGGTCTACCCCCAGAACATGAAGTTTAATTATTTATTGATCTTGAGACTGGTACAAAGGCCATTTCTAAAACCCCACATCGAATGGCTCCTATTGAACTTCAGGAGTTAAAGGTCCAACTACAGGAGTTGTTGGACATCGGTTTCATTCATCCTGGTACATCTTCTTGGGGTGCTCCTGTTTTATTTGTAAAGAAGAAAGACGGGAGTATGCGACTTTGTATTGACTACCGAGAATTAAACCATGTCACTATCAAGAATAGGTATCCGCTAACTCGTATTGATGACCTGTTTGACCAGTTACAAGGAGCACAATTCTTTTTAAAAATCGATCTTCGTTCTGGATATCATCAGTTGAAGATTAGAACTGAGGATATTCCAAAGACTACCTTCAGAACTCGATACGGGCATTATGAATTCTTAGTCATGTCTTTTGGATTGACTAATGCTCCTGCGACTTTCATGGATATGATGAACCGAGTATTCAAGGATTATTTAGATCGGTTTGATGTTGTCTTTATTGATGATATCCTCATATATTCCAAAAGCCATGAAGATCATGAGCACCATTTGAAGCTGGTACTCCAAAGGCTTCGTGAAAACAAGTTATACGTTAAGTTGAAGAAATACGAGTTCTGGCTTTAGGAAGTATCATTCCTTGGGCACAAGGTGTCAAAACATGGAGTATCTGTTGACCCGGCGAAGATTGAAGCAATACAAAGTTGGGAGCAACCGAAGACGGTGATCGAAGTACGTAGCTTTCTGGGCCTAGCTGGTTATTATCGGAGATTCATGGAAGGATTTTCTCGAATCGCTACTCCTTTAACATAGCTAACTCGGAAGGATACAAAATTTGTATGGAACTAGGAATGCGAGAAGAGTTTCCAAGAGCTTAAGATGAGACTCATTTCGGCACCTGTTCTAACAATACCATCTGGTTCGGATGGATTTGTTATCTATAGAGATGCTTCAGGCAAATGTTTAGGATTTGTTCTCATCCAACGTGGAAAAGTCATTACCTATGCCTCGCGACAACTTAAAAAATATGAGAATAATTATTCTACTCATGATCTAGAGTTGGCAGCAGTCGTTTTCGCGCTAAAGATCTGGAGGCACTATCTATATGGGGAGAAAGTGGAGATATATTCAGACCATAAAAGCCTCAAATATTTCTTCATCCAAAAGGAACTCAACATACGGCAACAATGTTGGCTCAAGCTGTTAAAAGATTACGACCACACTATTCAATACCATCCTAGAAAAGCAAACGTAGTAGCTGACGTGTTGAGTAGAAGATCATATGCAGGAACGAGTGCGATGATGTCAAGTATACGCATAGAACCAACTTTAATCGATGAAGTTAAAGTTTCTCAAGCCACAGACCCGGAGCTAATGCGTATGAAGAAGAAAATACAAAAAGGTGTTATTCCAAAAGCAAGAATCGAAGAAGAAGGAATACTTTGAGTACACTCCAGACTTTGTGTTCCTAACGACTCTGATTTGAAGTACAAGATCATGATGGAAGCACACAATACACCGTTTGAAATCCATCCTGGAAGTACCAAAATGTATCGTGATCTTCGACATACATTTTGGTGGAACAATATGAAGAGAGAGATTTCAATGTTTATCTCGAGGTGTTTAACTTGTCAACGTGTAAAGGCGGAGCATCAAGTGCCTAAGGGTCCATTGCAACCACTTGAGATTCTAAAATGGAAGTGGGAACACATTACCATGGATTTTGTTACGGGTCTTCTCACGGTTTCTCAAGGTATAAATGTTATTTGGGTTATTGTTGATAGATTAACTAAGTCTGCTCATTTCTTGCCGATACGAGAGACTTATTCCCTTGAACGTCTTGCTCATATGTATGTAAATAAGATTGTGATATTGCATGACATGCCAGTATCCATAGTTTCGGATTGTGACCCAAGATTCACTTCATGATTTTGGGTTAGTTTGCAAAAAGTTATGGGCACAGATTTACGATTCAGTTCGGCATACCATCCTCAAAAGGACGGACAATCAGAGAGGACTATTCAAACTCTTGAAGATCTATTAAGACTCTGTGTCCTAGATTTCAAAGGGAGTTGGGATAAGTATTTACCATTGGTGGAATTCTTCTACAACAACAGTTATCAGGCAAGTATAGGTGTGGCTCCATTCGAAGCATTGTATGGACGAAAGTGTCGCTCTCTAATATGTTGGGATGAGGTGGGTGAAGCAACATTGTTGGGACTCGAGTTGGTACGTATGACTACGGAAAAAATCCAAATGATTCGATAACGTATACAAACGGCATAAGATCGACAAAAGAGTTATGCGGATCTTCATCGAAAGGACGTGGAATTTAGTATTAGGGATCATGTATTTTTGCGTGTTGCTCCATGGAAGGGAGTTACAAGATTTGGGAAAAGAGGAAAGCTCAATCCATGATTTATTGGTCCATTTCATATTCTTGACCGAGTAGGAAATGTGGCCTATAGACTCGCGTTACCTCCAAGTATGTCTCGTGTTCATAATGTTTTTAACATATTTGTGCTATATAAATATGTGAAAGACCGAACCACATTATTGAGTTAGAACCGGACGAGATAGCCGTAGACTTAACGTACGAGGAGGTATCTGTCAAAATCTTGGATAGGAAGGAGCATGTCTTACGTACAAAGGTCATACCACAAATCAAAGTTTTTTAGAGGAACCATGCTATTGAGGAAATGACCTGGGAGTTGGAAACGGAAATGAAAGCGATGTATCCTCACCTTTTCGAAACACCAGGTACGTACGTCAATTTCGAGGACGAAATTTCATAAGGAGGGGAGGTTGTAAGACCCCAACTTATTATAAATGAAATTTAATTTCCTCTATTTATTATTTTGAAATAGTAAGGGTTGATTTGATTAATATGGTTAGTTATGGGTAAAATGCGCAAATATTTCAAATAAGCAAGTGGTTATAAAATATTCATTGTTGTCGTGGAATATTCTTGCTATCGTGGAATATTCGTACGACAACGCAGTCTTGTGTGAGTCACATAACGGAAAGCGATTGGATGAAGAAAACGACAAGTATAAGTTGTTTATAAATAACGGCGTAGTTGTTACCGTTAATACTGTTAAAATACTCGGTGGTTAAAACACAGTAGCACACGGTATTGCACCAATTATTGATTCTTACGTAAGAAGGCACTACTCAATAATTGTTACAGTAATTACTGTTCAATATTTTATTTTATTGATTCAATAATTGCTGCGTTGATATTTTATATTGTTGTTGTTTCAATAGTTGTCACTACACAATATTTTCATTATCAGATCAATAATTCATATTATTTGAATAATATTATTAGATAACATTATTGGTAATGTCTAGAAAGTTTTGTCTAATGAGAGGTTTGGTCATCTAATTGCGCGCCAGTAATGAGAAATCCTTATTAGAAAGCCCCCTCTTTCCTGGGAACGGCCTGGTTGTCGATATTGTGATTCTATAATATTATTTGTGAATAATTAATTATTGATTTATATGATAAGAAAAATATTTATTTTATGTGGATATAGATGAAGAAAATTTTAAAGTGACAATTGTTGAAAAATTGATATTTTATCTTTTCTGATAAAATAATTCATTTAAATATATTATTATATTTTAATAATATAATAATGGTGATATTTTTACAATGAATGTGGGATATATGAATATATGAGAATGAAGAGTATTTTTGTTGCAAAAGTTGTTTAAAACATATTAAACATGTCTGTGGGCCCATTTCTTGACAGAAATTTGATTATAGCTTGTAAAATCGTCCGTTTGTGGATTTTGGTCAATTTTTATTTAGAATTTGGAAAAACTTTCTTCTACAAAGTTGTAGATAATGGAATTTCCTATGGAAAAGACATAAGGTTCGATTTTTTTTGATAAAAGGGTTATTTATTATGAATTATTGAAGTTCCGAAGGTCCAGAATAATTAATTTTTGAAGTTTTAAATATTTTTTTACAAAAAATATTTTTTGTGAGTTGAGTGGGTCTTGAATGTGATGTAAATGTGCTGATATAAGTTTTCCAAGTTTGCGTATGATTTATTTTATAAATATTAATATTATATTAAATTTTCTGCTTTGGTGTTCTATGCATTTTCCTATAAATATGGAGCTTAGGTTAGAATTAAAAATCACACTAGAAACTGAAGTTTTCTCTCTCTATATTGTCGAGCATATTTTTGTGAGTATTTTAATACTTTGAGTGTTGATATACGGTGCAAGTTCCTTCAGCACTATATCCAGTATTCCAGTCAGAAGTACTGTCTTTTTGGAGGTAAGGGATATTATTTTTTTAAAAATATGATATTATTTCTTTCAATATCATTATGCCGGAATATTGATAGTATTTTTCTTATGAAATTCTTGTCTTTTAGTGTCGGAGTTACTATTTACGTATACGGTACTATTCACGTATACGACACTATTCACGAATACGGCACTATTCACGAAAAAAAAATTAAATTTTTATTTTTTGTCCAAAATATCTATTATGGATACTAGCTTTGATTGTATACATGTTTTGATCATTCTTGAATTTTACTTCACTATGATTATTTATGAAATATTTTTGAACTCGGATTGTTTAAAGTACGAATCCTTAATATTTGTTCTTTTGTTTCACTGGATTCGTTTTCTTTAAAATATTTTTCATCATCCTCAGTCCTAAATGATAATTTTATTGAATATCTTTGGCTTGTAGTGCAAAGATTAATGATTTTCTGATGAATATCTTTGGCCCGTAGTGCAAAGATGAACATGTGTTGAGATGAACATGACCAACTGATGAATATATTTGGCTTGTAGTGCAAAGATGAATATTTGATTCAAGATGAATATTAATTGATGTTACAGGGATAAAATAATGATAATGGACTTTTAAATTCATAGATTATAGTAGATTTCACTCTCTACGTAACTCATCTATGAATTATTATTTTTGCTGCGAATATTGATCTGAAACTTGTTGTCTATTGTATTTTATCAGATTTTTTCCTGTTGAAGACTAACGATAATTTGTTCTATATTATCTTAGTCATAATATTCTTTATTGGGCTAGTTGAGCTCATCCTTTTCCTTTTTATTCTATTTTTTCTTCTCAGGAGGCGAGAATGTAACAAGTACTAGTCAAGGTATGGAATGAAGGTCTTAGAAAGTTGTTTTAGTAGTTCTCACCATTTTTGTAAAATAATCAATAATTGTAATGATGACTTATTTGAGTGTGAATATTATCTAGATGACAATATTTGTATTTAAACTCACAGTTTATGTATTGTATTAATAAGGTTGTATTTGTTTCTGTACCATATTATTGACGACTCAAAATGGGTAATGTATACTTATTTTGGGGGCGTCACGGACCTATAATAGGCCAAACGACTATTTGACCAACTTCGGCTTGAATTTCTCTTTAGATTTGATTTTTATCCAAGCTTGACTTGGCTTACTCCTAAATAGAATTCGAGCGAGCTTTAAATGAGTGAACGGTCGAATTTTGGACTTGACTGACTCAATTGATAGTCCTATATGTATGAGCAATAATTTAACATGTAGTTAATATCGACGAATAAAACTGTCGCTATAGTCAGTTCGTTTTTAGTTCGTCGCTATAGTTCGTTTTTATTTTTTGTTTATATCAAAATACAGATGGATGGTTAAGTGATGGTTTATTCAACCACAAGTGGTGATCATAAAAACGTATAAACAACATGTGATAAACTAGAAAAAATTAAATGTTTTTAGTGTTGAAAATATAGTTTGGGTATTTGTGATAAATTTATGGCGAATTAGAATTATGAAATTTTGATATAAATTATAGGAGGGTAGTTTAAATAAATTTGGGCTTATAAGCTTATGTACAGTTAACCCAGCTTTCAATAGTCTTTGAGAATAACGGTATCCATTTCCTTCAATTGAAAATAATACTACCTGAGCCGTTAAATGCAAATAAAGGATGTTTCTTTTTAACTGTCTTTTTAAAAAGAAGTAGCTCATCGAAATAAGGGGTTTTTTTTAAATATAAAATTGTTGTATTATTATATTTTTTGTTATATTAATTTATTTTGAATTCAAATACAATACACTAAAAATAATCCGATACGTTTAGACTTTAAATACACCAAATGTTACATTTCTAAAACACATTAAATAATGTTAACGTTCTAAATAGTCATGTATAATACTCATAAGTAAGGGGTAAACGGATCGAGTTGAGCTGAGTATTGAATTACTCATATTTGATTTATAAAATTTTTTGAGTATAAAAAAATATTTGATTGAGGCTCGTTTAAATTTTGAATCGAACCCAAATAATTTGAACTTTTCCGGTATGCATGAGGCCAGGCACTTTATCATCATAGTTCCCCACTGTAACTCCGTTGATCTGTCCCAATTCACACCCTTTGATGATCATCAGATTTGAGACTTTCCCAACAAATAAAAATAAAAATATATCACCAGCTATCCCTCCAATTTCTCTGAGCTACACCAGCTAGCCCTACGCCCCATTGCCATCGGCTCCCAACAATTTCAGTCACCAATCTAGGGCACGGATAGCACCCCACCGCCACCTGCTTTCATTTTGCTCGCGGCTGGTATTACTGGTATGTGCACTGCTTCACTCTTCCCTCTCGCTTCCCATCTATCTTCATTGAAATTGAAAGGATTAGGCTTATGCCTAAATTGAAATTAGTTTTTGCGGTTGGAATGTTGATGGTGGTATCATTTGTAATTGGGCTTGGTTTATTGTTAAAGTTTGATGATTATGCCTAAATATTTTAGGGATTTGGTTTAATTTCTTGAATTTAATTTTTTTATTGATATATTTAAAGTTGTCATGCTCAAGTGTTTAGGGTTTTTGACTAATTTGAGTTATTAGCAGAAGACTTGGCCTCTTGTTGAAGCTTAAATTTGGACTGAGAAAATATTTTACTTCAAGTTTGAAAATTGGAAACTTTTAGAAGGACACAGTATTTTTAGCTAGTATAATTGTAACACCCCGAACCCAATACAGGCCCGAAGTGCTACACTCCGCAAGCCAAGGGCCCACAAGACAACAATATCAATAAAATGCAGCTCAAACAAAACAACTCAACAATAATTTTAGCTTAAAACCCAACAATAAATATATTTTAAATCAATCCAAATGAAATACCAATAAACACCACATCCAAATAATGGAGACGTAGCTCCTCGAAAGTCCATTGACAAAAATAATATCTAAAATCCATAACTCATGCTATTCCAAGCGTATCAAATAAGTGCTCAGTTTTCAACGATAGGACCTGTAAAAATCTGTAAGGTTCAATGAAGCCCAACAAATAGCAATCCTCCTTATCTAGCCGAATAAAGTACAATTTAAACACTATTTCGAAATTATTTTGTTCGATAAAAATAGTAGGCATGCTTTCAAAACAAAATCAATTAATAACAAAACGAATTCACATTCAAAAATGTTTTCAATGTATATCATATATATTTTAATCCACAACCTTAGCGACTAAGGTTACAATAGCCTTGTAACACGACCCAAAAGTTCGATAACGTCAATGATACGCACCTTACTAAGGTATCTATAAAAATGCACGCTCCCCGAAGGGCATCTAAAATGTGTGCGCCTTAGTAGGTCCTATATTAGCTCCGGAACTAAACATAATCAACAATGGGTTCTATACATATCAAACTGAGGATTTCAAAATCTTTTCTCAATATTATCGATATTCTAAACGATACTTTTTCACAATTTAAAAATAAATACTTGATCCGAATTTTGAAATAGAAGAATATAACATTTTAATTTAAATGGAAGCCTTAAATAAAACATTACCAATTTTGAAATCATACATTTAGGCATCCGAGTAATTACTAACATATACATAAAGTAAACGATAATTTAAAAACACTAAATAGTTCGGAAAACCACTTATCTTGATACTGCGAAACAAGAAATTAAAAGTGAACAAATTCTTTGAGTTTTCTTCTTTTCTGTTCTGCAATACTCCAAAGCCAAATAATTTTTACGTTCTTCTTTCTCTCTAGTTATTTAAAATATATCTAATTCCTTTGCAAAATAGGTTACCAAGTAAAAGAGTCCTTCTAAAATTAAAAGTTTGTTATAGATAGGTTTTAGATATGTATAATAATTATTAGTTTTTATTTCATTATCTAATTATAAATCTATTATTATTTTATTATTATATTTATTTATTATTATTTTTTAACCGGGTATTACAATAATACTACTAAAATTTTGATATATTTTGTCTCGGTACAATGTGGATGACCAGAAATAGTCACTGAAATTTGATGGAACAGAGCATTTGTAAAGTTGACCATGGCTCATTGTTTTTGGATTTGGTTGTAGATCTGTATAACTTAGTTCAATGCATGTGCCCTTCTATGATTGTTCCCCATAAATGTCATCAAGTATTGCATTGTGCCAACCTAAAACAGTTTTCTGATGACTACTAAGGGAACAAATGGATCATAGTTGTGTGATAATTGCCATTTTTGTTTGTTGTTTTCCAAAATGCTTTGTGAAGTTCTTTATATACTGAGTTGGTAAACTAAGGTTAGGTCTTATTTACCTTTGACTTAGTTCAATGTATGGCTCATTTGTAAAGAACTTATTAAAGTTAAAGGACCTGAAAGTTAATAAATATAGTAAATAAATTAATAAAAATATAAAATAAATAAATAAAATCAGAAAAATAAACATGATTAGAAACTTATATAAAAATCATAATACTTAACAAAGGTAATAAAAAATAATTTGATCTTATCTTATTTTATTAGTTTCATACATTCATGTTTTTAATTTAAGAGTTTAGAAACCCGTTCGAGATTCACTCATTAGGAGTGAATGTCGAATAGTCCCCTATTTGGGACTGTTCCTGGATGTTATGTCGACCACTTAGGACAATGTCAATGACTTGAGTACGTTATTCTATTTTTAGGATTGTTCGGTTATACTCTCTCTACATGTTCTCCGAGTGCATACTTAGCTAACATTGTTGGACTATTTTTGTGTACTTGGAGACCTTGGGAAGGTGTTGCTGAAATTTTCTCAAGCTGGAAGACGTGTTCAAGTAGTTGACACTAGTGAGGGCGATGACGAAATCTAACACAGATGATTGATGTGACAACTGTTGAAAAAGAGAGAAAAGCGATAACTTGGTGGCTGAATTCCTAGGAAAAGATGTGTAAATTGCACTCTAAATAATTATGTGAAACTCCTTTCTCACTACACACGAGACTAGATGAGTCCGGTTGATGGGTTTCAGTAGGTTATAGTGATGTACACTACATTCATATTCGAAAAATTATATCCATTTGAAGGGTGGAACCTAGATATATTAAATTGCCTTAATCACTTATTCTATTGTAATCTTGTAGAAGCATTTACACTTTCTATATTCTTTTTTTTAATAAGATGTTAAATAAGATAAGGTGGGTTTGTTTTGATGCCATGTACTTTTCCTTTTTCTTGTTGAATCGTCTTTACGAGGCCTTTTTTGCTATTGCTATTGATTAGTCAAAAATCAAAACTGCTGACCTGCAGTGTAAGAAGTGTAATTTTTCTTTGATTTGAAGGGATTATTGGCTTATCTGCATATTCAACTTGTATATACAACAATTAGTTGCATATATATATATATATTATTGACGTTTATATTCTGGCTTGAGAAATTTCGATTAGGAACATTGAAACAAAACATGTTTAAAACAGACTCTTTCGCTGATCCATTAGTAATACGAGGTCTGCTATGTGTTGTTGATTGAGCTGACCCTTTAGCATTTGGTTAGGAGAAGTGTATTTGTGTTGGCAAAGTGTGCTAATGAATGAATGTCTAATTGTGGTCAGTAGTCACCATGAGAATAATATGCAATTATGCATGTCTATATGCTGCATTTCATTTCTTATGTTCTCAGAATAATCTAATCTTGCTGGATATATGCTAATTCCACATTGTTGTTAACATTTTACTGATGTAACTGTTGTAGATATATTACCTATACGAGGAGGGCACGAGTCAAGTGAAGGGTGATGGGGCTGTATGGCATATCACATTGCCCGTAATTTTACAAAGTTGATGTACGGGATGAAGGAGAGGGCTTTTAGAGATGTAGGTGAGAACCCTGGGTCTTGCTTGCATGACCACCAACGGGCACACTTAAAGGATGATATTTGGAAGATGATGTGCGACGATTGGGGTGGGAAAGCCATTCAAGACAAAGTCCGAGAAGATGAAATAGAACAGGAGTAGCTTAAATGACGACACACTTCAGGGGCTATGTCATTTGCTCAGACTAAGAAGTTAATTTAATATGCTTTCCCAGGAGGTTGCAGCAGCAGCAGCTCCTGATAGTCAGGTCAGGTCATGAGTGCTGAGTTTTTTTCTTTGTTTCGTCAAGAGATTGTTAGAATGCTTGTCACTGTGGTGGAGGATGTGTTTTGACACAATCGGTTAGCTTACACCTTTGGCAAGATAGAATTTAGCAAACTTATTAATCTTAAATCATTCAAACCTGCCTGCAACTTCTCTTTTCTTTTGGTACCAACACAACAAAGGAGGAGGAATTAAAAGCTCTTGTAATTTATGGAATTAAAATCACGGCGGCAACGACAACGACGACACTCCAAACAGATCAATAAGAAATATGTAACTAGAAATAATCTCATATATATATATATATGGCATCTAATGTTACATAATCAAGATCATATAGTATTTATACCATCAGTTCAGTAAGAGAAAAATGTATCACCACCAGCAAACTCCACTATAGATCTGAGTTCATCCCAGTTCCCGTATTGGGGCAATTCGTTCACTTCTGGGCTTGAGAAATTGGAGTATGATGTTATTCCACTCGATGGAGCTTGATATATTGAGGCCAGACCTGGGGCCATAACCAAATTGTTTGATCCAATATTGACATGCAGGTCACTAGAAACCAATACTGGCTTCTTCTTCTTCACGTCTTCATGCAAATGTTTGGTTACGGGGGTAGTTCTGAAACAAATATTGTAAGCTTGCCGATTATCAGATTCAACACTGCATGTTTTGGAGCTAGCAGCATCAACAACCGGATTAGTTCTATTTCTAGTAGTAGTAGTAGTAGTACTGGATCTCTCTCTCCAATCTGGTATGCATTTTCTGTTTGATATATTTCTCTTTAGAATTCGACACAGTGTCCATACTTCCTGCAAAGTTCAACAAGCTATAAAGATTAATCTCATTATTGTGGTTGTCACAGCTAGTTGATTGATTTACCAAGTTTCTTAATTTTGTTTGAGAATCAACTCAATCTTACTTGTGTGTGTGTGTGTGTGTGTGTGTGTATCAAATATTCTTCTTAATGTATTTGATAGCTTTAAATGTTTGACAAATTTATGAATAAGTTCATAGAGAGAAATATAATTGTTTTGGAGACTAGAAATGGATTGAGTTAAAACGTGAAACATGATAGAGTAAAAGCACCACCAAGTTTTGATTCTCTTCCATTTAGGTTAGTTTCAGTTCTTAAATATTAATTAGCCTACACTTCAAAAATATTGTCTCCGTTTCACAAAAAAAATTCATTTATATGAACTTTGAGAATATGTTTTTGTTCAACATGTAAACCTAAATTTATTTAGTATTTAACTTCGTAATGATGATATGTCAGTGAAACTGTGATCGCAAATTTGAGTACAATTTTTTTAATTCTTTTATTATAAAAAAATAAAAAGTTTCTTAAAAATAAAATTATGAAAATTGATATTTTCACATGAAAAAATATCGTTATAGATGTATAACAACGGTGAAAAATGTCGCTACAGGATATATAGCGACGATTTTCTTGTGATAAAATCATTTTTTATTGTGGATTTATTAGTTTCTTAAAATTATTTTGTAAACACAACTTTTGTTAGAATAGAGAATATTTAAGATTGGTCAAAATAACTTTTTGCAAACTAATATCTCTTTATATAAAGAAGGTTTTACAAAAATTTAAAGTTTGACCAACCCTTGTTCATTGCTCGATCCGGTTGAGTGTATCAACAACTCGAAATAATATTCTGTTTAGATAGGAAAAACTTGACCGTGACTGACCCATTAGTTGATTGTGGTTGTAACAGTTACGTAATTGTAATTGTAATTGTCACAATCAGCTTAGAATTTCTTAGGTAACGCATTTATGATCGTTCATTTAAAAGATGGAACTACTACGAATTTTAAAATAACCCCTTGTCTGCTTTTCTATTTAGGGGGGACTATAAATGTTATTTTTGGAATTGCGACATTTTCATCTTCATATGAATGACCACAAATACATTAGCCGAACTAATCCAAAGTAGATGCTAGGTATAAATCGATCATATATATATATAGAGTTCAGATCTTAAGTTCACCCCTTATCCAATTCACCTGAGCTTACTCTCTTTTAGCGACGGACCCGGCGACGGTTCAGTCATTCAACCGTCGTCTATACTTTTAGCGACGTTATATGTTGTCCATCGCTAAAAGTATAGATGACGGCTGTATAACCGAACCGTCGCCGGGTCTGTCGCTAAAGAGGGGGTGAGTTTGGGTGAGTTGGATAAGGGGTGAGCCTAAGATCCGGACCGTGTGTGTGTGTGTATATATATATATACACACATAATTCGAATTTTAAACTCACTCCTTATCTAATATACTTTGTTTACCCTCCTTTAGCGACGGATCAGGCCACGATTAGGTCCGTCGCTATATATAGAACCGTCGCTATATGTTGTCCGTCACTAAAAGTTAAGACGACAGTTCTATATATAGTGACAGACCTAATCGTCGCCCGGTCCGTCCCTAAAAGGGGATGAACAAAGTATGTTAGATAAGGGGTGAGCTTAAGATCCGGACCGTGTGTGTATATATATATATATACAACTCAACTGTGTAATACACCGTCGTCACGACGGGTTTTTTGGGCTATAGCGATGGGTGACCACCGTCTCCATAGACTAGAATAGCTATAACGACGGGTGAACTGTCGCTTGAAAAAACCGTTGCCATAGGCGAGTGTGTACTACACAGCTGTGTATATACATTTTTTCTTATATATATGAGTAATAATTCATACATAACATGTATTTGCTATGAATCAAAAATGAGCAAACACTATCATTAGTGTTCACTACAAGAGTCAACGACCATGATTAGAATTGAAAAATTCACGTCCCCTACTGGGCGTGAATTATTTTCAAGTTTAATCTCAGTTGTTAGTTCTTGTAGTGGACATGATATTTATTCATTTTTAATTCATAGCAAATGTCTGTTACAGATTATTCTATTATATATATGTGTGTGTAAAAATATTGTTGAGGTTGTCACGACGTATGAGCATGTTATAATGCATATGAGATAAAGGGTAAGTTTTAGTTTCTTACAGCTTCTTGAGATACATCGTTCTCGAGATGGATGTGGTTGGCGTTATTTTGGTGAAGAGGCCGATGATCAAGTGGAGGAAGGCGAAACTCGTGCATCATCCAATCAGTTTTGGTGCCTTTGCCAGCGCTTCCACGATAGTACACTAAAGATTTCTTTAACCCAATAACGCCGCGGCGGCCTTCTGAATAAATAGGTTTGTCAATGCCGGTGGCTTTCCAAAATCCAGAGCCAGTCACCCTGTTAGGTCTTATGCTATTCCTATACTTTCTGCCTCTTCTACAATAAAAGTACCACTCTTTTTCTCCCACGTTGCTACCTTCTGCATGCGCACAAACCAACAAAAAACCAATATGAGAGGGAGTTTTTATTCATCATCACATCATGCCTATAAGAATTTAAACTAAGCTCAAACTTGGACGTACACGAATTTATATATTATTATGCCATTATCGAATTAAAACAAATATGAGAAATATATATGATTAATTCGGTATTATTTTGACTATAATTGCTGGTAAAAGAAAAACCATAAATAAGAATTAGCTTTTAAAATATATATTCTACCTCTATTCAAAAAATATAAACGTCTAGTCATTTTCTCCGGATCAAAACATGGGGATTATGATCTTTGTTTTGAGTAATTTTATTTGTGAAAATATCATTTCAATGATCGGCTTGCCAATTTGTAATACCATTGAATCATCACTAGATATTCATTCATTCACTAAAAATTCATAATTTTTTTTTGAAAGTACTAAACAAATATCGAGCAACTTTGATAAAGATAAATGATCTTAATTAGAACAGATAGAACATATATATATGTATTATATTGTATCACGTACTTGGAAGATCCCAAGGGTCGTATTTGTAGATATCAATATGTTTGATGAGCTCCAGACTGATAGGTCTCTTCTCAACCTTCCGGCGAAGATAAAACCCTACAAGCTCTTCGTCCGTCGGATGAAACCGAAACCCCGGTAGTGGAACATCGTCATCATCTTCATTCTTCTTACCACAGCTATCTATGCTACTCATCTTCTCTACATCCATTATTAATTATAACTATATAACTATATAACTATATATATAAATGATTATCTTTCTCTATATTTATCTCTCCCTATATATAGCTATGTGGCCAGACATGTATAAGGGCAAAATAAATTTTCAGATAGGTTGAAAATGGAAGAAATCTTGTGGTTCCTCTTGTTGTATATATAGTATATGAACTGCCGAGGGTGGCTTGAAGATGATGGTGTGCTGTACTATATGTTTAGTCAAGTCAGAGTTTTGACTCTGTGCTTACATGACCCACATATAGAACTTGAAGAAGTCCTCAGTCTTCAATAGATTTATGACAAGTTATCATTCAAGACTTGGAACTGAACACATTTAAATAAAATAATGTGACAAGAAACAACAAAAGATATGAGAATTATATAAATAGTTAATAGGAAATATATTTATTGCAATTGGAGTTAATTTCTTACCTGCAGCGCTTTATTATTATTTTTATATTACATTTTTTGGGTGAGTTCACTTAGTTTCCCAAAGTAATGTCCAAATTGTCATATATCCTTATAGCTGTCAACCAAATTAACCTCGCAACCATTTTCCATTATGAGTTGTCTTCAGAACTCATGGAGGCCTCTGTCAAATTATCATTCTTTAAAGCCTTGTTGCTCAATTCATGTTGGTCCGTGTTTTTTCTTCATTCAAACACCATATGACCCAAATTCATCGTCGAAATGCTTTGTAGGACCTCAATACGACCCCAGTGTGGCCAAGTCCTAAGGGGTCGAACCCTAGATGGCCAAACCCTAGGTTAATTTGTACGCCTCCTTCGATATCATTCATTTGTCTTAGCATTTCTTACTCAGTTTTCATATGTTTTCTCGTGATTTCTGATCCTATAAGAAGCTTCTATTGTCATGGAGGTTTCAAGAAAAATCTTTCCTAAATCCTTATGAGTTTTCTTGTCTCTTTTCTTATTTTCAAGCTTGTAATTATTCAGCCATTGCATAGCTCAAAATATGAATATGTGTGCCCCTAGAAGGCCAAATTCTAGGGTGGCTGAACCCTAGGGTGACTAGGGGGTCACCTCGATTTTCTTTGTTCTTTTTCCATTTGCTTCCTTAGTTTTGTTTTTGTTTCGTTCCGGTAATCAATCGAGAAAATTGTTGTCAAAGTTTATCACAAGGTGGGATCACGTAGGTTGGTCAAACCCTAGGGGGCCACCACCCCTTTTGTTCATTTATTGTCCATCTTGTTCATTTATTTTTGACATTTCTATTTTAATTCAATTCTTTAGGTCACATGTGAACCCTAATTTATATTTGGACCCACATTTCCCCCTACACGTGAGTCTCATCTTTTTGAGTGACGATCGTACATAGCATTTTCAGTCTTTGAGTCTTAGTTTAATTTTTGAACAATTCATTAGAAGAGGATTTCCCTTAGGGGGCCGGCCGAACCCTACAGGGTCGAACCCTAGGGGGTGTCCCTCCTAAGACCACCCTTCTGATCTTGTTAAATTTGTCTAAATCTGGTCAAATATTTTAAATTTAGTCAAATATTCTAAATCTGATCAAATCTTTATGTTTCCCTTTATTTTAGAAACTGAATCAAGTTGAATATTTGTTGGAGACAAAATATATAGAATATATATTTATTTATAGGAGCTAAAGATTTTCATAGATTGAGGGAGATCTAATCAAATCCATTTCCTTATAGAAACTGGATTCTTACCTTTCCATATATACATATAAGTATTCTTTAGTTAATTCCCCATTCACTTTCATGATCCCCTCTTGCTCCATCTTTTATTATTTTCTATCCTTTTCTAGAAGAAGAAGTCAAGCGTTCAAGCAAGCCAACGAGCGAAGCACGAAGGAGAAAAATTATAGAGGTGATTCCCTCTAGGTGGCCGAACCTTAGGTGGCGCGCGGCTGAACCCTAGGCGATTTTCTCTCGTCTCGAGATTTTGTCTTTTATTCGCTTTTTTGTTGATTGCCTCAATTTTTTGATTTTTTTTCTTCTGCTTTCTTCTTTTTAGATGACCCTTAATATCTCTTTTCTGGGCCAAGTCATCTCGTTGGACATTTGGCCTTCTTTTCCACAAGATATTTTCAAAAAAAGATCATTAATTCGTTCAAGGAAACCTTGTCACTTGGAGTTAAAATTCACCGCTCTCCTTTTCATTATGGTAAACATTAAATTTCAAATGTTTTATCTTTATTTTCTTGTTACATATAATTTTTATGTTGGATATTTTTTGTCGCAGGCTGATTCTGATGATCGCTTCACAGACCCAAAAATCGCCAGGGAGATCCCCTTCCTAACAGAATGGAGACATACTCATTTCTTCGGGCCATTCGATGCTTTTTGGGAATGAGTCAAAAACTATGATCATTCTGTTTTTCCTCTATCTGAAAATGAGGGTATAAATCTGTACGTTGCGTCTTACAAAAGTCTAGAATTTTTTTTCCGTTCTAATAGTATTTCTTGTATGTGTATTGAGAAACATATGTTTCCCTTTAGCTCGATCTGCGCGCCTCCTGTCTGACTTTTGCAATCGCCTCCAAGGATGACAACATTGGACTGATGAGATCCTCGAATATTTTAGACATGTGAGGATGTTTGAGGATTCTGGTATTCTCCGTTACATTCAACAGTTTCGGGACCTCCACATTCAACATGATCATGATCGATGCCCTTACTGTGACGCCCCCAAAATAGGTCCATTCTATCCAACCCATTTTGAGTCGTCAATAACATGGTACAGAAACAACTACAACTTTATTAATACAACCATAAAACTGTGAGTTTAAATACAAATATTATCTTTTAGACAATATCTATACCCAAATAAATCTTCATCACATTTATTGATACATTATTTTACAAAAATGGTGAGAACAACTAAACAACTCTCTCTAGAACATTCATTCCATACCCCGACTCGTACTTGCTACATTCTCGCCTCCTGAGAAGAAAAATAGAACAAAAAGGAAAAAGGTGATTTCAACTAGCCTAGTAAAGAATATTATGACTAAGATAATATACAACAAATTATCGTTAGTCTTCAACAGGGAAAAATCTGAGAGAATACACTAAACAACAAGTTTTAGATCAATATTCGCAGCAGAAATAATAATTCATAGAAGAGTTACGTAGAGGATGAAATCTACTAATATCTATGAATTTAACAGTCCATCGTCATTATTTTATCCCTGTAACATCAATCAATACACATCTTGAGTCAAATGTTCATCTTTGCACTACAGGCCAAAGATATTCATCATTGGTCATGTTCATCTCAACACCTGTACATCTTTGCACCACGGCCAAAGATATTCATAATAGAATCAACCATCTTTGCACTACATGCCAAAGATATTCAAGTATATCATCATTTAGGACTGAGGATGATGAAAAATATTTTAAAGAAAACGAATCCAGTGAAACAAAAGAACAATTTTTAAGGATTCATACTTTAAACAATCCAAGTTCAAAAATACTTTATAAATAACCAGAGTGAAGTAAAATTCAAGAATGAAGACCAAAACATAGATCCAATCAAAGATAGGAATTATAACAGACAATCTTGGACATAGAAAAGAAAATTTAATTTTTTTGTGAATAGTGTCGTATTCGTGAATAGTGCCGTATACGTGAATAGTGCCGTATACGTGAATAGTAACTCCGACACCAAAAGATAGAAATTTTACAAAAAACATCATCATGCTTCGTGAATAGTACTCGTGAATAATACTCGTGAATAGTAACTCATGAATAGTAACTCGTGAATAGTAACCCCGACATGAAAAAGTTCTAAATTTGATAAAAAGTTCCAACCAATATTTCGGCATAATAATATTGAAGAAATAATATCATTTGAGAAGAAAATAACATCCCTTACCTCGAAAGACAGTACTTCTAGTTAAAACCCGGATATAGGCTATGACTTGAACTTACACCGTATAACAATACTCAAAGTATACTCAAAATACTCACAAGAATATGCTCGATATTATAGAGAGAAAACTTCAGTTTTTGGTGTGATTTTCAATTCTAACCTAAGCACCCTATTTATAGGAAAATGCTTAGAACACCAAAGTAGAAAATTTAATAAATTAATATTATTTATTTTTTCTACATCTTCCTACGCATCAAGCATCTGAATTCAGGAACTTGACATGTGTTAAAGATGCCCACCAAACACAAAAAACGTTTTTCTTATTTAAATTATTTTAAACTTCCAAAAATTAATTATTTCGGAGCTTCGGAACTTCAATAATTCTTAATAAATAGCCCTTTTATCAGAAAAATTTGAAACTGGAAACTTTCCATAGGAAATTCCATTATCTACAACTTTGCAGAAGAATTGACCGAAATCCATAAACGGGCGATTTTACAGGCTATAATCAAATTTCAGTCAAGAAATGAGGTCCACCGACACACAAAACATGTGTTAAACAACTTTTGCAACAAAAGACTCTTCCTCCTCATATACTCATATATCCCACATTCATTATAAAAAATATCATCATTATTATATTATAATAATATAATAAAATATTCTTTTATTAAAAAAGATAAAATATCGATTTTCAACAATTGTCACTTTAAAAATTTTCTCCATCTATATCCACATAAAATCAATATTTTCCTCATCATATAAATCAATAATTAATTAATCACAAATAATATTACAGAATCACAGTACTGGCAGCCAGGCCGTTCTAAGGAAAAAAGAGGCTTTCCAATAAGAATTTCTCCTTATTGGCGCGCATTTAGGTGACCAAACCTCTCCTTAGACAGAACTTTCTAGACATTGCCAATAATGTTTTCTAATAATATTATTCAGATAATATGAATTATTGCTTCAATAATGGAAAATACTGTGTAGTGACAATTATTGAAACAACAGTAATATAAAATATCAACGCAACAATTATTGAATCAATAAAATAAAATACTGAACAATAATTATTGTAACAATTATTGAGTAGTGCCTTCTTACGTAAGAATCAATAATTGGTGTAATACCGTGTGTTACTGTGCAACAACGCGTATTACTGTGTTTTAACCACCGGGTATTCCAACAGTGCTTACGGTAACAACTACGCCGTTTATTTATAAACAACTTATACTTGTCGTTTTCTTCATTCAATCGCTTTCCGTTATGGGGCCCATAAAAGACTGCGCCGTCGTACGAATATTCCCCGACAGCAAGAATATTCCACGACCAAACAAATATTCCCCGACAACAATGAATATTTTATAACCACCTGCTTTTTTAAAATATTTGCGCATTTTACCCATAACTAACCACATTAATCAAATCAACCCTTACTATTTCAAAATGATAAATAGAGGAAACTAAATTTCATTTATTAATAATTTGGGGTCTTACACTTACACTACTGCTTTCTCATTGGTGCTCTTCTACTTGCACTTTTGTTAATATTTGGGGGGAATTCACCCCTACTCTTAAATGACGTCAATGCCACAGTAAGTTTCCTTTTCATCATATCTTTTACGAATTCCATTTCTCCTTTGAGTTATATACTTATTCTGATTTGTATTATGTAGCCTTCCTGCAGCCGCCTCCATTTTATGTGGTCCATTTTGTTTTTCTTCTAGGGATACCGAGTCTGTAACATATTTGATGGAAGCTTTCAAATAGGCCTCTATCTATACATCGTAGTTTTAGGGCGAAAAGCTTCTTCCTGACTTCGAGACTCCTAAACGACAAAATACTTCATGGATTTCTTGGGTGCACTATTTCTTTTGAGACTACAAAACTGGTCATTAGGATAACTCTATTTATTGTGAGTCAGTTCTTGACCTTCGTGTGGAATAATGTCCTTTCCCATTGGTTCCTTATCTTACCATGTGGCTATATCTTTTTATTTTTCTCTGGTTCACCATTATATGGTCTCGCTCGGCCCGTATGATCAAGTTGATCTCTCTGCTAGCTCATGGTATGCAGGTTCCCTTTGCTCATCTCTTCTTGGCGACTTTGTACCATCGTTTGGACGAAGATTTTTTTGCCATGAAGGAATCCGTCGAAAGGTACTCATTTCTAACTTTACTCATACTTGCAAATATTATCTTTTCACATTGTATATTCCTTTCACTCATCACTTTTTCTCACTTGTTTAGGTACGACGTGAATTGCGTCGTCCTAGAATCCTTTCTCCAAACCTTCCTTTTCGAGCGTTTTTGAGGCCACTCTACCTCCTTACATTTTTTATGGGGAAGAAGCCTCCACCGCCTTTCATATCACCGAATATTTTCGTACCTCATATTAGATTGATCATAAAGCTTCTTCGGACTTACGAGTCAATATCGATGATTTCTTATCTTTCATTACTTGTAAAGTGAAACTTTTAGAAGCAGGTGTAACTTTTTGGGTTTGAGTACTTAGAGTTAGGTGTCTCATTTACTTTTATAAATAAAAGTGTAACTTCTTCGATGACTATCTCATGCATAATATTTCATTACCCATTTCATGTTCAATGGGCCCGAGATAACATCTATTGAAAATGTTTATATCTTGTCATGTCAAGTTTGTTGAGTCTGTTTTTCCTTTCTCTTCACAACCACTTATCTTGTCCTCAACCACAAACTATTTCCACTTGGATCCCGCCAATTATACATTTTCCATCATCCAATAATCAGCCTCGGCCACTTTTCACGCCATCTAATGAGCGGTCTCTCTCTATGCCCTCACGCGATGTTCCGACACCAAATGCATCACCTAGACCCTCAAACATTCCAATACCTCTAAACCCATCTTCCCTCACCCTACTACCTACTTTCTCTCAATCATCTGCTACCACCATAAACCCTACTGAACCAAATATCCAACCATCTATACCCATCACCAAAACTCACAACACTCATCCGATGACTACTAGAGCCAAAAATTCTAGTCATAAACCTATCAAAAAACTTAATCTCATTGTCTAACTTTCTTAACCCGTAGAGTTGGAACCCACAACTGTAACTCAAGCCCTTAAAGATCCTAAATGACGTCAAGCCATGTCTGCAGAATATAATGCTCTTGTTCGAAACGGGACATGGGCGTTAGCCCCATCTGTTTCCTCCCAAAATATTATTGGATGCAAATGGATTTTGCGAACTAAACGCCACTCTGATGGTTCTATTGACAAGTACAAGGCTCGGTTGGTTGCTAAAATATTTCACCAACGACCTGGTGTCGACTATAATGATACATTAAGTCCAGTCATTAAGGCCACCATAGTCCGGCTTGTCCTCAACATTGCTATCAGTCGTCGTGGCTGGTCTCTCTGCCAACTTAACGTCAATAATGCCTTTTTACAAGGGCACCTCACAGAAGATGTTTATATAGCTCAATCACACTAGTTTGTTGATCCTGACTATCCTACTTATGTGTGTAAACTTCACAAAGACTTATGGTCTTAAGCAAGCTTTTCGTGCTGGTATAATGAGCTTCGTCAATTTCTTGTTGCGTCAGGATTTCAGAACTCACATGCAGATACATCTCTCTTTGTCCTCAACACTGGTAGTTATTGTGTATATCTTCTTGTGTATGTTGATGACATTATACTTACAAGTGGCAATAATGATAAGTTCAACCAGATTGTTAACTTTATTGCTCAAAGATTCTCCATAAAGGATCTAGGCCCCGTTGCTTATTTCCTTGGTGTGGAAGTCATTCCACATGAACATGGGATCATTCTTTCTCAACGTCGATACATCCTAGATCTTCTCGCTCGTACCAACATGATGGATAAAAAGTAGTTCTCACCCTTCTTCCAACCAGTCCACAACTTACACTACACTCGGGCTCAGCCCTTACGGATACAAACTGAATATAAAACCATTGTGGGCAGTCTACAATACTTGTCACTCACTCGACCAGAAATTGGCTTTACGGTAAACAAATTATCTCAGTACATGCATCGTCCAACCACCGACCATTGGGCTATTGTGAAACGTCTATTGCGATATCATTGTGGAACTTATGATCTTGGCATTTGTCTTTATCGTGACTCGCCATTGTCACTTTATGCCTTTTTTGATGCTGATTAGGCATTGCAACAAAGATGATTTTTCTTCAACTAGTGCATATATTGTTTATCTTGGTCGCAATCCTATTTTTTGGAGTTCCAAGAAGCGATTGCTCGCCCATCTATTGAAGCTGAATATAGGTCATTTGCTGCCACTGTTGCTGAATTAACTTTGGTGTGTTTTCTCCTTACAGAATTTCATATTCAGTTACCTCAGTCACCTGTGATCTATTGTGACAATGTCGACGCAACACAATTATGTTCCAATCCAGTATTTCATTCTCGCATGAAGCATGTTGCTATTGATTTTCATTTCATCTGCGATTAAGTTCAGACTGGGCTTCTACGTGTTTCTCAGGTCTCATTAACAGATCAACTAGTGGATGCCCTCACCAAACCACTACCGCAAGCTCGATTTCTTTCTCTCAGGGACAAGATTGGACTCTCCTCCTGGAGCTCCATCTTGAGGGGGCATGTTAGAGATAATTCTCACAATATTTGATCTATTTGTAGATATTTTATTTGTGATTTGATTTGATTTTTTGTACGTTTATTGTAGGAGGTTGTTTAGCTATTCCCCTATTAGAGGAAATTGTTTCGGTTTACCTTAATTAAGTGTCATGTACAATGTATATTTAAACAACTAGTCTACTATCACATACAACCCGTCACATACACTCACATGCATATTTTGATGGCCCACATGACTTGCTATAGTAAACTTAATTAATTATATTTAAACCAATATTGATCAATAGAAAAGTATGTCATATTCTCTCATATCCTCAAAGCACTATAGTTTGATGTATTTATATTTGTATCACACACTCTATAATGATTCACACACTAAATATTAGTTTTATAATAATTAAAAAATCATAAATATTATAATATGAGCTCAAACTTATGAGATCCTAAATATTATACAAACACTAGACCGAGTTACCAAGGGCGCTACCTCCTATAAGCCTTGCTCGCTTAACAACGAGTCGATTAATCGCTCACTTATCGGTAAACGAGGCTCCGACTATCCTATTGTAACCACCATTAATAATCCGACTGAAGTTCTAGTCTATTTTAACATGTAATAATCCCCAACAGTACTTAAAAGCAAGAGCTGTACTGTACTGCCTGGTTGTGTTTGAAGACATATGAGCCTAAAAAGTATGCAAAGAAAAGACAACAGGAGTACACATCATTTGGACAATGAGTATCATATGTATTGAACTATTGATGGAATAGAAAAATGATGGGAAAATGTTGAAACTCCATGCAAAACCCTGCAATGTCATACAGCTTCCAAATCAAATCAAAAGCATTACCATTTCAAAAGTGATTTGAATATAACTAAAGTATGATCCTCAGTTTTTTATTTATGGTATTGTTTTTGGAACATCTCAACTGCTTTAGTTAGTCAAAGACAAATTCAGTATAATCAGGAGAAGCCTTCCAGAAGGAAAATATTTTTATTTTTGACCATGCTAATTTTAGTCGTATGATCATATGCTTATAAGAGATTCATTCAGTAAATTAATTATTTAAAATAGGCCTTCATGACCAACAAATAAGGTCAAAATTATCAAACCCTCATGGTTCAATGATAAAAAAATTACTCATAAGATCTGATCCGGGTGTACGAGATTTTATGATTCATTCTTGCCAAAGACAAAAACGTTAAATTTCAATCGAATATAACAAATAAAAATAAAAATAAAAATAAATAATAATTAACTAATCAATATCCAATGATGATGAGATCTTGATCTCAGTCTTAATTCATCAGAACAACAAGTTTGACTTGCCTTCATTTAAAAGTCGGCCGTCCAAATCTAATGTAGCTTGCTAGCGCGTGCAATTCAATGTTTTTCAATTCTTCTTTCATGTAACGTGGATGCTTCAATATGGTATTAGAGAGGATAATTTTATTTAAATTTTAAGTTTTAGTAATTTATATATATGTATTTATAGTTCTAGTAATTTATGTCTATTTATTTATTTATATATGCCACACCGATGGTCGTATTGAGATCACCAAAGTTCACATCGGACACATTAAGTTCATATTTGATTATACAACGTTTGGAGTGTTTAATTAGTGCATTTAAAAATTCAAACGCATAATTTGAAAATCTTGTTCGTCTAAAAATAATTTATTTTAAACATATTATTTAACGTATAAACACAGTATTTTAGGTTTACATGAAAAAAATTATAAAGATAAAGTATAACTTCATTGCCATTCATGCAAATACTAATAGCCGAACAATTTTTGGAGACTCTTAACTTATTCATTGCCATTTATTTGAGTAGGATTTATCAATAGGGTTAATATGCAAGATAAAGTATAACTTCACTTAAATAGTGATCAAAAGCCTAAATTCTTGTGTTACTCAAATTTTTTAAGCTTATTGATCATTTTAATCTTTTTGTTCATACAAATTAATTATCCTTAATTAGCAACTCCTCATAATTCATATAATCTATAATAAAAAAACTTACTTGCCTAATCTAACTTTAAAACCAGAAGTATAACTTGGCGTCTTCGCCTCATACTATTTCTTCTATCTCACAATATATATATATATATATATATATATATATATATATATATATATATATATATATATATATATATATATATATATATATGGGAGCCCTTCCATAGCAACCGGTTGCTGTGAGTACTGTGCAACATCCCCTTTTTGTACCGTTGATAAACTTATTGGAAGGCTGAGATGAAACATAAATTTATCCCAGCCGGCACAACTTGTACCGGCTTTTATTTTAATATGAGGACCCCACCACAGTCAACATGTTGTCAGTTTATTGAAATAAAATGAATATTTAATATTAAATAATGCTCGACCGACACAGCTTGTACCGGCTCTGCCTTTTTTTATAAAATACTACCAACCGGGACAAGCTCTAACGGCTGTAAAAAAAAAAAAAAAAAAAAAAAAAAATCAAAACCGGGACAAGTTCTAACGGCTGTAAAAAAAAAAAAAAAAAAAAAAAAAAAATATCAAAACCGGGACAAGTTCTAACGGCTGTAAAAAAAAAAAAAAAAAAAAAAAAAAAAAAAAATCAAAGCCGGTAGAGCCTCTTACGGCTTGCACAAAAAGAAGTAAAAAAAAAAATTACACTATCACAATGCACAACCGGGACAAGTTCTAACGGCTGTAAAAAAAAAAAAAAAAAAAAAAAAAAAAAAAAAAAATCAAAGCCGGTAGAGCCTCTTACGGCTTGCACAAAAAGAAGTAAAAAAAAAAATTACACTATCACAATGCACAACCGGGACAAGTTCTAACGACTGTAAAAAAAAAAAAAAAAAAAAAAAAAAAATCAAAGCCGGTAGAGCCTCTTACGGCTTGCACAAAAAGAAGTAAAAAAAAAAATTTACACTATCCACAATGCACGAGTGAATTTTGACAAATTATTAAGAAGGCATATGAGACTATAAACCCAAAAGTAGTGGAAAGAAAGGCAAAAAAAGTTTGGAAATTTTTTATAACTCTTTCATTTAATAACAAATAAAGAATTATAATTCAAATAAAAAATAATATCCTATTTTATAATAAGAATTATTTGCTATTTTTATAAAAATATTTTATAAAAAATAAAGAATATAACCTATATAAAGTTTTGATTTTTTTTTTTTTTTTTTTTTTTCCAGCCGTTAGAACTTGTCCCGGTTGGTACCTTTTTTTAAAATTTTTTTTTTCCTGTACCGGCCGTAGGAAGCTCATACGGCTGGTATTAAAAAAATTATGTTATTCAAGCAACTCGCTGCTAAACAGACTCGAACACACAACCTCAAACTCCAAACCCACGTCATATGACCACCCGAGCACCACGGGCCTAGCTGTCAATATCAGCCAAGAAAATCACTTTACATTAAAACTTCAAGAGTGCACTCGAGAAAATCATTCCATCTAAAACTCATCGAAAATGTGCAATTTGTGGCTTTGAAACCGACCACGATAAGCGAAACCACTATCGAGTGCTAGGGATTCCTGAGCCAAAAAAATAGGCGTCGGTTGTATTAATCATTCTATGTTTTTTTTTCTTTTTTATGAAAATGAACATGTAATATGTACTATTTCTTTTGATATATTTATGCAGTACTAGTATTGGTATAATCGTTAGAACTTATAATATTGCTAATCACATTATTATTATTATAATAATACTTCACTACTTTTATAAATTCGATAGTGTGACATTATTATTATACTTCACTAGTTTTATTATTGTATAAAATCATTTCTTAATAATAAAATCATTGCTTAATATATAAAATCATTTGTAATAATCATTGCTTAATAAATATAGATATTAACTTATTTCTAAATATCAAACCCCCATATGTATTATATAGACTTGTTAATAATAATAAATCGTACTATAATAATAATAATGCAACAATTTAGATTTTTGGGGGATGGTGAAGTTTTAATGTAAAGTGATTTCCTTGGCTGATATTGACAGCTAGGCCCGTGGTGCTCGGGTGGTCATATGACGTGGGTTTGGAGTTTGAGGTTGTGTGTTCGAGTCTGTTTAGCAGCGAGTTGCTTGAATAACATAATTTTTTTAATTTTTTTAATACCAGCCGTATGAGCTTCCTACGGCCGGTACAGGAAAAAAAAAAATTTTAAAAAAAGGTACCAACCGGGACAAGTTCTAACGGCTGGAAAAAAAAAAAAAAAAAAAAAAATCAAAACTTTATATAGGTTATATTCTTTATTTTTTATAAAATATTTTTATAAAAATAGCAAATAATTCTTATTATAAAATAGGATATTATTTTTTATTTGAATTATAATTCTTTATTTGTTATTAAATGAAAGAGTTATAAAAAATTTCCAAACTTTTTTTGCCTTTCTTTCCACTACTTTTGGGTTTATAGTCTCATATGCCTTCTTAATAATTTGTCAAAATTCACTCGTGCATTGTGGATAGTGTAAATTTTTTTTTTACTTCTTTTTGTGCAAGCCGTAAGAGGCTCTACCGGCTTTGATTTTTTTTTTTTTTTTTTTTTTTTACAGCCGTTAGAACTTGTCCCGGTTGTGCATTGTGATAGTGTAATTTTTTTTTTTACTTCTTTTTGTGCAAGCCGTAAGAGGCTCTACCGGCTTTGATTTTTTTTTTTTTTTTTTTTTTTTTTTTTTACAGCCGTTAGAACTTGTCCCGGTTTTGATATTTTTTTTTTTTTTTTTTTTTTTTACAGCCGTTAGAACTTGTCCCGGTTTTGATTTTTTTTTTTTTTTTTTTTTTTACAGCCGTTAGAGCTTGTCCCGGTTGGTAGTATTTTATAAAAAAAGGCAGAGCCGGTACAAGCTGTGTCGGTCGAGCATTATTTAATATTAAATATTCATTTTATTTCAATAAACTGACAACATGTTGACTGTGGTGGGGTCCTCATATTAAAATAAAAGCCGGTACAAGTTGTGCCGGCTGGGATAAATTTATGTTTCATCTCAGCCTTCCAATAAGTTTATCAACGGTACAAAAAGGGGATGTTGCACAGTACTCACAGCAACCGGTTGCTATGGAAGGGCTCCCTATATATATATATATATATATATATATATATATATATATATATATATATATATATATATATATATATCTAATAAAATACAAATGATTTTGAATTTCCCGCTCACTCAATAAATCATCTGGGCCGTCCAAAGTTTGGGATAAATCCCACCGTTCATACATCTATCTAATAAAATACATCTATCTATCTAATAATCTAATAATAATTTAATAAAATACAAATGACTTTAAATTTTTCGCTCACTCAATAAATTATTTTGGTCGTTCAAAGTTTGAGATAAATTATATTGTCCATACAGTGCCGGAGGCACGGGACCCAGCTAGTATATATATAGAGTCCGGATCCAGTCGGGGATCCCGGACTCTATTAAAATACGGACCTTTTTTTTTTGCTTTTTTTTTTGAAACAACTAAAAAAAAATAAAAATTTATGGAATTGGAATTTTTACATAATACAGTGTTTTGGGCGTGATTTGGATGCCTATACCAAAATATTTCTGTACAGTCTGGGCAGACTGTACATACATTGGTTGGTATAGGTAATAAAAATACACCCAAAATATTATATTATGGAAAAATTTCAGTTCCATAATTTTTTTATTTTTAGTTCTACAAAAAAAAAAAAAATTTGGGTCCGTTTTTTGATCAGGTCCGGACTCCCGGACCTGATCTGTTGTGTATATATATATATATATATATATATATATATATATATATATATATATATATATATGAGTCTGGATCCAGTTCGGGATCCCGGACTCTATTAAAATTCGGATTTTTTTTTTGCTTTTTTTTGAAACAACTAAAAAAAAAAATTATGGAATTGGAATTTTTATATAATACAGTATTTTTGGCGTGATTTGGATGCCTATACCAAAATATTTTTGTACAGTCTGAGCAGACTGTACATACATTGGTTGATGTAGGTATTAAAAACACACCCAAAACACTGTATTATGAAAAAAAATTTAATTCCATAATTTTTTTAGTTGTTCTACAAAAAAAAATAGGGTCCGAATTTTGATCAGGTCCGGAACTTCCGGACCTGATCAGTTTCATATATATATATATATATATATATATATATATATATATATATATATATATATATCTAATAAAATACAAATGATTTTGAATTTCCCGCTCACTCAATAAATCATCCGGGCCGTCCAAAGTTTGAGATAAATCCAACCGTCCATACATCTATCTAATAAAATACATCTATCTATCTAATCTATCTAATAATAATTTTGAATTTCCCGCTCACTTAATAAATCATCTGGGCCGTTCTAAATTTGAGATAAATTTCACTGTCCATACAGTGCCGGAGGCACGGGACCCAACTAGTATATATATATATATATAACATATATATATATATATATATATATATATATATATATATATATATATATATATATATATATATATATAAAAGAGGGAGTAGTATGACTTAAGTTATATATATATACTAGCTGGGTCCCGTGCCTCCGGCACTGTATAGACAGTGAGATTTATCTTAAATTTTAAACGGCCTAGATGATTTATTGAGTGAGCGATAAATTCAAAATTATTTGTATTTTATTAGATAAATAGAGAGATGTATTTTATTAGATAGATGTATGGACGGTGTGATTTATCCAAACTTTGGACGAATAATATGATTTATTGAATGAGCGGGAAATTCAAAATCATTTATATTTTATTAGATAGATTTATTAGATATATGTATGGACGGTAGGATTTATCTTAAACTTTGGACGACCAAGATGATTTATTGAGTGAACAAGAAATTCAAAATCATTTGTATTTTATTAGATATATATATATATACCCCACCTCTAAAAGAGTAGCATAATAAACAAAGTACCAGATCTTTGTATCCGGATGGAAAGAGGGAGTAGTATGAAGTTTTATACATCCTTAAAAATAATTAAAATTTTTAAATATATGAGGACATGAGGTAGAATCACATGCATGATGAGACTAATGGCTGCGCCAAATTATAATAACAATGAATTCTTTGGAGTTATGTCCAAAAATAAATAAAATCTTTGAAGTCTCCAGTAATTAAAAAACAGTATATAGGTCCAGGGCAACATCAATTACGTACCAGAGTGGGGTCCTTCTCTTTGACAAGCCTATTCTTCAATATAAAAGGTTAACATGATTATTATACGGATGACCACATCATCTTTGACTATTTCATTGTCTGGGCCTTCTTTTCTCCACAATAATAGGGATAAAGTCACTCTAATAATATCAGTTAAGTTTTTTAAATTTAATTTATAAAATTTATTAAATGTAAATAAGTTTTAATTGAAACTTGTTTGAGAACAATCTCAGATCGTCTGAATTTTTTGAGCGAATATAATCCGAATATTAATAAAAAATTTATTTAATTTTAAAATTTGTTCATATTTAAATAATTAATATTTCATGTTCCGAACTCGAATAAAATTTTTAATTAAGCAAATACGAATTAAGTCCGAACTATTTAATTTATTTTACGGCCTTACACTCACATATCTCTGCTCCTGAAATTTAGTTCAAATCAGCATTAAATAATTATCAATTTAGAAAAACATGGTTGCCTTCAAATTCATGTCCAAAGTAAATGTATGCGACTTTTATTTTTAATTTTACTTTTTTATAATGTTTAGCCATTTGTCAGTTTTTGTAATCCCCTCTCCCTCTCCCTCTCCCTCTCCCTCTCCCTCTCCTATCATCATTTACCGACTACCGTGCTCAATTTTCAATTAAGTATTGCTTCTAATTTTGGCGGATGGATTGACCTTCATTCTCCTTCGTATGTTATATGTTACGTTAATTTTGTAGTAGTAACAGTGAGCTCTTCCGGTGTTTGTGAATTAAATAAGTTATTTTTTAAAATAAATAACTTCTAGATAAATAAATTTTTAGGTGTATTTAAATTTATAAAGTTTTCAAACGCACTAAATGTTAAAATACACATGCAGGTGAGTTGAAGACACACATTAAAGAAATAATAAACAACTGAAAGATCATTAATATATTAAATAAATTATACAGGAACATGTTATTATATAGAATAAAAAAAATTAATAATCATAATAATAAGTAGTTATATGAGAGAAGCTATCTTGTATGTATCATGCTTCCGCTGCGCTTAAGGGTGAAAGTCTTCAATTGTCTCTCTCAATCTTAGGATGAATGTATAGGTGTGTATAAAATTCTTGAGACGATAATTGGGACCAAACCCTAACTGTTTTATTTATACAATAGGTAAGGGTCAAAATCGTCCATCAAGATTATGAAATCCTAGGGCCCATTATGCCAAATACTATTAGAAATATTATTTATAGGCCACACAATTAATTACCAAACCCATAAATAAAGTGATTAAATTAATATAATATATAAGCCCAATAATTACATAAATAGTAGAGGCCACGTAAAGAATAAAATATTCTAACATTCTCCCACTTGACCAAAATACTATTTATATACAAAACATAACGCTTACAATCATTAATTTGGCCAAGTATTAATTTAATATCTACATCTCGTTCAAATAAAAATACCAATGTGAATTAATACAATTTTTGTGTCACTATTAACACAAGATCCCTATTAGTTACAGAATTAGTACTTTTATTAAAACAAAGATTAACATTAAGCATAACAAGTATGAATAAAATTTACATAAGTGGTAATAGATTAAACTCATTCATATGGTCCAAAATATAACCGTACCGTTTGCTCACAAGTTCTCAAATGTGCACAATAAAGAGAATAGCAAACCATAAACATAATGTGAAGTTCAAAACAACGAGCTCAAAATTGTTGTCTTATATCAAAATAACTTACTAATTAAGACTATCAGTTAAACCCATGCCGGCAACATGCTCTAAAAAGAGCTTGGGTGGTAAGCCTTTCGTAAGTGGATACGCTAACATATCATACGTACTAATATACTTAATGACAACACTTTGATCTTCAACTCTTTTCCTGACAAATAAGTACTTAGTGTCGAGGTATAGTCCATCACCACTCGAAATGGTGCTGTTGGACACACTAACATTAGAATTATTATCACAAAATACTTTTAATGGCCTTAAAATGGAATCTACAACCATAAGTCTTGAAATAAGATTCCTTAATAATATGGCGTGACAAGTAGCATGATAACAAGCTACATATTCTGCCATCATCGTGGAAGTGGTAGTTAACTCATGCTTATGAGTTCTCCACGAAATAAGGCCTCCTGAAAGCATAAAGATGTACCCTGATGTAGATTTTTTTTTTCGTCTTTACACTTAGCAAAATCAGAATCAGAATAACCAACAACTTTAAGGTTATCTGTTTTTCTAAATGTAAGCATAATATCCTTAGTACCATATAAGTAGCGTAAAACCTTTTTGGCTGCTTTCCAGTGATCCAAACCTGGATTTGACTGGTAACGTGCAAGCATACCAGTTACATATGCTATATCTGGACATGTACGAACTTGAGCATACTTTAGACTCCCAACCATAGAAGTATATGAAATTCATTTGATCACGTTCATGGTGGTTCTTAGGACATTGATATGAGCCAAATTTATCACCATTAACAACAAGGGCGACAATAGGGGAGCAATTTTGCATGTTGTATTTGTTAAAAACTTTGTCAATATAAGCTCTTTGGCACAATTCTAATATCCCACGAGACTTATCTCGATGAATTTCAATACCTATAACATAAGAGGTTTCACCGAGATCCTTCATATCCAAATTTCGAAAAAGAAAACGTTTGGTCTCATGCAACTGTTAGTGTTTATGCCCTAGAGGCCAATTATTTGATATAATTGCTTAACATTTTGATATTATATTTGATTGAATAAATAAATAGTTTTATTATGATTTTATTTACTGCGTAATATAATTGTTAACATAATAAAATTCCTTAGAACAGTGATACAAATTATATAGTTTCAAGTATGTGACTTGAACATGAGATTATATAATTACAATTAGTATCATTGTTCTTAAATGTCCCTAGTCGAGTATCATTGTTGATGGGACAACAATGATGCATTGAGACTAGTATGTGGATTGACTGATGACCAAATCTCATTTGTCATAAATATATGAGATATTAAGTCAATGCATAGGTACATGTTAGAGAACGATGTACTGGACAGACCCACCATGAGAATTCTATGTGGAGCATTATGCGAAGTGTCATTAGAAATTCTCATAGTGACAATGATGTAAAGGTCCTCCGACCTGAAATCACTATATTACTACACGGGAATTTATGTACTTTGATATCATCAAATGTCACCTTTAATAGGGTGGACTATAAATGTGATTATTGGGTACATCATGAATCGTGTGAGGAATATGAGTGATCTAGATGGAATTTAACCCTCCTATATATTAGGGATGATATCCATAGGCCTCTTGATTGAGTAGGACTATGAAATGCATGACCATGCTCAAATAGTGATTTGTTTCATATAGTCTACTCATTGATCAAGAAAACTCAGATCAAATTATAAAGAGTATGACACATTCCATGACTCGAGTTTAATCTAGGATATTAAGGTTAAAACGATTAAATTACATTAAAACATTGGTCACAAAAAGGTTGCATCGAATCATCGATCTTATTATTATTTGGGTAGCAGTGATGCATTACTAGATGCCGCTTGTGACGCCCCGAAAAATATGTATTCATCACCCATCTTGAGTCGCCAAATACATGGTACAAAATTCAAATACAACTTAATAATACAACTGTCGTGTAAAATACGACAAAACATAATCTAAGAGTTTTAATACGTGTAGGATTTCCAAGCCATAAAATCCTATTTTCCAACTTTATATACTTTATATAGGATTTCCAAGCCATAAAATCCTATTTTCCAACTTTTTTACTTCACATAACATATTTAACTCATATGTTTGTAACTAAACAATTTTCATGAAAAATACTAAATCTGCGACGCCCCCAAAATTAGGTATACATCACCCATCTTGAGTCGCCAGATACATGGTACAGAATTCAAATACAACTTACTAATACAACTGTCGTGTACAATACGACAAAACATAACTGTGAGTTTGAATACAATTATTGTCTACTAGAGATCATACAAACTCAAAAGGAGTCCTCAATACAATTATTGTCACACTATTTAACAGAATAGTGAGGACTACTAATACTATTCTCTGGTCCATCATTCCGTTCCCCGACTCGTCCCAGCTATATTCTCATTTTCTGAAGAGAACAGTGAAAGAAAGGGTGAGCTCAACTAGCCCAGTAAGAAATATTATGACTAAGATAATGCAGAATAAATTATCATTAGCCTTCAACAGTGTTAAACTGATAAAATACAATAACCATCAAGTTTAACTGTAGCGGAACCAGCAATCCATTAAAAGAGTCAAGTAGAAAATAAAAACTACTATCTTTTATGATTTAAAAGGTTTTTCATCATCGTTATAGCTGAGACTCAGCTTAATAAATATTCCACATCATCGAATCACCCCCGCACTACGGCCAAGGATATTCTTTAGTATCACGACCATAATTATTCATGCACTACGACCAAGAATATTTGTGTATTCATTAATGGTCATGATCATGCCAACAATTGTCCATCAATGCACTACGGGCCAATGAGGATTTTTAATTTTTACATCATTTGTAATATTACGGTCATGATTACACCGAATAATCCTTGGTCATAATCATACCAAGTCCATCTATGCACTACAGGCCACAGATGACTTTCAACAAAATATAAACATAAGGATGATGACAATGATATAAGAATTCAATAAAACAAGTTCAAGAATTATTTTATCCAGAAATTATTAACGTTCAAATTGTCAACACGATACTGTTTTGTAGAGTAAAATTCAAGAATGATCAGAAGAATATTTCCATGAAAGGATACTGGATGAAGCGCAAATATCAAGGATATTCCACTAAATTCGTGGAGTATAGAAGTCAAAGTTTTAACCAACTGAGTATAATAAAGAATGGGATAACAAAAAGAAATCACCATGCATGCGATAGACCGCACAAGCAGGTTATTCCAACAGAATAATAAATAACGGAACAAGGTCCGGCGTAAAACGCACAGACAGGATATTCCAACAGAATAATAAAGAATGGAACCAGGTCCGGTGTAAAACACACAGACAGAATATTCCCACAGAATAATAAAGAATGAAACCAGGTCCGGTGTAAAACACACAGACAGGATATTCCAACAGAATAATAAAGAATGGAACTAGGCCCGGTGTAAAACACACAGACAGGATGTTCCAACAGAATAATAAAGAATGAAACCAGGTCCGGTGTAAAACACACAGACAGGATGTTCCAACAGAATAATAGAATAATGTCACCAAGTATAGGGTAAACCGCGTATAAAGGTTATTCCAACAGAATAATAAGAAATGGAATAACAACAGTTCTCTTCATGAATAAGAAAGAATAACACCCCTTACTGGTACAACAAATAATGTTCCCTACCTTAGAAGAACTGGATATAAGTGAAGTAGCAGAACACTCTTCTTCTTTCTCTCTTATTTTCTATACTTTCTCTCTCTATAGCTTGAACGAATTCGTGAAAAATAATGAAGCCCTAGGCCTCTATTTATAGAAGATTTATTACTATTTACGAAAGTATTTACTATTTACGAAGGTAATTACTATTGACGAAGGTAATTACTATTTACGAAGGTAATTACTATTTATGAAGGTAATTACTATTTACGAAGGTAATTACTATTTACAAAGGTAATTACTATTTACGAAAGAGACTCTTAGATGATGACATATGGCCCCCCATAAATAATTAAACTTACCACACACGTCTAATAATAGACTCTTTATATACATCAAGGATTGAATAAAAATTATCAGAAATTATTTTATTTCTAATCAGCACATATATAATCTTTCAACAATTATTAATCATTTATAACTTGTCGTCTCAATTATTGTTTAAATAATATAACATATTATACAGATGATACTGTGACAATAACTGAATCAATAATATAAGAGATGATGCAGCAATTACTGTAGCAATAATTGAGTATAGCTGAGTGACTTCTCACGTAAGCATTAATAATCAATACCGTGTGCTACTATGCAACAACGCGTATTACTGTACTTTTACTACCTAGTAGTTCAACAATTTTAACGGTAACACCTCCGCCGTTATTTTTATAGAAAGATAATTTTGTCGTTTTCTAGCTACGACAATACTTTCGTTGTGGAGTCCACTAATGATTGTGTCGTCGTACGAATATTCCCCGACAAAAAGAATATTCCCCGACCAAACGAATATTTTATAACAACTTGCGTACTTTGCAAAATTTATAAATATTACCCACAACTATAACATTATATCAAATTTATTCCATAATATTCAAAAATAATAATTATAGAAAATTCATCTTTATTTATACAAACTGGGGTCTTATAACCTCCTCTTCTTATGAAATTTTGCCCTCGAAATTAGGGTACGTACCTGGTATGTCAAAGAGGTAAGGATACCTTGATTTCATTTCAGATTCTAACTCCCAAGTCATTTCCTCAACATCGTGGTTTCTCCACAAAACTTTGACTTGAGGTATAACCTTGGAGCGTAGAATATGTTCATTCTTATCCAAGATTTGAACAGGAATCTCTTCATACGTCAAATCTTCCGCTATTTCGTCCGGTTCTAACTCAATAATGTGGTTCGGGTCTTTCACATATTTACGTAACATGGATATGTGAAAAACGTTATGAACACGAGACATACTTGGCGATAAAGCGAGTCTATAGGCCACAGTTCCTACTCGATCGAGGATTAAAAATTGACCGATGAATCGAGGATTGAGTTTTCCACTCTTTCCAAATCTTGTAACTCCTTTCCATGGAGTAACACGTAACAACACATGATCTCCTATATTGAATTCCACGTCCTTTCGATGAAGATCAACATAACTCTTTTGTCGATTTTGTGAGGTTTTTATACGTTGTCGGATCGTTTGAATCTTTTTCGTAGTCATACGTACCAACTCCGGTCCCAACAACGTTGCTTCACCCACCTCATCCCAGCATACTGGACAACGACACTTTCTTCCATAAAACGCTTCGAATGGAGCCATGCCAATACTTGCTTGATAACTGTTGTTGTAGGAAAACTCCACCAATGGTAAGAAATTGTCCCAACTTCCCTTGAAATCAAGGACACAGAGTCTTAATAGATCTTCGAGAGTTTGAATAGTCCTCTCCGACTGTCCGTCCGTCTGAGGATGATATGCCGAGCTAAATCGTAAGTCTGTGCCCATAGCTTTTTGCAAACTAACCCAAAATCGTGAAGTAAATCTTGGGTCTCGATCAGAAACTATGGATACCGGCATACCATGCAGTCTTACAATCTCGTTTATGTACATATGAGCAAGACGTTCGAGTTTATAAGTTTCTCGTATCGGTAAGAAATGAGCAGACTTGGTCAATCTATCAACAATAACCCAAATCGCATCTATACCTTGAGAAACCTTAGGAAGACCGGTAACGAAATCCATGGTAATGTGCTCCCACTTCCATTCTGGAATTTCAAGTGGTTGCAATGGACCTTTTGGTACTTGATGCTCCGCTTTAACTCGTTGACAAGTTAGACACCTTGAGATAAACAACGCTATCTCTCTCTTCATATTGCTCCACCAAAATGTATGACGAATATCATGATACATTTTGGTACTCCCAGGATGGATTACAAACGGTGTATTGTGCGCCTCCATCATGATTTTATACTTTAAATCAGGGTCGTTAGGAACACAAAGTCTGGAGTTGACTCGAAGTATTCCTTCTTCATCGATTCTTGCTTCCGGCATAGCACCTTCTTGCACTTTCTTCCTCATACGCATCAGCTCCAGGTCTGTAGCTTGAGCAGCTTTAACTTTATCAATTAAAGTCGGTTCTACTCGTATATTCGCCATCGTCACATGCGTCCCTGGAGTCTTTAACTCTATCCCCATCCTTTGCAAGTCACACAAAATGGGCCCTAGCATTGACAATATCGCACTCGTACTTGCATGTGATCTTCTACTCAATGTGTCAGCTACCACGTTTGCTTTTCCAGGATGGTATTGGATGGTATGATCATAATCTTTCAACAGTTCAAGCCAACGTCATTGTCGCATGTTGAGTTCCTTTTGAGTGAAGAAATATTTGAGGCTTTTATGATCCGTAAAGATCTCCACTTTCTCCCCATACAAGTAATGCCTCCAAATTTTAAGTGCAAAGACAACAGCTGCCAACTCTAGATCATGAGTAGGATAATTCTTCTCATATTCTTTGAGTTGTCGCGAGGCATAGGCTATGACTTTTCCATGTTGCATGAGAACACATCCCAGCCCTTTGCCCGAAACATCACTGTAGATGACAAATCCCTCCGAGCCAGATGGTATTGTCAGAACAGGTGCTGAAATGAGTCTCTTCTTGAGTTCTTGAAAACTCTTCTCACATTCTTCGCTCCAATCGAACTTTGTATCTTTCCGAGTCAGCTGAGTCAATGGAGTAGCGATTCGAGAAAATCCTTCCACGAATCTCCGATAATAACCAGCTAAACCGAGAAAGCTACGTACTTCGGTCACTGATTTAGGTTGCTCCCAGCTTTGAATAGCTTCAATCTTTGCTGGGTCAACAGATATTCCATGACTTGATACCACATGCCCAAGGAATGCTACTTCCTCAAGCCAGAACTCGCATTTCTTCAACTTGGAATAAAGCTTATATTCACGAAGCTTTTGGAGTGTCAGCCTCAAGTGTTTCTCATGATCTTCACGACTTTTGGAATAAATAAGGATGTCATCAATAAAGACGACCACAAAGTGATCCAAATATTCCTTGAATACTCGGTTCATCATATCTATGAAGGCAGCAGGAGCATTAGTCAATCCAAAGGACATGACTAGGAATTCATAATGCCCGTACCGAGTTCTGAAAGCCGTCTTTGGAATGTCATCGGTTTTAATCTTCAATTGGTGATACCCGGAACGAAGATCGATCTTTGAAAAAAATTTGGCTCCTTGCAACTGGTCAAACAGATCATCAATTCGTGGCAATGGATACCTATTTTTGATGGTGACATGATTCAACTCCCGATAATCAATACAAAGTCGCATACTCCCATCTTTCTTTTTCACGAATAGAACATGAGCACCCCAAGGAGAAGTACTAGGACGAATAAAACCAATGTTTAATAATTCCTGCAGTTGGGTTTTTAACTCCTGAAGTTCAATAGGAGCCATTCGATATGGGGCTTTAGAAATGGGTTTTGTACCGGGTTCAAGGTCGATACAAAATTCAATCTCACGCTCTGGGGGTAGGCCAGGAAGTTCTTCGGGGAATACGTCAGGAAATTCATTAACAATAGAAATATCGTTCAAAACTGACGTATTTTTGTTTAAATCTGTGACATGAGCTAAGAAAGCTTGACATCCGTTTTTCAATAAACGAATTGCTTTATGGATTGAGATGACCGTGATTGATTTTAATGGTTTGGTCGCTTAAATTCGCATAATAGGTTGATTAGGAATATGAAAGCTAACAACCTTACGAAAACAATCAATTTTTGCATAATGAGTAGTTAACCAATCAATCCCTATAATCACGTCAAATGCAAGTATTTTCAATGAAATAAGATCGACAGGTAATGTGAGGGTACCGATTTGAACCAAACAAGACTTCTAAACAGTGGATGTAATGAAGGTTTCTCCCAACGGAGTTTCCACAGATAAGTCAAAGTCTAATTTCTCCGGAGTCAAATTTAATCGATGAGCGCAAGTAAGAGAAATAAAAGAATGGGTAGAACCGGTATCAAATAAAGTATAGACTTAGTTAGAGTTTATGATAAGCTTACCTGTGATGACCTCATTCGGGTTCCTTGCTTTCTGGGAGGTCACAACAAACGCTCTCCCTTGCACTACCGGCTTTGACCTTTCTGGGACGGCCTTTGGTGCCTCCATCCTAGCTGAATTTGTCTTTGGTAAACGACAAAATCGGGCCAAGTGACCTTCTCTTCCACAATTATAACATGCTTTGGACGGCATCGTGCAATTTGGACTGATGTGTCCTTCCCCTCCGCATTTGAAGCATATGATAGGTGGTCTTTCTCCTTCCTTAACAACGGGTGCTGGTGCTGACGTCTTTCCATCATTGTTGAATCTCCTCTTTTTGAAATGTCCATTCTTATTGTTTTGGCCCTGATTCCCACCGAAGTGGTAACCATTTCTGGCCTGTTGATTCCCTCCACGCTTGTTGTCACCGCTTCGATGACCACTCTCGCTGGTATTATAATTTTGCCGGCTGCTCTCTTTTAGTTGAGTTGACTCGTTATCGCGCACCAATAACTGAGCCCTATTTACAACATCTGAATACAAACACAGTTTATGAGAAATAAGATGTTGACGTATCTCCGGCTTCAAACCTCTTAAAAACATTCGCGCCATTCTCTTTTCATTATCCACCAAGTGGGACGCAAACCGTGATATCTCTGCAAATTTTGCCTCGTATTGCGACACGGTCATATTATTTTGTTCCAACTTAATAAACTCCACCTCCTTCATGTGGAGAATACTTTCGGGAAAGTATTTGTCATTGAACAGCTCCTGGAACTTCTCCCAAGATATCTTCAGTACAGCAGGTTGAGTACGTTTTACCGATTTCCACTAGTAATCTGCCTCTCCGCGCAACATAAAGGCGGCAAAGGGAACCTTTTGCTCCTCGGAGCATCCCAAGACATCAAATATCTTGGTGATCTGCTTTATCCATATTTCCGTCATAAGTGGTTTTGGCTCTCCCTTAAACTCCGGTGGTCCCAGCTCCTTGAACTGTTTAGCGGTGACCGCCCGAGAGTTTCCCGTGTTTCCATCTACGTTTTGGACAGGAGTCGCTCTCGCCTGCTGTTGCATGAATTGCATAAAACCTCTGAACATTTGATCATTCATCATTTGGTCAGTGTTGTTGTTTGCATGAGGATTCTCGTCTTCCTGATGCACATTATCCTGATTATTGATATGTGGTGAATCAACGATCGCCTGTGCTCCATTGCTATTCTCAACATTCTCAGATGTCATTTTCAGATACTGCCACAAAACAAAAGGTTAATTGACATGTAACATATTATCCCTATATTCTGACCGACCAATAAAATAGCACATAAACTTAGGTAGGTCATACTAGCGAAGAAATTCCCCGTCTCTCCCCTCCTAGTACTATTCTCACATCTTAGCCAGGGATCATATCCCTAAGCTCTGATACCAACTGTGACGCCCCCAAAATTAGGTATACATCACCCATCTTGAGTCGCCAGATACATGGTACAGAATTCAAATACAACTTACTAATACAACTGTCGTGTACAATACGACAAAACATAACTGTGAGTTTGAATATAATTATTGTCTATTAGAGATCATACAAACTCAAAAGGAGTCCTCAATACAATTATTGTCACACTATTTAACAGAATAGTGAGGACTACTAATACTATTCTCTGGTCCATCACTCCGTTCCCCGACTCGTCCCAGCTATATTCTCATTTTCTGAAGAGAACAGTGAAAGAAAGGGTGAGCTCAACTAGCCCAGTAAGAAATATTATGACTAAGATAATGCAGAATAAATTATCATTAGCCTTCAACAGTGTTAAACTGATAAAATACAATAACCATCAAGTTTAACTGCAGCGGAACCAGCAATCCATTAAAAGAGTCAAGTAGAAAATAAAAACTACTATCTTTTATGATATAAAAGGTTTTTCATCATCGTTATAGCTGAGACTCAGTTTAATAAATATTCCACATCATCGAATCACCCCCGCACTACGGCCAAGGATATTCTTTAGTATCACGACCATAATTATTCATGCACTACGGCCAAGAATATTTGTGTATTCATTAATGGTCATGATCATGCCAACAACTGTCCATCAATGCACTATGGGCCAATGAGAATTTTTAATTTTTACATCATTTGTAATATTACGGTCATGATTACACCGAATAATCCCTGATCATAATCATACCAAGTCCATCTATGCACTACAGGCCACAGATGACTTTCAACAAAATATAAACATGAGGATGACGAAAATGATATAAGAATTCAATAAAACAAGTTCAAGAATTATTTTATCAAGAAATTATTAACGTTTAAATTGTCAACACGATACTGTTTTGTAGAGTAAAATTCAAGAATGATCAGAAGAATATTTTCATGAAAGGATACTGGATGAAGCGCAAATATCAATGATATTCCACTAAATTCGTGGAGTATAGAAGTCAAAGTTTTAACCAACTGAGTATAATAAAGAATGGGATAACCAAAAGAAATCACCATGCATGCGATAGACCGCACAAGCAGGTTATTCCAATAAAATAATAAATAACGGAACCAGGTCCGGCGTAAAACGTACAGCCAGGATATTCCAACAGAATAATAAAGAATGGAACCAGGTCCGGTGTAAAACACACAGACAGGATATTCCCACAGAATAATAAAGAATGGAACCAGGTCCGGTGTAAAACACACAGACATGATATTCCAACAGAATAATAAAGAATGGAACTAGGTCCGGTGTAAAACACACAGACAGGATGTTCCAACAGAATAATAAAGAATGAAACCAGGTCCGGTGTAAAACACACAGACAGGATGTTCCAACAGAATAATAGAAGAATGTCACCAAGTATAGGGTAAACCGCGTATACATGTTATTCCAACAGAATAATAAGAAATGGAATAACAACAGTTCTCTTCATGAATAAGAAAGAATAACACCCCTTACAGGTACAACAAATAATGTTCCCTACCTTAGAAGAACTGGATATAAGTGAAGTAGCAGAACACTCTTCTTCTTTCTCTCTTATTCCCTATACTTTCTCTCTCTATAACTTGAACGAATTCGTGAAAAATAATGAAGCCCTAGGCCTCTATTTATAGAAGATTTATTACTATTTCTAATTAATTTCTTAAGAAATTAGCTACCTCAAGTTTAACTCCAAAAATTCCCAAATCTTGGCAGGATCTTACACATGTTAACGTGAGCTTCCAGTTTAAATTTCATGGTCATCGGAGTTATAGAACTCTGGTTATATCATTTTTCGTTGAAAAAACCTAAATATTGAAATGGTCATAACTTGCTCATTTTAAGTCGGAATGAGCTCATTTTTGGACAGTAGGTACTTTATACTATATACTTTCATGTCCCAAAAGGCCGAAATTTTTGTCATAAATTAAGTGGCCGAAACAGCCCCTTTAAGTTTCTGGGCACTAGCATTTTCCTCTTTTGCAGCTTTGGACTTCTTTGTTAAAAACAGTCCACACGAAAAACTACAACACATTTTCTAGTGATTCCACTTGGATAAGTTATATAACTCATAGATCTAACTCTAGAACTTGACCACACGAAAAAATTTGAAATATAATAGGAGATATGGTCAATTGAATTTCATGTTCCGTTTTCACCAAAATCTAATTTTTCAACCCTTTGTGATTTCTAAGAAACTTTCATGTTTTCACATAATAACCAACATAACTCATCATAACACTTACTAATACCACATATACCCATGATTTTTATTCAGTCTAATGCTTTTATTATGACTCTCATCATAATCAGCATAACTAGATCATTTCTATAATTTAATAAGAAATGAATACGAAGGATCATTCACCATGCATGTGGTAATCCACATAGAAAGGTTATTCCAACAGAATAATAAAGAATGAAATAACAGAAGGATTCACCATGCATGCGATAGAGACCACACAGACATGTTTGTAAATTACCATCCATGTCGGTTTTCTTCTTGAAAACCCACTTGCACCCTAATGGTTTTACCCCTTCGGGTGGATCAACCAAAGTCCATATTTGGTTAGTATACACGGAGTCCATTTCTGATCTCATGGCTTCAAGCCATCTCTCAGAATTTGGTCCATTCATAGCTTCTTGGTAGGAAGCAGGCTCATCCTGATCTATGAGCATCACATCGCCGTTTTGAGTCACAAAATATCCATAATATGTCTCGGGCTCTTGGCGTGTCCTACCAGATCTACGAATTCCTTGTGTAATTTGAGCAGGTTCACTTTCCACAACATCTTGTAGTTCCTGCTCACGTTCCAACTCAGTTTCAATGATATTCTGTGGTTCTCGAATTTCTTCGAGTTCTACTTTCCTCCCATTGTTTCCTTTAGAGACAAATTCTCTTTCTAGAAAAATACCAGTTCGAGCAACAACCACTTTGTTCTCAGAAGGTTTGTAGAAATAATACCCTTTTGTTTCTTTTGGGTATCCCACAAAATTACATTTGTCAAATTTGGGTCCGAGCTTGTTAGAATCCAGACGTTTTACAAACGCCTCGCAACCCAAAATCTTCATGAACGACACACTAGGACGTTTCCCAGTCCACATCTCATATGGTGTCTTCTGAACCGTCTTTGTAGGAACACGGTTAAGTGTGAATGCAGCTGTCTCTAGGGCATGACCCCAGAAGCTTATTAGAAGATCTGCATGACTCATCATTGATCGTACCATGTCCAACAAGGTTTGATTCTTCCTCTCAAACACACCATTCCATTGTGGTGTTCCAAGTGGAGTGAGCTGTGATATAATACCACACTTCTTTAGAAGGTCATCAAAGTCTTGGCTTAAGTATTCACCTCCTCGATCAGATCGAAGGGCTTTTATGCTTTTGCCAAATTGTTTGTGAACTTCATTCTTGAATTCCTTGAACTTTTCAAAGCATTCGGATTTGTGTCTCATAAGATACACATATCCATATCTACTGAAGTCGTCAGTAAATGTAATGAAGTAATAAAACCTACCTCTTGCTAACGAACTCATGGGTCCACATACATCACTATGTATAAGTCCCAATATATCGCTAGCCCGTTCACTGTGTCTAGTAAAAGGGGCTTTAGTCATCTTGCCTAATAAAAAAGATTCGCATTTTTCATATGATTCAAAATTAAATGAATCCAAAAATCCATCTTTATGGAGTTTTGATATGCGTTTCTCATTTATATGGCCCAAACGACAGTGCCAGAGATATGTCAGATTTGAATAATTTGATTTAAATCGTTTTGTATTTATGTTATAGATAAGCATTTCCAAATCAAGAATATAAAGACCATTAAACAATTGTGCAACACTATAACATATATCATTTAAGTAAAACGAACAACGGTTGTTCTTTATTATAAATGAAAAACCTTTCTTGTCCAAACAAGAAACAGAAATAATGTTTTTGCTTATAGCAGGCACAAAATAACAATCTTCTAATTCTAAAACTAGCCTAGAGGGCAAAGATAAATGATAAGTTCCTACAGCCAGTGCATCAACTTTTGCTCCATTCCCAACACGTAGGTCAACCTCTCCTTTTGCCAAAGTTCTACTCCTTCGGAGTTCCTGCACACTAATAAAAATGTGAGAACCACATCCAGTATCCAATACCCATGATGTAGAAGTAGACAAATTGACTTCTATAACATATATACCTGAATCAGAAGTCCCAATTCCTTTCCTTTTCTTCACTTCTTCCAAATAAGCAAGACAATTATTCTTCCAGTGTCCAGGTTTTCCACAAAAAGTGACAATCACCTTCTTTAGCCACTCCGCCTTTAGGCTTTAAAGCCTGTTTGGTTTTGAAATTGGGTTTGGCACCAGATTTAGATCCTATCTTCTTCTTGCCTTTCCAATCTCCCTTAGCATTCCCCTTTTGCACCATCATTATGGGAGCAGGTCTTGCCTTTTTTATGTTGTTCTCGGCAGTTCTTAACACGCTCAACAACTCAGTAAGGGGTTTCGCAATTTCATTCATAAGATAATTCATGACAAATTGAGAATAACTGTTGTTCAGGGATTGCAAAAAAGATCTTTTTGGGCCTCCGGAGTGATTGGAAAACCCAACCTATCAAGGTACTCAATATACCCAATCATTTTCAGCACATGTGGACCAGCTGGATCACGTTCACCCATTTTGCAGTGATACAATGCCTTGCTTGTATCATACCTCTCCTGTCGAGCATGCCCTTCGACCAATTTTTTGAGATGCTTGATTATCTCATAAGCATCCATCAACTCATATTGCTTCTGAAGCTCATCGTTCATGGTTGCTAGCATGAGACAACTCAAGTCCAGAGCATCATCTTGATGCTTCTTGTAAGCATTATGCTCCGGACGTGGTGAAGTATCAGCTGGTGCTACAGGAATGGGATTTTCATTGACATATAGCTTACACTCTTGTTTGAGGACAATCCTCAAGTTCCTATGTCAGTCAAGGAAATTAATTCCACTCAGCTTGTCCTTTTCAAGGACTGATCGTAGTGAAAGACTACTTGTATTGTTGTTGTTTGCCATTGATATCTACAATTTACAAGTGTAAAAAATAAAAAGTCAAATTGCAGAGTTGATATTATGTAATTGATAATAGTACATTCAAAATATACCTCCCACTATTTTATTCAAATTAATAGCCCTCACCATTAATTCGGAAAACATTTTTCAATTAAATCTTTCTAGTGAGCCAAGATCCATATTTCATTATGCCCTAAGTTAGCTTTAGCTAATATCTTAAAACACAATTATTTAGGTAGACAACCCTTTTTATTAGTTATATTATATATAACTCTTGGATAGTTTGGTAAGCAACAATTGTTTCTAGTCCATCTAATGGTACCTACCAAACTCTATGCCTCTAAGTCCACAATCCTATTGAGATAACTTAGTTAAGTCGGGCCCAATGATTTTAACAGTTTGGATATCACAATTATCCTATCGCATTTTACCTAGATAAATAGGGTACTTTGCTTTGGCAAACTTACATCTATTGATCAAGGTCTTGATGAGTGTTATTCATTGGAAGACATCTGATTTAGAATTAATAATTTAATGAGGGATTTTATTAATAAATTTAGATCTCACCAATTTTAATCTTATTAAGCATGCACATTATTTATCATATCATATCGCATACAAGCATAAATAAAGTGTAAAAATAAATGTGTCACAGTTATGGCCCAATCCACTGTCAATCTTTTCAAGCTAATGAAAGATTGAAGGTCAATCTAAGGTGGTAAAAGATCTTAAAATAAATAGCTTCCTTGGATCTTCCTCAAGCATGTGCCTCCTCTCCATCATCATCTTTCCATCGTGTCCTTCATCTTTTCATCTTCATCGATTACAGATTATTACATGACATAAAGAAATCTCGAGTTACATTCGAGGGGATTTAGATGAGAAGAGAATTTTACATTAGAATTTATAGAAAGGCACGACATGCAAGCCGTATTTCAAAACCAAAACCACTAACCTATGGGTCAAAAGGCCATAACTGTGCACCATGCATATCACAATAAGCATATAACAATTTATATAAAATTAAAGAAAAATATATATAACAAATTGGGGTCACGACCATCGTGCGCTACGACCGGGGGGGGGGTCCAAGGGGGGTCTCCCCCCTAGCGGTGGCCCCTGAAAAAAAATTTTGAACAACAATCTGTATTGCAGAATTTTTCCAAATGATTCTCTGAAACAGTTTCAGAATCACGTATTTTAATCCACCAAAATAGTCATAATAACAATACACCCGATACATATCATATATGTCCAGTTTCAATTAATCATATTAAACTGAATACTGTTATTACGCCATATAAGATACAATTAACAGAACAACATATACATGCATATCTATTAATGATATTCATAATGCCAGAATATGTCGATTACAGAATATCATATACTCAATTAACAGTTCGGTAAAATTGTATCATCATATATCATATATATCGAAAACAATATAATCAATTTCAGATCGGTAAAATTGTATCATCACATACCATATATATCGAAAACAATTAAACACGTTATCTGAATTAATCGTTTCGGAAGTAGATCTGATACCACTGTAAGGGTTCGACACATAAAATGCAACGAAAATAGAACAATTCAAAGCAATTTCTGAAACCCAAAAACAGGATCCATGCGAAACGGAAATTAATCCAGTGGTTTAGAAATTATACCGATTATTTCGGTTGAATCGATGCGGTCGAATCTCCAACGTAATTCAAACGGACTGCGACTCTACGGTATCCACACGAACGCTCCGCACGAATCGTCCTACGATCTGCAGAAGAAGGAATTGCGGTACTAGCCACCAAAAGGAATGGATTTTCTGTTTTTCTCTAGTCTCTCTCTAAGAGCGGCTATGGTTTTTGTTTTTGATTATGATTTAACCCTAAGTAGCTGCTATATATCATATATATAGTAGTTAAAAGGAATTAATCAAATCAAAATCTAATTTCATAAAATCTGAATTATATATATATATATATATATATATATATATATATATATATCTTAATTAAGTCTTACTTAATTAATATATATATATATATATATATATACAAATTATCCTTTTAATTTAAATTAGTGATTTAAACAATATTAATCATTTTAATATATTTAAATCCTTATAATTTAAATTAATTCCCTTTTAATAACGTTCTATGTGTGTGACCCTATAAGTTATTATTACGTTGACAATAATTTTAAAATCATATTATAAAATTATAAACAGTGAGCGGCATCTAGTAATGCATCACTGCTACCCAAGTAATAATAAGATCGATGATTCGATGCAACCTTTTTTTGACCAATGTTTTAATGTAATTTAATCCTTTTAACCTTAATATCCTAAATTAAACTAGAGTCATGGAATGCGTCATACTTTTCATAATTTAATCTGATTTTTCTTGATCAATGAGTAGACTATATGAAAAAATTACTATTTGAGCATGACCATACATTTCATAGTCCTACTCAATCAAGAGGCCTATGGATATCACCCCTAATAAATAGGAGGGTTAAATTCCATCTAGACCACTCATATTCCTCACACGATTCATGATGTACCCAATAATCACTTTTATAGTCCACCCTATTAAAGGTGACATTTGATGATATCAAAGTACATAAATTCCCGTGTAATAATATAGTGATTTCAGGTCGGAGGACCATTATATCATTATCACTATGAGAATTTCTAATGACACTTCGCATAATGCTCTACATAGAATTCTCATGGTGGGTCTGTCCAGTACATCGTTCTCTAACATGTACCTATGCATTGACTTAATATCTCATATATTTATGACCAATGAGATTTGGTCATCAGTCAACCCACATACTAGTCTCAATGCATCATTGTTTTCCTATCAACAATGATACTCAACTAGGGACATTTAAGAACAATGATACTAATTATAATTATATAATCTCATGTTCAAGTAACATACTTGAAACTATATAATTTGTATCACTATTCTAAGGATTTTTTATTATGTTAACATTTATATAACGTAGTAAATAAAACCATAATAAAATCATTCATTTATTCAATCAAATATAATATCAAAACGTTAAGCAATTATATCAAATAATTAGCCTCTAGGGTATAAACTCTAACAGATATGACAGTGACTGATTTTAGTGGTTTAGTTGTTTGAATTCGTATGACAGGTTGGTTAGGAATATGAAAACTAAAAACCTTACGAAAAATAATCAATTTTGGCATGATGAGTGGTTAACCAATCAATTTCTAAAATCACATCAAAAGCAAGTATTTTAAAGAGATAAGATCAACATGTAATGTGATAGTGCCAACTTGGATCAAACAAGATTTATAAACTGTAGATGTAACGAAGGTTCACCCAACGGAGTTTCAATAGATAAGTTAAAGTCCAATTTCTCCGGAGTCAAGTTTAAACGTTGAGCACAAACAGGAAAGATAAAAGAATGGGTGGAACCGATATCTAGTAAGGTATAAACTTTGCAAGAGTTAAAGATTAGCTTACCCGTGATTACCTCGTTCAGGTTTCTCGCGTTTTGGCCAGTTACGACAAACGCCCTTCCTTGAATCATCGACTTTGTTTTGTCCGTAGTCGCCTTTGGTGCCGCCGTCCCAGTTGGACTTGACTTTGCTACCAGACAAAATCGGGCTATGTGACCGTCTTTTCCACAATTGAAACACACCTTGGAAGGCTGTGAACAGTTTGGACTTATGTGTCCCTCCTCTCCGCATCTGTAGCATCTAACTAGTGGTCGTTCTCTTCCCTTAGAATTTATTGTTGGTGCTGGTGCTGATGTCTTTCCTTCATTGTTGAATCTCCTCTTTTTGAAATTTTCACTTGACCCACTTCTCCTATTGTCATGGCCACGATGACCACCCGAGTGGTTACCGCTTTTGTCCATATTTTTCCCTCCTCGCTGGTTATCATCACTCTGATGACTGCTGTCACAGGTATGACCCTGGTTGTGGTCCCTCAGTTGAACATACTCATTATCACGCTCTAATAATTGATCCCTGTTTACAACATCTGAATATAAAGAAAATTTATGAGAGATAAGATATTGCCGAATCTCGGGTTTTAGACCTCTCAGAAACATCCGCGTCATACGTTCCTCATTTTCTACCAAATGAGGCGCAAACATGGATAACTCCACGAACTTCACCTCGTACTGGGACACCGTCATGTTGTTCTTTTCCAGACTAATAAACTCTACGTCCTTCATATGACAAATACTTTCAGGAAAGTACTTGTCATTGAACAATTTCTAAAATTTTTCCTAAGACATGTTGAGTGCGGCTGGCTGGATACGCTTCACAGACTCCCACTAGTAATTTGTCTCACCACGGAACATAAAAGTGGCGAATGGAACCTTTTGTTCCTCCGTGAAGCCCAAGACATCGAATATCTTAGTCATTTGCTTAACCTACGTTTTCGCCTTAATCGGATCGGGCTTTCCCCAGAAATCTGGTGGTCCCAACTCCTTGAACTGCTTGGCTGTGATAGACCGTGCGTTGCTATCATTTCCACTCGTATTTTATACACGAGTCTACCTTGTCTGATTTTGCATGAACTGTAAAAAGCTTCTAAACATCACATCATTCATCGTTTGCTCGGTAGTGTTGTTTACAGGAAGAATATTGCCTTCATGTTGTACGTTCTCTTGGTTGGTAATCAAAGGTTGTTCCACAGTCTCATAGACTCCATTGTTAATGTTCTCAGCTGCCATTCTTAAACAACCATAAAACAGGGGTTAATTAAACAAATTAACATATCACATAATATCCCTATATTACGACCGACCAACAAGTAAGTTTAGGTATGACACACTAGCAAAGGATTTACTCATCTCTCCCCTCCTAGTTCTATTCCCCGATCTCCGCCAGAGACCATATCCCTAAGCTCTGATACCAACTGTGACGCCCCCAAAATAGGTATACAACACCCATTCTGAGTCGCCAAATACATGGTACAGAAAAACAAATACAACTTTATTATTACAATTGTCGTGCAAAATACGACAACACATACTGTGAGTTTAAATACAAATATTGTGTTCTAGACAATATCCACACCCAAATAAAGTCCTCATTACAATTATTGATGTAATATTTTACAAAAATAGTGAGGACTGCTAAAACAACTGACCAGGACCATCACTCTATACCCTGACTGGTTCCTACTATGTTCTCGCTTCTTGAGAAGAAAAATGGAACAAAAAGAAAAAGGGTGAGCTCAACTAGCCCAATAAAGAATATTATGACTAATATAATATACAAAAAATTATCCTTAGTCTTCAACAGGGAAAAATATGATAGAATACAATAGACAACAAGTTTTAGATCAACAACTGCAGCGAAAACAACAATTCATTAGAAGAGTTAAGTAGAGAATCAAATCTACTATCATCTATGAATTTAAAAGTCCATCATCAATATTTTATCCCTGTAATATCAATCAATATACATCTTGCATCAAATATTCATCATTGCACTACGGGCCAAAGATATTTATTTGTATCACCAGTTGGTCATGTTCATCTCAACACCTGTTCATCTTTGCACTACGGCCAAAGATATTCATCAGGTAATCATATATCTTTGCACTACAGGCCAAAGATATCCTTTAAGTATCACCATTAAGGACTGAGGATGATGAAAAATATTTTAGAGAACGAATCTAGTGAAACAAAAGGGCAAATATTAGGGATTCGTATTTCGGTTTATCCAAATTCAATAATACTCCATAATAACCAAGTGTGAAGTAGAATAAAGATCAAAACATGGATACAATCAAAGATAGTAACCATAAAAGACATCTGGAAGAAAAAGAGAAAATTTCATTTTTCGGTGAATAGTGCCGTATTTGTGAATAGTGCCGTATATGTGAATAGTAACCTCGACACAAAAAGTTTTAAATTTGATTAAAAGTTCAGATCAATACTTCGGCATAATGATATTGAATGAAATAATATCATATATGAAGAAAATAACATCCCTTACCTCAAAATAATCGTACTTCTGACTGGAATACTGGATATAGTGCTGAAGGAACTTGCACCGTATAGCAACACTCAAGTATCAAAATACTCACAAGAATACGCTCGATAATATAGAGAGAGAAAGAGAGAAAACTTTGTTTCTCGTGTGATTTTCAATTTTAACTTAACCCTCTATTTATAGGAAAATGTTAGCACGCCGAAGCAGACTTGACCTGCTACCTGATGGCTTTACCTACTACTATTGCCACCCACCACATTTGAAATTCAATTGAGCACATTTCTTACCAACCAATTCTAGAATTTTCCAAAATGTTTTATCATTTAAACAATAATCATAAACTTTAACAATTCATAGAAAATAGCCCGTTTATCAGAAAAATATGAATTTTATGTCCATTCCACACGAAATCGAATTCTCTACAACTTTTCAGAAGAATTTTTTCCAAATTCCAAACAGAAAATATCCAAAATCCACAAACGGATGATTTTTAATACCTCCAATCTGACAAAATACTGATAAAACATCTCAACATTAATTCTTTCATTAATAACTATATAAAATAAATAAATCCATCATTTATATCCACATCAAATAAATATTTTCTTATCATATAAATCAATAATTAATTATTCCTAAATAATATTACAGAATTACAATTATGACAACCAGGCCGTTCCCAGAAAAGAGGGGGCTTTCTGATAAGAATTTCTCCTTACTAGCGCGCAATTAGGTGACCAAACCTCTCCTTAGACAGAAATTTCTAGACATTGTCAATAATGCTATCTAATAATATTATTCAAATAATATGAATTATTGATCTGATAATGGAAAATACTGTGCAGTGACAATTATTGAAACAACAATAATATAAAATATCAACGCAGCAATTATTGAATCAATAAAATAAAATATTGAAAAGTAATTACTGTAACAATTATTGAGCAGTGCCTTCTTACGTAAGAATCAATAATTCAAAAATACTGTGCAATACCGTGTGCTACTGTGCAACCATGCGTATTACTGTATTTTAACCACCGGGTATTCCAACAGTGTTAACGGTAACAACTACGCCGTTATTTATAAAAACTCAAACTTGTCATTTTCTTCATCCGACAGTTATTCTGTTATGAGACCCACAAATGGCTGCGCCGTCGTACGAATATTCCCCGACAACAAGAATATTGTACGACCAAACGAATATTTCCCGACAAAAAAATTAATATTTTATAACCACTTGCTTATTTTATAAAATTTACAAATTTCACCCATAACCAAAGTATTATATCAAATTAACTCCTTACTATTTCAAGATAATAAATAGAGAAAATTCAATTTTATTTATAATAAGTTGGGGTCTTACATAGTTCGTTCGAATTGCGTTGAAGATTCGACCGCATCGATTTTAGCTTTAATAATCGGTATAATTTCTAACCTCTGAATTAATTGATTTTTTCACATGGATCCTGTTTTAGGGTTTCAGAATTGTCTTTACATTGGTTTATTTCCGCTGCGTTTCTGTGCCGAAATCCTACAACATGTCTAATTTATTACTTGCAAGTAGTATATCATCAACATACAAAACAAGAAAAACAAATTTACTCCCACTGACCTTCAAGTATATGCATTGATCCACTATATTTTTCTTAAAATCAAAATTACTCATTACCTCATGAAACTTAAGATACCATTGTCGAGAAGCCTGTTTTAACCCATATATGGACTTCTTAAGTCTACATACCATATGTTCCTTGCGTTTAACCAAAAACCTTCTGGTTGTGCCATATAGACATTCTCATGCAAGTTATCATTAAGGAATGCAGTTTTAACATCCATCTGATGTAACTCTAAATCATAATGAGCTACTAAAGCCATGACTATTTTAAATGAATCCTTCCTGGACACTGGAGAGAAAGTTTCATTATAATTCATACATTCCTTTTGAGTGAAACCTTTAGCAACCAATCGAGCTTTATACCTTTCAACGTTCCCTTTAGGATCTAATTTGGTCTTATAGACCCACTTGCAACCAACAGGTTTAAAACCTTTTGGTAATTCCTCAAGATCCCGAACGTTATTAAGCTCCATTGATTTCAACTCATCATTCATGGCTTCAAGCCATTGAGTTGATTGAGCACTCGTAATGGCTTCTTTATAGGAGATATGATCATTAATCTTACTTGAATTATAGTCAATCTCATTAAGATAGGTTATAAAATCATCAAAATTAATAGGCTTTTTAGGTCTTTCGGACCTACGTAAAGGCTGCACAATTTCAGGAATATGATTTTTAATAATGTGAGGTTTAACATTAGGTGGTGGCTCAGCCATCTCAGGGGCATCATTCGCCTCAATAGGAGGTTGTTGTGCCTCACCCTCTTGAATTACAGGATTAGAAACATAAAACCTGTTTTCTTCAAGATCAATTTTTTAGGCTCACCACTCCTACTTAAATCACCATTCTCTTAAAACTCTACATGCCTAGTCTCAATAATTCTAGTGGTATGCGAGGGACAGTAAAGTCGAAAACCCTTAGATTTCTCAGGATATCCAATGAAATGGCAACTAATGGTTTTAGAGTCAAGTTTCTTTATTTGTGGATTAAAAATCTTAGCCTCAGCTGGACAGTCCCACACCCGTAAGTATTTTAAACTAGGTTTTCTACCTGTCCAAATTTCATAAAGAGTGTTAGGGACAGATTTGCTAGGAACCCGGTTTAAAATATGAACAGCTGTCTTTAATGCCTCAGTCCACAAAAATAAAGTTAAGCTAGAATTGCATAACATACTACGTACCATATCCATAAGGGTACGATTTCGCCTCTCAGCTACACCATTCTGCTGCGGTGTACCAGGCATTGTATACTAAGTGACGATTCCATTTTCTTGACAAAATAAGGCAAATGGGCCAGGACTATGACCTATATCGGAGTGTTTATCATAATACTCTCCGACTCTATCTGATCTCACTACTTTAATATTTTGGCCAAGTTGATTTTCAACTTCAGCCTTGAAAACTTTAAACATATTTAGTGATTCAGATTTTTCATTAATTAGGTACACATAAGTATAACGAGAATAGTCATCAATGAACATCATGAAAGATTTGTGTCCACCAATTTTTGGAGAAAATGTTCCACATATATCAATGTGAATCACCTCAAGTAGTGCACCACTTCTAGTGGCTTCATTCTTATTACCTTTCACAAATTTTTCTTTTATATATTCAATACAATGGTCAAAATCAGAAAAATCTAGTTAATGAAGAATTCCATCCTTTACAAGACGTTGCATTCTGTCTTTTGAAATATGGCCTAAGCGTTGATGCCACAATTTTGAAGAATTCTCATTATTTAGTTTTTTCTTATTTCCACTTTTAGAGGAATTTTCTGTCATATTCATTGTTAACAAGGATTCATCAAAGACATTATCCAAATTTATCTTATAGAGGTTTCCCTCTAAAGAGTCAGAACCAATAACATGAGAGTAATGATAAATAATTATTTTATTATTCCCAAACTTAACGATAATTCATCAACGTAAAGTTTAGATACAGAAATTAAATTCCGTGTCATACTGGGAACATAAAGAGTACCATATAAATACAAGGTGAAAACCACTCTCCAAAACTAAAGGAAGAGTTCCTACAACTTCAACTCGTTTAAACTCTTCATTGCCAACTTTAATGGTTCTTTCCCCTTTTTAGAGTATCTTCTTTGAAAGGAATCCATGTAATGAATTAGTAATGTGAACCATAGCACCAGTGTCAAGCCACCATGTATTAGAAGGAACATCAATTAGAAATGATTCATAAGTTACATAATTGATTGACGATATATACCTTTCTTTTCAAGCCATTCTCTTAATTTAGGACATTCTTTCTGAATATGTCCTTATTTTTTATAGAAGTGACATTTAGGACATGTCCCTATAAATACACATGCAGGTGAGTTGAAGACACACATTAAAGAAATAATAAACAACTGAAAGATCACTAATATTCATGAATAGGCCAAAAATCTATATAATAACTTGAGTTTTTGTGTTTAGTTAGATTCTAAACATATGTATTAGTGCTTTGTATACGAGCATTTGATTCTTCCCTTCTTTCTGCACAATAGGTACCAGAGCCACAGATGTTGGTACTTTTCCAAAGGCTCTAGCTGAAATTAAGACTTATATATATATATAGGGTATCCATCCACAACAACCGGTTGTTGGGAGCAACCCCTTTTGGCCCAGCCGCTACAACCTGTAGCGGCTTATAAAAAAAAATTGTCTAAGGCCGGTACAGGTTGTAGCAGCTGGGCCAAAAGGGGTTGCTCCCCAACAACCGGTTGCTGTGGATGGAATCCCATATATATATATATATGTGAATGAGTTGAAGAACTAATAGTGTCTAGTTGTTGAGTTTCAAATATGTATGCTGGTATTGCCTTTGTGTACATAGACAAACTTTTTAATTCTTACCAAACACTAAATGCTCTTAACACTGTGACCAAACATTCAATTACTACCCACTTCTGCTCTTATTTTCAATAATTTAAGTCTGCATATGCACAATGAAATACTCGTAGTTTCAATATCTAAAGTCTTCATATAATTTCTTCAAAAACGAGCAAAAGATTCTTATTCCAATTTCCAAACGCATGCAACATTACATGCAAGTACTTTTCTATAAGATTTGGTCAGGAGACAGAAAAGGCTCCTAAAATGGACTGCTTCTTCCCACCGGCTTTCGGCTTAACTCCCCATTAAAACTTTCTAGTATCTATCTACTTTCTAGTCAGCTATTTTAAGTCATCTACTCTTTAGCATTTTGATTTTTCAAACTTGTGTTGCTGTACATATGATAAAATTAAACCGATTTTAAATTTCTTTTTTAAATTTAAAAATATTTTCAAATTGACTTTTAAATTATCAATATCAACTAATCTTATATTTTCGAATACATTTTCTCTTAAGTTTGGGTTTGAATATCTGGTTTTTTCTCTAATTTTATGGAGTCATTTTTTCTCCTTTTGGGAGCTCTGATTCTCATGTGAAGTCATTTTCATGTGAAAATATCAGTTTTCTTATTTATAATATCCTTTATCATATATTTATCTCACTCTTTCTTATTTTTCTATGAGGGGTAATAATTTTAGAAAGATTATGAGTAATAAAAAACATAACAACAAGTCAATAAGGTGGTGGCTTGAAAGTACTAGACAAAGAAACTAAATAGATACATATGTACACACCCCTGATAATAATGGAAAAGATATATAGAGGGGAGAATTCGCATGCAATTGGATCACGTGCCTAGACTTTTTGTATTTTCCATCCATTTCGAACAAGACAATAATTCAATCAGAATAGACCTTTCTGGGTCAACAAATATGACAGTCTCCAAATACATACTATTAATTTACTCTTACTTACTCCAAATAATAGAGGAGCAAATCGTAATAAGAGTTCACATGCTCTGGGTTACCCATATACATACGTTGTTAATGTAGGAATGTGTTGAAATTCATAGTTTCATATGGGTTAAATTAAACTTGAAAACTCATAAATGTCTGTATATACACTTATTACTAATTAATTTTAAGTTACGATTCTCTATATATTTGTGTGTTGTGGTCCATGGACTTAATACAGAGTCTCACATACTCCACGCAGTATTGAGATTCATAATTTCACATCAAATTAATATATTAAGTTTTTAATATGATATCATGTGGCCTAAGGGTGGATAAATTAATTTAGATGCTTTAAAATGGTATTATGTGACTACATATTCCAACATGTATTTTCTCAATATTTGACGTTTTCACCCGTACGTACTAGGTTAAAATTAAGTTTAAACTTTAAACTCATTATGTATGTTTGAGAGGCCTATTCACTTACTACTAATTGATTTTATTTTTATTATTATTATTTTTCTTATTATTATTTATTTTAAGATTGAATTTTCTTTTAACTTAATTGTAAAATAAGAGCAAAATTTGAATCATAGATAATTGTATACTGTAAAATGAACTTAGCTACTCCATCTCGGATGGTTTAGGTTATCATAGTTAAAAAAAATGAAAAAAGGTAACATTGGTACTCTTTTAGTTCCCAAAAGAGAATTTTTATTTAAAAATTTATAATCTTAGAATATATTTTTGAATTGTGTTTATCTTGAAAAGTAAATTGTTACTTTTGTATTGTAAGTGTGGGCAAGAAAATCGTACATTGCTAGGGTTAGGGTTTTATGTTGATTGAGGAGGGGAGAGATACACAAAGAGTACGGTATTGATTGATGAACTGAAGATGAGAGAAGAACATGTATGGAATTATCCTAGTAACACGTGGTAGAACTCCTAGGATCCAAGAGCCTTCTAGAGTATCCAAGATCTAGAGTACCTTAATCTGTGCTTAGAATTGAGAGAGCATTTGTTAGTCTCAAGTTTTCCAAAAGTCTGTTCCTCAATGGAATGAAAATGGTATTTATAGAGTTTACTGAAAAGTTGTTATGTGCCAGACACGTGACCTCGGGGGAAATTCTAAAAATACCGTTAGTCACCAAGGTAATACCTATATCGACATGTTCTTCTAGCCACCAATCCAATCCCTCAATCAATTCCCGAAATGAGTTCACTCCATAAGCCATCTACATTGGGACTCATTCTAGGTCTCATGATTCAAAGCTCTTGTTGCTCAAACCATATTTTGCAGCTCTTATTTTTTTTATATCTGAGAAACTCCTTGTCGAAAAACCTCGGAGGAACTCAACACTGGACACGAGAGGTCGCGCCCTAGGGGGCCGAACCCTAGGTTGGTCACCCTGGGTGGCCAAACTTTAAGAGGCCAAACCATAGGTTTGTGTCTCCTTCGATTTTTTTTTTTGCTTGTCTCGGTCTTGATCAACTTTCATCATTTTCTTCTGATTCTTGTTCCTGTGAGAACCTCTTCTTATCATGGAGATTCTAATGTCAATCATTCCTTGGAGTTTCACATGATCTTAGTTTCTTTATGTGGTTTGGGCTCATTGTTCCGTCATTGCATCGATCAAAATCCGTTTAGCTCATAAATCGAGAAAATAAAGAAGTGCGTTTCCTAGACGGTCGAACCTAGGGTGGCCGAACCCTAGGTTGCCTAGGATTCCCTAGTGAACCTCTTTTTTTGTTCATCTTTTATATGAGATCCCGAATTTTATGAAATAAAAGTATTCAATTTTTCTATTTTAGTAAATAGTTAAGTTGATAAAAGTTTAAAGTTAAGGGTGATATTTGAAAATTTTGCAAAGTAAGCAAGTTGATATAAAATATTCGTTGTGTCGGGGAATATTCGTTTTAACAGGGAATAATCGTACGACGCCACAATCATTGGTGGACCCCACAACAGAAGTATTGTCTTAGTTAGAAAATGACAGAATTATCTTTTTATAAAAATAACGGCGAAAGTTTTACCGTTAAAACTGTTGAACTACCTGGTAATAAAAGTACAGTAATACGCGTGGTTGCATAGTAGCACACGGTATTGATTATTAATACTTACGTAAGAAGTCACTCAGTTATACTCAATTATTGCTACAGTAATTGTTGCATCATATCTCTCATATTATTGATTCAATTATTGTCACAATATCATCTGCATAATATTTTATATTATTAAATCAATAATTGAGACGAAAATGTTATTCATATAATTATTTGTAATATTGACAATGTCTAGAAGTTCTGTCAAGGAGATGTTTGGTCACCTAATTGCGCGCCAATAAGGAGAAATCCTTATCGAAAAGCCCCCTCTTTCCTGGGAACGGCTTGGTTGTTAAATATTATGAGTTATAATATTAATGATGAATAAGTTCGTGTTGATTAAATATGAAATTGATAGTTCTATTGTGTTGGGATTCTAAGTGTTAGTGGAAATCGACATTTATTTCGATAATAATTGATGTCTGGACGTTATATTGACCAATCGGGTAATTAATCGGATAAATGAGCAATTAATTATTATTAATTCGCATGCTTATAACTATTGAGTCATATGATTGTACTATTGATTCACACGGTATACTATTAGGGGAGGTGGTGCAAGTTTGATAATACTTGCAGGACTACATGAAAAATAAATGAAAAGATCGATGAAGGTATTATATATATTGTAATATTTTGAGCCCCAAAATGTGCAATTATCGAAACTATATTTTCCTATAAATAGAAGCTCATTCTTCTTTCATTCTCACCAATTCACTAACACTCACAAGAGCAATTATAGAGAGAGAAGCTATAGAGAGAAATAAGAAGAGAATTCTGCTACTCTACTATTCCAGTATCAAGTTTTCTTATGAGGTAAGGGGTATTATTTATTTCATATTCTGAAGAGATATTATTTTTTGTATTCGTATGAATATTATTTTCGTTTAATATTCGTAAGGAATATCACCTTCGTTCAATATTCGTAGAAATATTATTTTCCTTCAACAGTCGTAAATGGTATTATTTATTTCATATTCTGAAGGGATATTATTTTTCGTATTCATATGAATATTATTGTCGTTCAGTATTCATAAAGAATATTATCTTTGTTCAATATTCGAAGTAATATTATCTTCGTTAAATATTCGTTGAAATATTATTTTCGTTCAAGGGATGTCATTTTTGTTCAATATTCGCTTGAAATAATATTTTCTTCCATACTCTGTAGTATGTAAGTAATATTATTTCGTTTCAGATTTTGAATTCTATACTCATTTTATTGAAGTTTTGGTTTCTATACTCCATGAAATTAGTAGAATATCCTTGATATTTGCGCTTCATTCAGTATCTTTTCATGGAAATATTATTCTGAGCTTTCATGATAATTATTGATATTTTCATGACGAAATACTATTCATGAGTTACTATTTACGGGTTACTATTCACCCGATTACTATTCACTCAAATATTATTCACTCTGGTATTCGGGACACTTTTCATGCCGGAGTGCTATTCACGAGTTATTATTAACGGGTTACTATTCACCCAATTACTATTCATCCGAATATTATTCACTCGAGTATTTGGGATACTTTTCATGTTTGGGTACTATTCACGAGGTACTATTCCTAAAGTACTATTCACAGGGAACTATTCACGGGGTTATTCACAAGAAAAAAAATATATTTTTGATACATGAATATTATTCTTGAATTTTACTCCACAAAGCAGTATCATATTGACAATTTGGATATTTTTAAACTCTGGATAAATTTAAAGTCTTTAATATTTACTCCACAAAGCAGTATCATGTATCAAAAATATATTTTTGATACATGAATATTATTCTTGATTTCGTTTGATTAATTCACAGGTGGTGCAAGTTTGATAATACTTGCAGGACTAAATTAAAAATAAAGAAAAAGATGAAGGTATTATATATTGTAATATACACTACAAGAAATTACACAAATATGTGAAATTTTAGCGTAATTTTTTCATATATCCATGTTACACAAATATGTGAAAGACCCGAACCACATTATTGAGTTAGAACCAGACGAAATAGTGGAAGATTTAACGTATGAAAAGGTTCCTGTTCAAATCTTGGATAAGAAGGAACATATTCTACGCTCAAGGTTATACCTCAAGTCAAAGTTTTATGGAGGAACCACGATGTTGAGGAAATGACCTGGGAGTTAGAATTTGAAATGAAATCAAGGTATGCTTACCTCTTCGACATACCAGGTATGTACCCTAATTTCGAGGGAAAAATTTCATAAGAAGGGGAGATTGTAAGACCCTAACTTTTATGAATAAAAATATATTTTCTATAAATATCATTTTTGAATATTATGGAATAAATTTGATATAATGTTATAGTTGTGAGCAATATTTATAAATTTTGCAAAGTACGCAAGTTGTTATATAATATTCGATTGGTCGGGGAATATTCGTTTTAAATAGGGAATATTCATATGACGACACAATCATTGGTGGACCCCACAACGGAATTATTGTCGGATTGAGAAAACGACAAAAATATTTTTATGAAAATAACAACGGAAGTTTTACCGTTAACTGTTGAAACACCCGGTGTTACGCGTGGTTATATAGTAGCATACAGTATTGATTATTGATGCTTACGTGAGAAGTCACTCAGTTTTGTTCAATTATTGCTTCAGTAATTGTTGCATAGTATCTCACGTTAATTGATTCAATTATTGTTTATATTTTATATTGAGATGACGAAGTTATTAATATTATTATTTGCAATATTAACGATGTCTAGAAGTTCTGTCAATGAGAAGTTTGGTCACTAATTGCGCGCCAATAGGGAGAAATCCTTATTGGAAAGCCTCCTCTTTCATGAGAACGACCTGGTCGATTAATGGTGTGAATAATAATAATGATAATGAAGTTTTATTTTATTTGTATTATTAATGTAATAAAATAGAAAAACTTTTTATATAAAACAGAATACTTTTATAAAGTTATTCATTTTATTAGGCTAATAGTAAAATCTTTTTATATAAAACAGAATACTTTTATAAAGTTATTCGTTTTATTAAACAATAATTAGAATATATTATATTTTATTATGCATAGTGTTTGCATAGTGCCTGCATAGTATTTGAATAGTAAAATCTTTTTAAAAGTTATTCGTTTTATTATATTATAAATAGAATATATTATATGTTATTGTAAACCAATTTGGACCATCTGTTTAAAGTAAATCGATCTGGACCGTTCATGGATTGGTTACTATTCAGTCCATTCTTCTATAAATAGAAGCTCATTCCTTCATTATTTCTTACGAATTCACTGAAACTCTAGAGAGATAAACTGTAAAGAGAATTATTCTTTTATCTTGAGTGTATTTCTTTAGCGTTTAAGAAAGCTTTGAGCGTAGTGCAAGTTTCTTCAAGTATATCCCCGCCCTACCGTCGGAGTATCTTCTTTATAAGGTAAGGGGTATTAATTTTTTTCATATTCATGAAGAGAACTTCTGTTATTCTATTCTTTATTATTTTATTAGAATAACCTGTATACGCGGTCTACCCTATACTTGGTGAAATTCTTCTGTTATTCCATTATTTATTATTTTGCTGGAATAACATGTCCATGCGAAGTATCGCATACATGGTGAAATTATGTTATTATTCTATTCTTTATAATTCTGTTGGAATATACTGTATGTGCGTTTTACGCCGGACCTGGTTCCGTCTTTATTATTCTGTTGGAATATCCTGTCTGTGCGTTTTACGCCGGACCTGGTTCCGTTATTTATTATTCTGTTGGAATAACCTGTCTATGCGAAGTACCGCATGCATGGTGATTTATGTTGTTATTCCATTCTTTATTATTCTATTGAAATATCCTGTCGGTCCGTATTACGCCTGACCTGGTTCCGTTATTTATTATTCTGTTGGAATAACCTGTCCATGCGAATTACCGCATGCATGGTGATTTCTTTTCTTATTCCATTCTTTATTATACTCAGTTAGTTAAAGTTTTGACTTTTATACTCCATGAAATTAGTGAAATATCCTTGATATTTGCGCTTCATCCAGTATCTTTCCGTGAAATTATTCTTCTGAGCATTCTTAAATTTTACTTTACAAAGAAGTATCATGTTGACAATTTGGACGTTATTAGTTCCTGAATAAATTAATTCTTGAACTTGTTTTTATTGAATTCTTATATCATTATCATCATCCTCATATTTATATTTTGTCTAAAGTCATCTGTGGCCTTTAGTGCATAGATGGACTTGGTATGATTATGACCAGAGATAATTCGGTGTAATCATGACCGTAATGTTACAAATGACGTGGTAAAAGTCCTCATTGACCCGTAGTGCATTGATGGACAGTTGTTGGCATGATCATGACCATTGATGAATACACGAATATCCTTGGCCCGTAGTACATGGATAATTTGTGGTTGTGATACTTATGAATATCCTTGGTCATAGTGCAGGGATGAGGTGAATTATTTATTAAGCTGAGTCCCAGCGATAAAAGTGATGAAAAACCTTTTAAATCATCAAAGATAGTAGATTTTATTCTCTACTTGACTCTTTTAATGGATTGCATGTTCCACTGCAGTTAAACTTAATGTCTATTGTATTTTATCAGTTTAACATTGTTGAAGACTAATGATAATTTATTCTGCATTATCTTAGTCATAATATTTCTTATTGGGCTTGTTGAGCTCTCCCTTTCTTTCATTGTTCTTTTCAGAAAATGAGAACGTAGCCGGGACTAGTCGGGAAACGGAGTGACGGTCCAGATGATAGTATTAGTAGTCCTCACTATTCTGTTAAATAGTGTGACAATAAATGTAATGAGGACTTATTCTGAGAGTGGATATTGTCTAGAAGACAATATTTGTATTAAAACTCACAGCTTTCTTGTTGTATATTAAAGATTGTATTTGGCGACTTAGAATAAATGATGTATACCTATTTTGGGGGCGTCACACTTACCTACCATTTAGGTTATCTTTTTCTTGAACAAATTTATCAAGATCATTTTTTAAAGATGTTATTTCTGTATTTGTTACATTATCATCATCTTGCACATTCATCATTTTTCCATAATTAAAAGCATCTATACATTCATCTCTCATTTTCAAATTTTCTTTTAAAACTTCATTTTTATTTTTAAGATATTTATTTTCTTTTCTCTCTTTAATAAGAGACATAACTTCATTCATTCATTAGTTCATTTACGCAATTATTAAAATAAGCAGTTTTCTTTTTGAGCTGTTGATTTTCATTTTGTAAAGCAAGATAATCAGATGTAGATATTTCAAAAGCTTCATGAAAATTTGTTACCTCAAGTTAATCATCACCTTCTAGTCCTATGAAACAAAATTGGCCAATTTCTTCATCTTGTTCTGTTTTAGACTTACTCATTGGAGTTGAGCTACCTTTTTTATTCTTCTTTTATTTATTACTTTGAAGTAATTTCTCGAGTTTTCTTGAGAGCAATTCAATCTCTTCATCAAAATTTTCGTGATCACTTTCATTGTTGCTCTCGGCTTGAAGTGTCAATGTCTTCTTTATTAGTGCCTCAACTTCATCATCATACCTCCTGAGTTGATTTTCAAACTCTTCAAGTTCACTAAAGAGGGTGAGTGTTTCCATGGTGTTGATTGTTGATGAGTCTTGTAAAGGGGAACTTTTGGAGTAAATATTTTTGGTATGATTCTCAACAGCTTTCTATTTATTTCATTTTGAATAATTTTTCGACCAAGCATGCTAAGTGAGTTCATTAGCGTGAGAAACCTCGCTTAAGCTTCATTGATTGTTTCATCCTTTTCTAATTTGAAGAGTTCATATTCTTGCATCAACATACTCAACATGACTTCCTTGACTTTAGTGGTTACTTCATGGCTCATAACAACTGTGTCCCATATTTCTTTTGCGGTGTTGCATGCAGAGACTATCTATTTCGGACCGAACCATACCACTTAGCAGCGTGTTCATGGCTTTAGAGTCATAGGATACCATATAAGACTCATTTGCATCCATTTTCATGAGATTCTTGGGTTTACCATCATTATGCCTCGGGATAACAAGGCCATTTTCAACTACACACCATTCTCATGGGCCTCAGTTGAGATAGATCTTTATTCTGAACTTTCAAAAGTTGAATCTCTCACTTCCGACCAATAGAGGAGGCCTGCTTGTACGGATTGACCTTCTTAAAAGTTAAGGTATGTCATAGGATATTTCCCTACGACCTGTTGAGATCAACATTAGTATAGCCAAGCTTTGATACCAAATGTAATTTCGTGTATTTGCACATCTAGAGGGGGGATGAATAGGTGTTTGAGCTATAAAATGATTAACAATGATTAATTTTAAAATTTCTGTTGCTGAACTTAAAACAGACAACTGAAATTTTCTGCTTTAGAGTAAATTTTACTTTTGTTATAATGTAGACTAAATATAGTGTCTAGATTGGTATACTTTATCTATTAGCTTTTATGTGAATGTGTTTAGATGTAACGTGAGAATTAAATGTCCAAACCACAGGCATAATGATTTTTACGTGGTTCAGCCCATATCCTCTAATCTAGTAGTTTAATCCAAGTCCAATACCAACTGGTATTGGAGACTTACTACCAAAAATCTGGGCATCTGAGATGAAAAAATCTGTCTCAAATACAACAGAATCCGTCTCAAAATTAATTTTGAAGTTCGTCTCAAAATCCGTGTCAGTAGGTCACCTCGCTTATTTATCTGTCTCAAAAGCCGTCTCTAAAATAAAATTTAAATACGGAATATATCCGTCTCAAAATATTTGATAAGGAAACTATCTCTCAGACCCGTCACAAAACTGACCCATGGGGACTTGACTTCTGAAACCGATTTTGACGGTTTCTAATTTGGAAAAAAAATTGGCTTCGTTTTTTAGTACATGTAATTTGAGACAGAAAAGTTGTCTCAAATCCGTCTCAAAATTGGCAACACTACCCTTCGTACACATTTTGAGACGGACACTATCCATCTCAATTCCGTTTCAACTATGGCGTCAATATCTTTTTAGCGTGCATATTTTGAGACAGACAACAGCCGTCTCAAAATCTATGTCAACTTTAGCACCAATATCACACATTCTTTAAGACAAAGAAGACGTCTCAATTCCATCTGAATATATTTATTAATAACAAATTACAATATTTTCATAATTTTATTTCGAAATCTAAAAATAAACATGTTCAAAGTAATTATGATAATTACTAAAATATTATTTATTGACAATATTAGACAAGACATCTTTCAATGAGTACTATTACAAACCATTAAATTTACATTTAATTTGTCCTGTATTTATCAGTAACGCGTTTTAAAAACTGGTCTGTAATTGCAACTATACCAAACAAGATAATAACTACCAGGGCAAGACATGAACAAGAAATTTCTAAACATGTACGGTTAATTTCAGTAGCTCCGTTTTTAAGCTATGTATTTATGTGTATAAAAAAAATAAAATAATAAAAATATTAGCAATATTATGCATTAAAAGTGATATGTTAGAAAACATTAAATATGATAGTATAATTGATGATTTTGCATCTAAAAGTGCAACAAGAAGACATTTTAAATAATGTTTTGCGGTTTAAATTTCATTGGACAAAACTAAAGAAACACTCACTATAGTTGGTCGGTTTTACTGATTACACCATTGAACTTTTAATTTTTCTAATTACAACACTAAACTAATTATTATTTTGAAATTGGGTCATTCCGTTAAAAAAAAATAAACGGACGTTAATTTTTTATCTACAAAACTAATAAATTACCAACTGTAGTTGGCATATTTTATTGATTACACCATTGAACTTTTAATTTTTTAAATTACACCATCAAACTAATTAAAATAATTATTTTAAATAATTTTAAAAATAATTATTATTTTAAGTAAAAAATATTAGAATTTTTTTTTCTTCATAGAGTTGGTGAGCTTGTTCATATGTTCACCAATTTATTCAAACTAACAATTTTATTAGTTTAATTTTGTCGACTAATTCATGTGGTGAGCGACTATCTTTTTGTAGGCGTAGTTTCTTTTGGTTAAGAAAATTATTAAATTCATAATAGAAATTGTTATTTTCATAATAAAAGTATCGTTATAGATCATATAATTACGATTTTTATTATCGTTATACATCTATAGCGACACTTTTATTGTAAAAATAACAAAAATATTATGAATTTAATAATTTCTTTAATTTAACTCCACTCAATTTATTGAAACCAAGTCAAATGTGCAACACCACAAGTTTGAAAAACCTAGCTAAAAGCTAAAGAGTAATGGACTTAAATAGCATAGATATTTTCGGATGATCTTTGTTATACTTCTATTATACTATTATAATTCTTGGTATACAAATGAAACTCATTTTTATTATTCTTCTTATTACACCTGGTAAACGGACGAGCGGGTCGGTTCGGTCCAAAATAACTCTAGTTTTGACAGACCGTAAAATGTAAGTCTAAAGCCCGCGGGTTCACTGGCGGGCCGGGCCGATCTGCGGGTCGAGGATGTTTTATGCTTAGTTTTTTGATATTTTTTGGGCCCAAAGTGAACGGGCCGAGCCGGGCAAGGCTTTTAACGGGCCGGGCCAAAAAGGCTCGAATTTCTGTGGGTCAAAAAAATGCGGCCCAAAGTCCGCTTTTTGGCGGACGGGCCGGCCCGACCCGCGGGCTTTGGGCACGTTTGCCAAGTCTACTTCTTATCAATAAAACTATTTTTTAAATTAAAATCAAGAATAATATATATGGGTAAATGCAAAAGTTATGAATACAACTCATTTTTATACAACTAATCAAAAGGACCGCCCAATTTGATTTGTTTGATGTCCAAATTCGTAATATTTTTGTTTCAAATTATAAGATTATTATTGACTTTTGAAAGTTAATTTTAAATATTTTAAACTTAAAATTTAAATACATTAAAAAATAAAAAATCTTACATTTAATAATATTTTTGTAGAAAGTTTACAATATTCATTATTGTATTGACCCAAGCTAAAAAAATTTGTGATGTCCCCAAAATAGATTCATACAACACATTCTGAGTCACCAAATACATACTACAAAATTTAAATACAAATTTTCCTATTTACAAATACTAAATTGTCGTTCAAAATACGATAAAACATATACTGTGAGTTTTAATACAAATATTGTAGCATATATAATACGACAATATCCACAATCAAATTAAGTACTCATTACAATTATTATCACACTATTTTACAACATAGCGAGTACTACTATAATAACTATCTCGGACCATTACTCTATTCTCCGACTAGTCCCAGTTGCACTCTCATTTCCTGAGAAAAATAATGAAACAAAAAGGGTGATCTCAACTAGTCTAGTAAAGAATATCATGACTAAGATAATGAAGAATAATTTATCTTTAGCATTCAACAATGATAAATCAGATAAAATATAATAGACAACAAGTTTTAAATTAACATTTTCAGCGAAACAAACAATCCATTAGAAGAGTTAGGTAGAGCATGATGTCTAGTATCTTTTATGATTTAAAAATACATCATCAATATGTTATCCCTGTAACACGAATCAACAGTTTATCTTTTGCGCTACGAGCCAAAGATATTTATTTGTATCGCCAGTTGTCTTGATCATGCCAAACAACAGTCCATCTTTGCATTACGGACCAAAAAAAACTCTTACCATAAGCTTTTATCTGTAACACCAAAGGTCATGATTATAGCAATACACAATATCTGGTCATAATCATATTATCAATCAACAATTCACCTCTGCACTACGGGCCAAAGATAATTTTTTACTACATTTTAAGTCTGAGGATGATAACAATGATATAAATGATGAATAAAAGTGATATCAAAAATAAATATTAGAGATTTGTAATTTAAATTATTTAGAGTTCAAGAATGTTCAAATTGTCAACATGATAAATAATTGTACTAGAGTAAAATTCAAGAATGATATTTAAGATTCATATTTCAAAGATAATTTGGACAAGAAAAGAAAACTAAATTCTATCATAAATAGTACCTTGACGTGAATAGTACCCCAATGTGAACAGTACTCCGGCATTTAAAATTTAATAAGAAAGTTCAAGTAATAAATTATTCAAGTGAAATGATATTAAATGAAGCGCAAAACTCAAGAACTTTCTAATCATTACAGGAATTATAGTAGCAACACTTACCATAATACGTTTATATTTAGGAGTATATATGAAATGAAATAATATCACTTATATAATATGGAGTATGAAAGAAAATGATATCCCTTACGAGTATTGAAAGAAAATAATATCATTTACCTTAGTAGGAGCCTAGATCTAACTGATAAAGGAGATTATCTTGAGAAAATATTGTACTATTAGCTACACTCAAAGTATCCTTATAATAGAAAAAAATACGCACAATATAATATTCTTAGCACTACTCTGTCGGTGGAAAACGCGTTCGTCTAATTTTATTTTTAAATGTTTAAAATTTTAATAATATAATATTCTAATAAAACAGATAAGTTTATATATAATATAATATATTCTAATTATAATCTAATAAAACAAATAACTTTATATACATTATAAAAGTTTTTTTCATTACTATTATAATAATAATAAAATAAAAATTTTTGTCAACGATTTTAAAAAATGGGTAAGTGGGGGTCCATGAAATAATAAGTCAAACTTATAATAAACTCCTCTATTTATATCACAAATTAAACAAATATCTACCATTCATCAATTATTATACTTATCTTTAATTAACACAATCTTTCAACAATTATTCATCATTAATATTATAACTCACAATATTGACAATCAGATCGTTCCCAGGAAATAGGGGACTTTCCGATAAGGATTTCTCCTTACTTTCGCGCAATTAGATAACATAACCCCTTTTCTCGACAGAACTTTCTAGACATTGTCAATAAAGGTATTTAATAATATCATTTCAATAATATGAGTTACTATATCGTGACAATTATTGATTTAATAATGTGAAATACTGTGCAGTTGTTACTGTGTCAATTATTGAGTCAATAATATGAATTACTGTAGAAATTATTGAATGAAACACTAAGTGCTTACTACTGTAGCCATTATTTAATCAATAATCAGAAATATTGTGTAATAGTGTGTGCTACTGTGGAATAGCGTGTGTTATTGTTCTTTTATTACCAAGTATTTTAACATTTAACAGTAAAAGTTTTACCGTCAATTTTTAAAAAGGTTATTTTGTCGTTTTTTATATCCGAGAGTTATTCCGTTGTTGGGCCCACCAATGTTGGTTATTTCGGCGCGTCGTACTTTAGTGAATATAATGTTTCCCAACAAAACTAATATTTTTTGACAACTGTTTAATTTGTATAATTTGTACATATCACTCATACCTATAATATTTATTAAATCAACACCTTATTATTTAGAATAATATATAAAGAAAATTAAATCTTATTTATAAAAAGTTGAAATCTTACAAATTTATATTAATTTTGAATTAAAAAATATATCAAGTTAATTTTAAAAAATTTATATACATCTTATATTTTAAAATAAAGGGAGTATTCGATAACGTCAGATCGAGTTAATAATAATATACTTCCTAGGTACTCCCTCCGCTTGCATTCTATTACAGGTGAACCAAATAAAATTATTTTGAGACAATAATAAAACGCAAAAGGGACATTTTTGACTTTGAACAATTACTCATTCACGCATTCTAAAAAGTTTCCATGGCATGCAAATGCACGCATGGTGACTTCACAATTTTTGAATTTACAGGTTCTACTCTGCCCCTTATACAAACTGAAGATAAGTTTTCTTTAGAGATCCCCTATAGCCCTCTTCTGAGGTTATCTCTAACATTCCAGTTCTACATTCAAATATATGAAAAAAAAATATTTATATATAAAAAATTAAGTTACTAATAATAGTATCTTTAGTCAAACTTTTACGTGAGTCTATTAGTATAATTTATAAGATAAGACAAGAACGTTTCAAGCCCGCAAAACCTCCATAAATTGAAAAGTGTCCCTAAAATTGAATTACAATGACTCAAGAAGATACTAGAGATTTAACCAAACTCGTTTCATTCCCTCTATGCCTCTAGTAGGTTGAAAAGTGTCCCTAAAATTGAATTGCAATATAACAGGTTATCCGAAAAGGTAGTTGGTATTTCTTTTTCATTTTTTTTTTGTTTTTGTTTTCTTAATATAGAATAGAATTGTCTTCAATTTCAGTCCTCCTCCTATTAAACTCACCAACTTATAAGGTTAGAATCTTGCCATCAAAATACAATTTATTCAATATTAGGTTAGATATAAACATAAAGTTGACTCGCAATATAACTAACACAATAATAAGTCTAAACAAATTACATTTGCTAAGTTCTATATATTTCGGTCATATATAGTACCCTACTTGTAATGCACAATTAATTCATTGTTAACAACAAACTTGCACACAACACTTTTGACCCCAAAAAAGCCCTTCAATATTCAAAAAAAAATGGCTCTAAGTTTTGATAATGAAAATTCATTGTTCAACTTTGTTGTCCGAGAAGGTAATGGTGTGAAAGGCCTAGTGGACTCCGGGCTAACCAAGGTACCAGACAGGTACATTCAATCGCCAGGCGAGCGGATCGACAAATTAAATTCATCCTCAAATCAAAATTCACCCATTGATTTATCGAAACTCGACGGGCCTAACCATGATCAAGTGGTGAATGATATTGCTAGTGCTGCCGAGACACTTGGATTTTTCCAAGTAGTGAACCATGATGTGCCTGTGGAATTACTAGAGTCACTTAAAGATGCTGCGCACAAATTTTTTGGGCAGCCCACTGCAAATAAGGCTGTTTATCTCAAAGGGGTGAGTCCTAGCCCTTTTGTCAAGTATGGGACCAGCTTTGTTCCTGAAAAAGAGCAAGCTTTGGAGTGGAAGGACTATATAAGCATGGTTTATACCAATGATTCAGATGCTCTTGAGTTTTGGCCCGAGGAATGCAAGTAAAGATGATACCTTTCAAACTTTTCTCATTCATATATAGTTTTATTCATCACATAGTATAGTATGAATAATACTCTGCAATAATTGTGCACTAATAATACATATGAGCTACTCCCCCTTTATTAGTGCAATAACTATGCGCAAACAGTTGTGCACTAATAAAGAGATTAGTGTACAATTGTTAATGCGTGTAAAAGTACTGTGATTTATTATCATTTGCGATGTTGAAGGGTAATTTTTTTTTCCCAGGGAAGTTGCTCTAGAGTACCTAAAGACATCAACAAATATGGTGAGGAGGATTTTGAAAATTCTATTTGAAAATATGGGACTGACATTGGAAGAATCTAAAATCGAAGCGCTTGTGGGCTTAAGGATGGTTAACATGAACTTTTATCCAACATGCCCTAACCCGGACCTAACTGTGGGTGTGGGGCGCCACTCGGATATGGGAACGCTGACAGTGTTACTACAGGATGGCATTGGTGGTTTATATGTTAAAATGGAAGGAAATACAAATGCAGAAGAGAAAGAAGAGTGGTTAGAGATTCCACCCGTCCCGGGTGCTTTGGTTATTAATGTTGGTGACACATTACAGGTTAGAGCTTAAATTAATTGCCATGCATGAAAAGTATACTAGCTCTAGAACTATAAATGAATTAGATTGTCCGGGAGTTCTGTCTAGTTTAATTTGACTAAATCTGACTCAAACTTGACTCGAATTCGAACAAGTTCATCTGCCCCTTTAGTTAAACTAGTTCTACTTCAACAATGGGGTGTTCAACTCGAGCCCGACTTGTTTAAGTCTCGAGCCCTACTTATTTAGTATTTAATTAATTATTTTTTATATGTTTATAAAAATAAAGTTAAATGGGTCGGTTTACTTTTTATCGAGCTCAAGCTCAGCGAGGCAAATTAAGTCCGACTCAGCTCGATACATTTACAGCTCTAACTATCTCTATTTGAAAAAAATGAAAGTCTTTTTTCTTTTGTTGGTGCACGTTACAAAAAAATTCACAATAAGCTTCTCATATGTTTGTCTACTTTTTGGGTAGATCCTAAGCAATGGAAGGTACAAAAGTGCAGAACATAGAGTGCGAACCACAAGCACACAGTCACGAGTGTCAATCCCAATATTTACGACGCCAAGGCCAGTGGAGAAAATCGGCCCACTGCCGGAGCTGGTGGAGCGTGATGGGGTGGCGCGTTATAGAGAGTTCATGTTTGACGAATACATGACCAACTTCTTTGGGAAAGCTCATGAAGGAAAAAAGTCATTGGATTTTGCTCAAAAATAAATCTGGTTTTTAATGATTGTTATCATGTTTTTAATTATGTTTCAATAATCCTTTAAACACTAGGCCTCAGCTGTTAAGCTGGTGTCTACTTTGTTTTGTGGTATCATGTTTTATGAGAAGCTTAGTGATATTTATGAACTTTTTTTAATCATGTTATTGGTTCTATTTTTATTAAAATCGTTAAAACAAAATAAACAAATTAATGATGAATGCATAATTTATTTAACTTTAGTCATTATAATAAATAATTAAAAATTAAAAGTAATATGAAACTTTGTTCAATAATATTTAACATAACATTTAAGGCTGTAAAATGAGTAAACAATTCGGACTCGATTCGTACTCGCTCGACTCGAAATATAAATGATTGAGCAAATTTTAAAGTTCGATAAATTACTCAAACCTCCTCAAATTGTAATTTTCTATTGATACTCGAATCATATTCATTAGAAAAGTTCAAACTGCTCGGCCTCGATTTGAGATCGTGCTTGACTCGGTAGCTAAACGAGTTTCAATCAAACTTTATTTTATATTCGATAAATTTTGTGAACCAAATCTGAGTAACTCAATACTCGACTCTACTCGGTTCATTTATACCTCTATTAGCAGTGATACTCTCTATTACAAGTGATCCTAAATTGGGTTCTTTACTATATACAACAATTAGAAAGTAATTACACCATTAGTGCATACACAAAATAATTACAAAAAGAGTAACATCTACAAAATAATTATAAAAAGAGTAACAAATTCAAACCATTCAATTTCACATTAATATGGAAACCTAAAATTAAGGAGAAATAATCGTCATAATTAATAATTCAAATTTAACCATTCAATTTCACATTAAAGAAAACCTAAAATCAAGGAGAAATAACCGCCATAATTAATAATTCAAATCAAATTTTTGGGATCTAACAACAAAAATAAATACATAATTCCAATCAAAAAGAGGGGAAAAAATGTCTTCTCCATCCTAATCTTCATCTTCTTCACCGCTCATTCTCTTCATCACCGCCTCCTCTCTCTTCCTCTTCATCATCCTATTCCGCCGCAAATCTCCAGAAGTCCTTGGTTGCGCCGTCGCTACATCGCCCTCTCCTCCCCTTCATCATCCTCCTCCGCCGCAAATCTCCGAAAGTACCTGAGTTACTATTCTGAATTTTTTTTGACGATTAGGTTACCAACAAAAACTAAAATGGTTAATTACCTTTGTATGAAGGTTTGACTACCAACTACATCACATTCAAAATAAATTTGTAGCCTAATAAAACTGAATTAGTTACCTTGGTCTGAAGATTTGGAAACCAACTGCATGAAGGTTTGAGTACCAACAGCATAACATTCAAAATAAAATTGGTAACCGAATAAAACTAAATAGGTTACCCTGGTATGAAAGTTTGGCTACTAACTGCATCACATTCAAAATAAGTTGGTAACCTAATAAAATTTAATAGGTTACCTTAGTATGGAGATTTGGCTACCAACTGCACTATAAAAAAATCAGGTAATACTTGGAAACAATTCTTAAATTAATTGGTAACTTAACCAATAGTGGGTTGGTGAAAAGCGTTGCAGGTGGCAAGACGGTTAAAGGAGGCGGAGGAGGAGGCGGCCATAATGGAGGCGACAGAGGAGGAGATGGAGGTGGCGGAGGAGGAGGTGGAGGTGGAGGAGGTGGAAGCGGATCGGAAGGGGAGTAGATGGTGAAGGGGAAACGGATCGGGAGGGGAGGAAATGGCGGTGAAAGCGACGAAGGAGGAGGAGGAGTTGGAGGTGGTTGTGGAAGGGAAAGCGGATCGGGAGGGGAGGAGATGGCGAATGGGAAGCGAATCGGGAGGGAAGAAGATGGGCGGAGGAGGAAGTGGAGGTGGAGGTGGTGGAGGTGGCGGAGGAGGAGGAGGGGAGAAGATGGCAGTGGAGGCGGTGGAAGAGGAGGTGGAGGTGGCGGAGGAGGAGGAAGGGAGAAGATGGCGGTGATGAAAAGCAAAAGCAGGTAGTAATAATTAAAGAAAGAATAAAGTCACTAATTATGTAAATCACATAACTAAATTAAAGAAAGAATAAATTCACTAATTATGTAAATAAATCTTTAAATGTATTAATTGTGTAAATATTTTATGAGTGCACTATTGTTGTAATAATTTTAAAAAATGTAATAGAAAATATAATTGTTCCTACTATTTTATCATAATGATATGGTCTCACAATCAGATCATATTAAGCAACGAACTATTACTACATCAATAAAATTACGAGATTATAGACATTTTCAAATTAACATACAATAAAACTTCTATTTAGGAATAGACTTGGGACCAAACTATTTGTATTCTAATTGAGAGGTTATTACTAAATAGAGATATTGGTATAAAATATTTTTCGAACACCCAAAAATATCCACTTTAACAAAAATATAGATTTTATAACAAAAATTAAAGAAAACATAAATTATTTAGATCTTCAAACTAGGAAAATATAGTCTTTTATATGAAATGTAGTCTTTTATAGAAAAATGTGGTCTTTTATAGGAAATGTAGTCTTTTATAGGAAAATATAGTCTTTTATAGGAAATATAGTCTTTTATAAGAAAATATAATTCTTTATAGGAAATGTAGTCTTTTATAAAAAATGTAGTCTTTTAAAATTAATATTCTCTCTCTCTCTCTCGTGTGTGTATTTATATATATATATATATATATATTATATAGAGGTATAGTCTCTTAATACGGGACTTAAAAGTATATAACATATTATAATTTAGAAGTTATTCCTATTTATAACTGGCCCAAATTGGGACCAAGTTTTTTTATAATATTGGATGTTATTCTTATATAGAATATTCTTAAATAGGGGTTTTACTGGATTAAACAAAACAAAAATTATAACTGCTAGGTTCACTCGGTCTACAATTGGACTGTCCAATAATCAAGATTAATGTGATCCACTTATCTCACCAATATACTAATCATCAATAAATTATGGGAACAATTACATTTTATAGTACATTTAAAAATATAATTATAAGAAAATTGCCCTCATTAAATATTTACATAATTAATATCTTTAAAATTTTATTTTCATTATTAGTACATATTTATGATTCCTTTAATTATGTGATGTGTTTTAATTCTCAACCATCTCTCCCACAATTTTCCCCCCATTTCTCCTACGATTTTCTCCCACTCCATTTATGTTTCCATTCTTCTTCTTCTTCTCCTCCCTCCATCCGCCTCCTCCTTCTCCTCTTCCTCCTCCTCCTGTCCAACCCCTCCCCACCCTCCGCCTCTCCTTCCTCCCACCTCCCGCCTCCCCTCCTCCCCTTCTCCCGCCTCTGCCCCCCGCCACTACTCCTCCCGCCCCAGCCCCAGCCCCAGCCCCACACCCTCTTCTTCCTCTTCCTCCGCCTCCTTTCTCCACGCATCGCCCACGCCCCACCCCCTCACTCCGCCACCCTCTCCTCCCCCTCCCTCCGCCTCCGCCCCTTTCCTCCTCCTCCCCCTCCACCCGCTACCCCCACCCCTCCCTCCTCCCCCTCTCTCTCCCTCCGCCCCTCTCCTCCTCCTCCCCCTCCATCCGCTACCCCCACCCCCTCCCTCCGCCTCCCTCCTCCTCCTCCCCCCTCCCTCCGCCACCCCCTTATCCTCCCCCTCCCTCCGCCACCCCCTCCTCCTCCTCCCACTGCCCACGCCCCACCCCCTCCCTCTGCCATTGTCGCTCTGTTTCTGCAGTTTTTTTATAATGCAGTTGGTAGTCAAACCTTTATATCAAGGTAACTAATTCTGTTTTATTAAGTTTCCAATTTATTTTGCATGTAATACAGTTGGTAGCCAAACCTTCGTGCAGTTGGTTGCCAAACTTTCAGATCAAGGTAACGAATTCATACTGCAGGTGTGAATGTAGATTGATTATCTTGGTATAAAAGTTTGATTACCTTGGTATAAAAGTTTGGTTACCTTGGTATAAAGTTTTGGTTACCTTGGTATAAATATGCAGTGTTCTATTTTTTATTTACCAACATGAAATTGGTTGTCAAACTTTTAGACCAAGGTAACCAATTCAGTTGTATTTGATTACCAATTTTATTTTAAATGTGATGCAGTTACTAGTCAATTTTTGTGGCGGCGGCGGCCATGTGGCGGCGGCAGCGGTGGCGGCGAGAGAGGAGGATGATGAACATTAGCTCCTTCATAATTTTTTATTTTTAATTTTCTCATTTGAATTTGAATTTTGAAATATGGATTTGAAATTGTTGTTAGAGACAAGATTTGAATTTGAATTTGAATTATTAGTTATCCTTGATTTTAGGTTTCTTTATTAATGTGAATTGTACTATTTTTGTAATATGAGTCTTAATTACACTCTTTTTGTAATTATTTAGTTGATGCACTTTTCTTGTAATTACTTTCTATTTGTTGTATACTTATGTAAAGGACCCTAAATTATGTGTATTAATTAAATTTAAGTACAAGTGTTAAATGATTAAAATCTTAAATCAAACATAAGACGACTACATATGCGTGCAGAAATAGAATGAACCAAAAGCCCATAATATAAGCCCAGCTCATGTAGGCGGCCTTTTAATATAAAGCAATTAATGTGGTTGGGAGGATTACCAAGAAACCCCGTTTAGCAGTCCTCGTGAATCACAAGATTAACAAAATGAATTTGAAAGAAACAACGAACAAATTTTATTGTTGTTTTTCTTTATTTGTTGTAATACCCAAAAAATAATAATAATAAATAAATAACTTTTATATTTATATTTTAAAATATTTAATTGGACTTTTCTTATGTTTGGGTTAATTTATATTTAATTTAGATGGACTATAATAAGTAAATTATTATACTAATTTGGGCCTTTAAACTAATTGGGTCTAAATTGTATTTATGTAATTTTAAAAGGGTCCTTTACATAAGTATACAACAAATAGAAAGAAATTACAAGAAAAATGCATCAACTAAATAATTATATTAACAGTACAATAATGTATAATAATATCAACAATAGTGCAAAACAAGTCATTGTATCCAATCTAACAAAAATACAAATTCCTTAATTCAAGGAGAACACTACTCCACTAAATTTGGCAGTTATCAAATAACCAAAAAATTCAAAAATAAATTCGGCAGTTACCAAATAACCAAAAAATTCAAAAATCACGTCTCAAATTTACGAAACCAACAAAGAACAAAAAAGGAAACTTCATAGATGATTTTCTTCGTCCTCAACCGATTCACCATTATCATTTTCTCCCTCTTCGTCCTACTATTGAACCTTCTCTGCTCCGACCTCATTTCTCTACTACAACCATGTCCACGTTTATACCAAGGTAACCAATAAAAAATAGAACACTGCATAGGAAAGAGAGAGAGATAAGAGAGTGATGTGTAATGTAATATTGATAAGTGATAACCAAACATTCGTACCAAGGTAACCAAACATTTATACCAATGTAACCAAACCTTTATACCAAGGTAACCAAATCTACATCCACACCTGCAGTATGAATTTGTTACCTTAGTCTAAAAGTTTGGCAACCAATTTCATGTTGGTAAATAAAAAATAGAACATTGCATAAGAAAGAGAGAGATAAGAGAGTGATATGTAATGTAATATTGATAACTAAACCTTCGTACCAAGGTAACCAAACATTTATACCAAGGTAACCAAAACTTTATACCAAGGTAACCAAATCTACCTCAACCCTTGCAGTATGAATTTGTTACATTGGTCTAAAAGTTTGGTGACCAATTTCATGAAGGTTTGGCTACTAATTATATCACATTCAAAAAAAATTGGCAACTTAACAAAACTGAATACGGCAACCAATTGGATTGTGTTTTTGTTTTGTGTTGTTGATTATTGTTGCATATGGTGTGTGGCTATGCTTAGGTTGCAAATTGGGGAGCATACCTGTTCAAAAAAAATGTCTTAGCCATGTCATTTGCAACTAGAGACTCGCATGAAGCACAAGTTCAATTTGCTTTGTAAAGAGGAGTACCAGCAGTCATTGGCGTGCTTGGAACTATAAAGCTACCGTATCCACTAGAGCTTTTGACATGGCCCATTGCTCTCGTTGCTTAATTCCATGGGGTGCAAATGGTGAGGACAGAGATGACTTTAGATCTATTTGTGGTGTACTACAGAAGTTTGAATATGAAAGTTTCAATTTTCTACTTGACCAAAAATTGCCAAATCAAGCTCTTCTACCTTTAGCACTGCTCTTTTGCTGCTAACCAGTGAGACAGTGATCTAAAGAAACCTCCGGGAAAAGACAGATCCTTCGATAAAGATATAAGATGAGAATGGAGAAAGAGAGGATAGTGAAAGTAAAGAAGAATAAGAAAAAGAAAAATTGATGATTGATTTGGAGCTTGGTTGCTCTGTTTTATAATTGATGTTGAGTAGTCCTCCTATAGTCGTTTCTCTCTCCTCAATTCCCAATCCCTTTTCCCTTTCTCTATCAATCAGGTCGTACCCTTTCTATATAACCTACTGTTTATCATATATGTCTGCTTTGTTTGAATAAGGAATCCCCTAAATTAAGGAAGTATAAATATGTATTAATAATGAAAATAAAATTTTAAAGATATTAATTATGTAAATATTTAATGAGTGCACTTTTATTGTAATTATGTTTTTAAATGTACTATAAAATGTAATTGTTCAATTTTTAAATTCTATTAAAATAAGAAAATTAATAAACCATATATAAAAAATATAAACCAGAATCTTTCCCACATACATCTCTTGCGAACTAATTGAGAGAACGAGAGAAAGAGAGGAAGCGGCCGCAATAACTGAAGAAGAAAGAAGAGAGAGAGTGTGGCAACATAAGAACCCAAGAGGAGGAATTGAATTCTTTTTGCCATACATGTAAGTCTCTGTCTTTGATTTGCTATTAAAGTATTGGGATAGTATGGCCATCATGGTAAGAATATTTATATATTTAAGTGATAACACCATATATGTGATTAACCTGTTTCATGTTTGGTATATGATACACATGGGTCTAATCATGTTTCTTATTTTATATATTCTTCTCCATTCTTGGCTTCTGTCATGCATGTTAGTAAATATGCATACTTTATAATCAATATATTATGCATGTGTATGTAATGTGTTTATACATTATGTCAAGCATGTTAGGAGAATTTCGAATTTTTCTACAGCAAATTGGGTGTGGGCTATTAAGTCTCATGCATATTAGATTTTCATCATATGCACAGTTTATCGTTGAGAACTGAAGTGATTCATGGGCAAGTATTCATTGTTAAGCTATTCAAGTCAGTAACAAATTGGGCTATGAACATTGTTTTATTAATTATGATTACCTTTTAGAATTTATGGAACTGACACAAGTTCAATTCTTATGTATATGTGTGCATGTTCTTAAGTTATTGAATTATTAAGTGAATCATGTATGAAATTGTAGTGACAATAACAGAGTACATAAAATAGGAATTTCATGTTTATTATTTTGGAACGAAAGATAACATATATTTTTGACCTAATCTGTGTAAATGGAACACGAAGTTACAAATTATTTTATAAAATAATAATAAATAAGGCATGTACATATAATTCCCTAATTAGATTATATTCTTAAAATCTTCATATTATAGTCAACAATTAGAATTTCATATTATAAATTAATATGTGGAATTAGTTCCTCAATTTATATTGTGAGCAGACACATATAGTCAAATTCTTGTCACTTTAAAGGTTGCATAATAATAATAATAATAATAATAATAATAATAATAATAATAAATCATGAATAAGGGAAATTAGTAATTTAATATATTATTATTAATTTATTTATGTTAATTTGTGTAATTAGTTCGAACGAAGGGGATTTAAAGAATTACATTTGGAATATAATTTCTGGGTATTACCTTGCTTACTTCAAGTACGGATTACGTACTCTTTCAACGATACTCTTGTTAAATTTGATTTGTTCATTTTGTTCCTTGTTTCGAATTCTGTTATGATTTCACATAATTGTTTCCTGTGAAATTCATATATTAGTTTTATTTTGGAGTTGATACATATGACTCGTATTTGTACTCTTTGAATTGGGTTATCATGTGTAGTATTTATTTTTGATAATTGTAGAGCGGTACATGTTGCTACCTTCTTTTTGAGATATTGTGACTCTAATTTGATTTGGTTCAACATGTACATATAGAACCCTTTTGTTGGTATTATGTCGCATGTGTTGTGACGTGGTTTTTTTTTTAGAATATATCATAGGGTATACCTGAGTTATAACCACATGTGGGGGTACCACATGCATATTGTCTTGGTACGAGAGACATGACACTTTCTGTGGCGGTGTGATTAGTCCACGGCGTCTTCGTTTGGGTTCCGGAGGAAGTGGGCCATTTAGTGTTTTATTGTTGAAGGCGTATGGGTTAATTAACCCTAGTTTTCTGTTCTGCAGATTTGTGATGTTGTGTCAAACACACATATCCACTTTGCATACATTTGGATTCGCGGTTCAATGTGTGATTTGTCTATGTGGCATTATTTTGGTTGCCTGTGTGGATTTATTTTGACTTGTCTGTCTGGCATTATTTTAACTTGCCTATGTGGCAATGTATATTTCTGAGCTCACTCGGTATGAAATACCACTCATACATTTGATTCAATGTATTATTGTATTAGTTTTATTTGTTTCTGTTCAGTTTAATTAATTGAGTTAGTTAGTTCAGTTCATTCTTTACTCTTCTGTTTGTTTGGTTAAATCTGTTGATTCGGATATATTCTATTCAGACTTTGGATATCATATTTTCATCGGTATTTAAACTTGAAGCTTTGTTAAGTATGTTAATGCTTCAGTTGATTTCATATTTCAGTTATACATCTTTGTATTATCTATATCTGTACTAGACAATTGGCTCATGCTGTATTTTTTGATCTTCCGACAAGTTTGCAGGGGTGATTTAGGGCTAGTGTGATGAGAGAGTTGCCTTTGACCATCTAAGTTGTTTCGATTTTAAGTTTTGATTATTTTGACTCTGTTTAGAGAATTGTATTTAATATTGTATTCTAAAATAGTTTTGAAAATATTTTATTTATATTATGTTCTATTAAATTTTTATTAAATATCAAAATTGTAGAGATATTTTTTTCAATCTTATAAGCTATATATCAACAACATTTCTCAAAAATTGAAAAAATTAAACTCCCAAGTATTAAAAAATATAAGAAGTAAATAATTTATATTGATTATTTTTGTAGAATTTCATCTTACACATACAAAGTGATGGTGTTAAGCTACATCGTAATGGTAAATTAGTTTTATGAAAAGAAAAGAATTAAGGAAAGTGAATAAGTAGTTATATATATATATATATATATATATACGGTCCGGATCAAGTGCATACCCTTTATCTTACTCACCCGTGCTTACCCCCTTTAGGCGACGGTTTCGGTCATACAATCGTCGTCTATACTTTTAGCAACAAACAACATATAGCGTTGCTAAAAGTATAAACGACGGTTGTATGATCGAAACCGTCGCCTAAAAGAGGGTAAGCACAGGTAAGTAAGATAAGGGGTATGCACTTGATCCTTACTATATATATATATGGAAAGGTTCAAGAGCACAACTTTTAAATGACATAACTCCCTGACCATAAGTACTTAAGGCTTTCCTTTTTTTTTTTCACACACCACTCTCCAGCCTTTGTCGATTAAAAAAAACCCAAAATCTTCAAAATCAGGAAAGAGAAGAAACAGTGCTCTAGCTTCTCTCCAAATCGGAACCAGGCGTTACCCCTTGATCCTACATACCTTGCATACTTCTTTTAGCGACGGATCGGACGATGGTTCGGTCGAGCACAACAAGTTCGGTCCGTCGTTAAAAGCTAAGACGACAGTTCTCTGATATAGCGACGGACCGAACCGTCGCCCGGTCCGTCACTAAAGGTGGTATGCAAGGTATGTAAATTAAAGGGGTAAGCCCTTGAAATGGACTATATATATATATAACATGTTCGCCTTAGTATGTTGATAAGTAATATTAATTATATGTATTTTTTATAGTGAATATGTATAAGTAGTATAAAGAAATTTAAAAATGTGAATAATTAAATATTTTTTATTCAATTTATACTATTAAAGTTGTGAAGTTACATATTAATGAAGTTGAATGTTGTTAGAATTAATTTTAAATTTTGCTACCTAATAAGAAAGAAAAAAGGAAGAGAAATAATTAATATGATAACTAGTGAGAGAACGTGAATGGAATGAAAAATAAAAGTTAAATGAATAATTTATTAATACAAATTTAATAAAAAATAGTTTATTAACTTAATTTGAGTTCCAACTAAATTAATCTAATTCAATTAATGAGTGGATAACTTTTTGAATTATTATATATTACTAGTATTGATTAGTATTAAATATTCAATATTTATCCATTACTCCCATATTCTGCAAACACAAGTTACATTTGCAAAGAAGATTTATTATAGATAATATAACATAGGTTTTAGGAAAATTTATATAAACAGTAGTAACTAAACAGGATTAAAAATTAATTCACGTAACACTACAAGAAAAACCCTTAAGCTCGACGGAAATAGTCTCGACGGATTTAAATTTGTCGAAATAAGGTTATTTACGACGGAATAATTCGTCGAACATAAGTCCCTCGAAATTATCATAAGTGCGACGGAATTCCGTCGAAAATATAATAGCCATACTGGCGCCAAGTTTCCCGCTAGCGCGAAACATAAATTCGATGAAATTGAAGTTATTTCCGATGGAAATTACGTCGGAAGTAATATAATTCCGAGGGAATTATGTCCATCGAAAAGTCCGTCGAAAATAATTTATTAAATCTAATCAAACGCTCCTTTTTCCTCAATCACCCCATTTGTCTCATTTCTATTTCTCTCTCCTCACTCTCACTCTCTCTCATCTCTCATCTCACCTCCGACCACTGCCCACCTACCTCCGGTCACTGCCACCATTTCTTACGAGTCGGCGACGTAAGGTAGCAAGTCTGCTCCTAGTTTCTCCTTTCTCTCCCTCGTTTCTCCTCCTTTAATTCAAGGTAAGTAATCCTAAATGATGATTACATATTACTGAATATATTTTGCAGATTTGAGTTGTTGATTTTGCTAAAGTTGTTCATGTGTTACTGAAAAAAATTGGGATATCCTCTGTTGTGCAATTTATTGAATATCATGGGAACTGAATATGTGTTAATGAATATCTCTGTTATGCAATTTATTTTTTTGTCTATAATTATGCAAATCAGTGGATGTTGTTGTTAACTCTTTTGCAAAAATTAAAATTATTGAATTTAATTTCTGCAAATTGTTGCATGTTGCTGAAATTGAAATTAGTGCATAGATAATTTGTGGTTGTGATACTAATGAATATCCTTGGCCGTAGTGCAGGGAAGATGTGGATTATATATTAAGCTAAGTCCCAGCGGTAAAAGTGATGAAAAACCTTTTAAATCCTAAAAGATAGTGATTTCATTATCTACTTGACTCTTTTAAAGGATTGCTTGTTCCACTGCAATTAAAGTGATGTCTATTGTATTTTATCAGTTTAACATTGTTGAAGACAAATGATAATTTATTCTGCATTATCTTAGTCATAATATTTCTTACTGGGCTTGTTGAGCTCAACCTTTCTTTCACTGTTCTCTTCAGGAAATGAGAACGTAGTTGGGACTAGTCGGAGAACGGAGTGACGGTCTAGATGATAGTATTAATAGTCCTCACTATTCTGTTAAATAGTGTAACAATAAATGTAATGAGGACTTATTCTGAGAGTGGATATTGTCTAGAAGACAGTATTTGTATTAAAACTCACAGCTCTCTTATTGTATATTAAAGATTGTATTTGTATTTTGTACCATGTATTTGACGACTCATAATAGGTGATGTATACCTATTTTGGGGGCAATATTCGTGTATTCATCAATGGTCATAATCATGCCAACAACTGTCCATCAACGCACTACGGGCCAATGAGGACTTTTACCAAATCATTTGTAACATTACGGTCATGATTATACCAAATAATCCCCGGTCATAATCATACCAAGTCCATCTGTGCACTACAGGCCACAGATGACTTTCAACATAATATAAACATGAGGATGATGACAATGATATAAGAATTTAATAAAACAAGTTCAAGAATTAATTTATCTAGAATCAATAACGTCCAAATTGTCAACATGATACTTCTTTGTAGAGTAAAATTCAAGAAAATTTCGAAGCCGCTTTGGCAAGGCTTGGACTGGGAGGAATAGAAGCGATGGGAGTTACAGAAAGGGGAATCTCTTTGCCAGATTCTTGAGACGCCATTGTTGGATATTTGCAGAGAAAGAGAGAGCTCGATAGGAAGAAGAAAGCCAAGGGAGTCTGAGAGTTCGAATGAGTTGGTAAAAATTTCAAAATTAGGGGGAAAGGGTTTCTTATAGTGGTTGTCTCTTCAGATGTTCACGGAACACGAAGGCAGTGCATTTAATGACAACAATGATGGTGAATTTGAAGAGATATTAACGGAATTGGGCTTCTGATTTTGATTTATCTTGCTATTTGAATTTTACCAGATGTGCTTTAGTTTGTTTTATTTTGGGCCTCATTTGATCTTATCATAATTCTTTTATCATTTGGGTCATTTATACTCTTTTATTAAATATTCTATTTAAATAAAAGACTGGGGGCAATGTTGGGCCATAATACTTTAGACATGTTGGGCCTGGGTCTTGAAAGTATTGGGCCGGATCATTGGCCGAACCATTGGGTGAAAAATATCTTTATTTGGGCTTTGACCGGTGATCTTTGCAAAGATAGAACTTTGACTGTTACATCTGCAATGCATTAATGAGGATTGGACAGAATTTAATCGGCGGTGGACTGTGATGGGATTATCCGGTGGGTTACGTGCAGTTGGCTGATGTCATAGCTGGTCAGCGGCATGCAAAACAAAAGGGAGTAGTATATGATAGTAGAGGAAAACAAAAAAGAGGTAACTGATATTTCTATTATCAAAAACACTAGAACTAATAACCTCCATTGTTATCCTTGTATCTGCATGAACTGACTCTCACGCCGGAACTATCCTCCGACGGTCCAAGCCGTCAAGCTTATGGTATTGACCTATTGAACTGTGCAAGATTGGACGCGCTTTTATGTGGTCCAGGCGCGTGGAAAGATCTTAACGTTAACAATTATATAATATACCTTACCTGAAATCACAAGTCACAACTCAATATTCTTTTATCCTTACGAGAATAATCTGATTTCTTCTTTTGAGCGCCGCCTCGCCTCTATTTCGTTCTTCTACTTAATTAATTTGTATCAAATATATTATGCGGAAGATTAAGTTTTAGTTATTATTATTAATTAATATATTTTATTAACTCTCCAAATTTTAATAGGATTTAAAATTACACAATATAAATTAAACCCAATTAATTTAAAGGCCCAAATTAATGTAATCACTTACTTATTATGGTTCACAATAATTAAATACAATTTGACCCAAATATAAAAAAAACCTAATTAAAATATTTAAAAAATATAAAATTAAATGTCATTTATTTATTTATTTATTTTCGGATATTACAACATATGTACTGTTTTCTCTTTATTAGTGAACAACTTATAGTGCACAGTTATTGCACATAATATTATTCATATTGTCATATGTCAATATGTGATGAATAAAACTAAATATGAATGAAGAAAATATAAAATGTATTCTCTTCACTTGCACTCCTTAGGCCAAAACTCAAGAGCATCTGAATCATTGGTATAAACCATGCTTATATAGTCCTTCCACTCCAAAGCCTGCTCTTTTTCTGGGACAAAGCAAGTCCCATACTTGACAAAAGGGCTTGGACTCACCCCTTTAAGATAAACAGCCTTATTTTCAGGGGGTTGGCCAAAAAATTTGTGCGCCCCGTCTTTAAGTGAGTCAAGTAGTTCCACAGGCACATCATGATTCACTACTTGAAAAAATCCAAGTGTTTCTGCAGCTCTAGCAATATCATTCACTTGATCGTGGTTAGGTCCATCGAGTTTCGATAAATCAATGGGTGAATTTTGATGAGAGGATGAATTTTATTTGTCAATCCGCTCGTGAGGCGATTTAATGTACCTCTCTGGCACCTTGGTTAGGCCGGAATCCACCCGGCCTTTGACACAACAAAGTTGAACAATGAATTTGCATGATCAAAACTTGGAGCCATTTGTGAATGTTGAAGATTGTTTTTTTTCTTCTTCTCTAAAATGAGTCAATGATGCAATGCAAGTAAGGAACAATGACCAAAATATATAGAACTTAGCAAATGTGATTTGTTTATAGTAAATTGTGTTAATTATATTGCAAATCAACCATAGGTTGATCTCTAACTTAATATTGAATAAGTTGTTTTTTGATGCCACTATTCTAACCTTATAAGTTGGTGACCACACCGCATATAGTTTTTATTACTTTTATTTGATTCTCAGAGCATGACTGTGGGCCGTCATAGTACTGATCAAAATCTTTTTCTTTTTGGCGCCAAGGGGATCAAATTGAGAAGTCAATAGGTGCATTTGCATGCCGTGGAATCTTTTTAGCATGCATGATCAATGAGTACTTGTACTTCAAAGTCAAAAGGTTGGTTGAGCCATGCTTTGTGCCATGGAAAAATATATATGGATGGCAGGCAGCTTGATCTTGCAGCCATTTTGTTCCTTACCTTTCCATGCTGATTTTCCTTTTAACGGTTAGGCTGCAGGCCATGGCATGCATGTGTGTTTATTTATACCACAAGCAATAGAATGGCAAACATTGACTCATATTTCTCCTCCTTTTTCATAAGTCAGTCCATCGCTATGATGCCTGCTGGTATATCAAAGACTCAGTTCTCATTGTCAACAACCTAATATTATTAACTCTAATATTTATCATTTCTAATCTTTGAAGAATCGACTCAATTTTAAGTTTAAAAATATTTATAATTTGAAAGAAAGTCCGTATATATTTGGATTTCAGACCGATCCATCAAATTGGGCAGTCCTTTTGATCAGTCGTATAAAAATGAGTAGTAACCATAAAGTTGTTTTTGTTAATAAAAAAATAAAAATAGAATAAGGTGTATTTTTATAATGGGTTCAAATGAAGGGCTCATTTTAAACTGATTGGAATCAATCAATTCCAAAGAGAGAGGGATGTTACGTTGTTCGGTTGCCTAATAAAAACAGTAGAGCGGTCTTGTTGATCACATTAACCCAGGAAAAGGAAAATAAAGGTATGTGATTAGGATTAAAGAATGACAGAAAGCATCCGAATTGTCCCCTCTGTACTCCAGCCTACATTATATTTCACAAGAAATTAGGCATCGAAGTACTGAACGTGCTACAACAGACCACCAACAAACTATTTTTCCTTTTGCACCTTTTTCACCCTCAGACCAGGACACTTGGATGGAGAGGTGTGACAGCAACTAGGGACAAACAATAACCATGGTTTGCGCACCGGCTTGTATTGTTTCGAATGGTACGAGAACAAACTACTTTATATATTTGATCATAGGTAGGGTTTGGTTTTGTTGAAATTAAGTCCAACTAAATTAAACAATAAAATAAAGAGAGAATAGCAACATAAGATTTCACAGGTCAAACTCTGAATTCTTGTTTATATAAACAATAACGAGCTTACAATAATTCTTTCAAATTTTACGTTTTCATAACATTGTAATCTCCACGACATAATTTTTTGCACATAATAAACGATGTAAAACTCTCCCTCCCACGATACACCATTTTTGAACGGAATATAAAAATTACAAAAATCATCTCCCTCATATAAACACAAAACGCGTGCTACAATTATATAGATTTCTTTCCATAGTAATACTCCTATTAAAGAAATAATATGATTTTCCTTTCTATAAGACCAATTTTTTTCTGAATAGAATTCGAGAAGTATCCCAACCATTCTTCTCTCAACTTGAATCCTCAAATACTTCAACTTCACTCCTAAATATGATTCAAGGAAATTAATCAGCGTTACTCGTAATCACTTTGAGCACTATATTTTGTACTAATGTTTGTAGAAAATGTAGCTTCGATTTTGAGCAAAACAATTAAAGTATAGCTTGTTTGCTAAGTATATTTCAATCATAAACTTAATAATAATGTTTATCATACTGTACATAATATCTTTATGTGAACAAATATTTAGCATTCACAATCAATTAATCAAAAGTAGTCATTCTTAATGATGTTACTTGTCTACACATTCATTTTTCTCCCACTGCCTCAGGAATTTTAATGTCAAATCCAACTTTTCTTTTCCAAGTACTGTGTTTACAGCAAACTAATAACCCCGAATTGCATTTAATTCAATTGTTCCATATATATAGATATTTCAATATATTCAGGCAATTTTATTCTTATATTTTTTAGTTCAGGCAATTTTACTCTTTAATTTTTATAAACATTTTTTAAAATGTTAATTATAGGTGTTTGAGGGAACATAGAACCTTATGTCAATTCTACAAGAAGCAGGCCATTACAGCCTCTATTGGAGATATTTTCAACAAGAAAACGTTCAAGTTTAATTACACAAAATTTAAAATTTAAAATATATTTGAAAATCTTGTTATTTAACTCGCAAGCACTTATTTAATTCACAAACACAATATTGATGTATATTATTGTCGCAAACGCTAAATGTTGCAGTTGTAAATGCTAAATTTGTCACCGCAAACACTATGAAAGCTAATAACCGAACAAAGCTAATAACCGAACAAACCCAATATATTTTTCATTGAGTTCCTAACTGTTAAAATTTAAGAACGAATAATATTACAATCACACAGATATAATATGAAAGACGAAAAAGTAAGAATGCACAATATACTCAGGTTCACCAATTTGACAAGTCCTGTTGGTCTGATGTATTCATAAGATGTCTCACACACTCTCTACAATGATGCACACATCAAGCAATATTTTTATAGTAACTATAAAACCCTAACTATTATAACATGGGTTCAAACTCATGAGATTCAATACATTAGTAAAAGCCGAGATCGGGCTACTAATAAATCATCAAGCCCAATTGCACTTTGCGCTTAGCTTCCAAGGGGCATTGTCTCCTTACAACCCTCGCCAGTTTAATTTACTGACGAACTGGGCAGCTACTTGCTCTCCGGTGAGCGAGTCGGACAGTCGCTCGCTCACCGGGGAGCGGGACTCCCGACTACTTTGTAGTAGTGATCATTAATCAAACTCGCAGAAGTATGAGTCAATCTCAATATTAATAAAAATTGATCTCTGCATCTGCACCTCCTCACTAAAAAAGAGAAAAGCGTAATTAGACCTCATTAATGGCAAGACAATTTTACTCAATTTGCCAATATTCATCTAAACATTCAAGATATATAAACCCATTGGAGTTCGTGGTTATAATTTCTTAGGGATATGATTTGGGGTCAATGAATTTGGTCCATAATCATGTTATATAACGAATGGCAAGTGAAATGTAATACTCAGAGCTAAAGAAAAATATGTACATTGCATAGTAGTACTTCCTTTTAATCCTCTACTGCAAGTATGACGCAGCACGAAAAACGGAAAAAATTTACAACAAAAATTCTTAGAACATAAACTGGAATTCACCAGAGAAATAAACGATATCAATCGTAAAAGATAATAAATTATGAATTAACCGTCCAAACCCTAAACCCTCAAACCAGGTTTTATAGCTAAAGAATCCCTATAACTATGGAAATAAACTCCTAATAGGTAACTAAGTATTATGGTATCAAGTCCTAATAGGGAACAACTTAATTACAAAATATTCTAAAAGATTATTTTCTAATTAAAACACTATTACCATAAACGAATCCTATTTAAACTGAGAATAAAAACTAATCCAGTCTTCCCGAAATCATGACGCCATTTCTGAACCCGAAGTCCTCTCCCTAAGCCAATCAAACTCAGCTCTTCAGAAACAACTTCAGTTCTTTAGGAATTATGATCGTTTCCTCGGACAAGGCCTCCTTCCCCGTTTCCTATATAACTCTTCCTTAAACTCCAAAGCTAGTTGTCCTACATCAGTCCTACCCACCCGCGAAGAACTAAACCCCGAGTTATAATCTGGATAAAGCAGAACATCTTCACAGAACTCATAAAGATTGAATACATTAAAAGTACGAGAGATGTTCATTTTGACAGGCAAGTCGATCGCGTATGCATTATCATTGATTTTCTTGATTACCTTGTACAAACCATACTTTCGTGGCTTCAACTTATTATAGGAACCGCATGGAAACCTTTCTTTACGCAAAATAACCATAACCTGATCACCCTCTTCAAACAACTTCAAGCGCCTCTTGGCATCGGCTACGAATTTATACTTCACATTCTTCTCCTCCAACTTAGCTTTCACTTCGGCCTGAATATCTCAAACTTGCTCATACAGGTTTTCAGCAGTAAAACTATTTATAGTAACCTTGGGAAGACGTGCCAAGTCTAACGCGTGTTTAGGAGACTGCTGATACAATAAAGCAAAAGGAGCTAGATTGACTTGTAGCATTGTGAATAACATTATTATATGCGAACTCAGCTTGTGCCTACACCAAATCCCACTACTTTGGCTTATCACCCCAAATACTCCTAATCAAATTAATTTCCTAGCGTTTGGTTAAGATTTTCAGTCTGTCCATCCATTTGCAGATGTGCAGTGCTACTGAACTTCAAAGTAATATCCATTCGTCGCCATAGTGTGATCCAAAAATGGCTACGAAACTTCGAATCTCTATCAGAATACATATACTGAAGAACTCCATGTAGAAGAAGCACTTCCTAAAAGAAAAACTGAGCCACGTAGGACGCATCAGAAGTCTTATGACAAGGAATGAAATATCCCATCTTAGAGAATCGGTCAATCATAACAAACACAGAGTCCACTCCCCATTGAGTCCAAAAGAGACCCAAAAAAAAATCCATCGATAGATTCTCCCATATAGCACTTGGTACTGGCAGAGGCATATAAATACATGTGTTCTGAGCTTGACCATTTACATTCTTACACACATAGCACTTGTAAACCAATTTTCTTACATCACGCTTCAGCTGAGGCCAATAATACCATTCGGGTACTCCACTGATGGTCTTGTCACGTCCCAGATGACCACTCAAATCTCTTTCATGTAGTTCCCAAATCAGTCTCTCCCTCAACAAACTCTGAGATACACATAACTGATTTCCACAAAACAGATAGTCATCAACCACATGAAACTCTCCCTCCGTTTATTTTTGAACACACTTCTCCCATACTTCGGTGAAATCTTCATAATCCAAATACAACTCTTTTAGAAACATAAACACAATGATCTCTTGCTTCATAGTGACCAACAGACTCGTACGCCAACTCAATGTGTCTGCTACCTTATTTAGAACACCAGATTTGTGCTTCAGAATAAAATGAAATTTCTGCAAAAAGGTTGCCCATCGAGCGTGTATATTACACAAACTTTTCTGACTGTTCAGATACTTCAACGCTTGATGATCAGTATACAGTATAAATTCATGCTTAATCAAATAGTGATCTCAATGTTTTAAAGCTCGAACAATAGCATAAAACTCTTGGTCATACATACTCCACTTTCCCCTCGTATCAATGAGTTTTTCACTAAAAAATGCCACTGTCTGTTCTCTTGTGACAAAACGGCCCCAACTCCTATACCGCTAATATCATAGTCCACTTCGAATAGCTTTTCAAAACTAGGTAGAACAAGAACATGAGTAGTACACAGCTTCTCCTTGATAACTGTAAAAGTTGTATCAGCTGCTTCTTTCCCTTGAATTTTACCCTTCTTTAAACACTCGGTAATGGGTGCCATAATGCTACTAAAATATTTAATAAATCAATGATAAAATATTGTCAACCCATAAAAACTACTCACCTCTCCTACGTTCTTAGGGGTAGGCAAATCATGTATAACCCTCACCTTCTCTTCGTCAACCATGATACCCTTCGAACTGACTACATATCCAAGGAATAATAGATGTTCGGCCAGCCAACTACACTTCTTTAAGTTAATGAAGAGTCTGTTTTCAACCAAAACCTCCAACACGTTTCGAAGGTGTTCCATATGGTCTTCCTTGTTCTGAATATAAATTAGTATATCATCAAAATAAAAGATAACATATTTCCCAATGAAAGGTCATAATACTTGATTCACAAGTCACATAAAAATACTAGGGGCATTGGACAATCCGAACGACATGACTACCCATTCGTAGAGTCCATCCTTTATTTTGAACGTTATTTTCCATTCATCACTAGGTTTGATCCAAATCTGATAATATCTGCTCTAAAGATCTATCTTCGAGAACGACTTGGAACCCTCTAACATATCTACGATGTCATCCAACCTCAAAATCAAAAAATTGTTTCTGACAGTTATCTTGTTGATTGCTCGGCTATCAACGCTCATTCTCCAACTACCATCTTTCTTCGGAACTAGCAATGTGGGAACTTCACATGGACTCATACTTTCTCAAATAAATCCCTTCTTCAATAACTCCTCCACCTTTTCCTGTAAGATCTGATTTTCCTTGAGACTCATCCGATAATGTGGAAAATTAGGTAAACTTGGTCCCGAAATTAGATCGATGTGATGTTGAATATCCCTCAGTGGTGGAAGTTCATTTAGTAAATCATCAGAAACCAACTCACTGAATTCGCCTAAAAGGGATTGTACCTTATCGGGTAACACAAATTTTGGCTCTTCCTTCCCTTCTACCACTAAAACTCGCACCACCACAATATTTACCTCTTGTGCCTTTTTAATTTTTGACTATAAATCAACTGCTGACGTGATTACCAATGTTAATGGTTGCTCTTCTTTCTGGTTCTTAGTTACGCCACCGCTTGAATTTTGTTTTAGAACCATTACAATATTCCAGCCACCCCAATTGAAAACAAATATATTGTCGCGCCCTCTATAAGTGACATTCACATCAAACTGCTCGGCCAAATAATAAGTGACTAGCAACCACGTCGACTACGTCGCAGACCACTTTGTCTTGGTAGTGTTGTCCGATCAAGATAGGGACTTTTAACACTACGGTCACGTTTACCTTGGGTCCTTTATGAATCCACCCAATTACATAGGGCTTTGGGTGTTTCTCTACCTACAGTTTCAAGTGTTCCACCAGCTTCTTCAACAAAAAAATTTCGCAGCTCCCACTGTCTATAATTAGGTCACACACTTTCCCTTAAACACTGCAACATGCCTTAAAAATATTTTTTCTGTGTGAGGAATCTTCTAACTTTTTCGAGCACATGACTCGCGGAATCACCCAGTTTACATGTTTTCCATGTTCCTCGGCTATTTCTGTACCATGTCAGAATTCGCCCATATCTGTTTCTTCTTTAGCATCCTACTCGTCCTCTCCAATTTCCACAAAATTCACCGGTTTCCTCGTTGTACACTCATTTGAACGATGACCCAGTTGGCTGCGCCTTTATCACTTAACATCACCGGATTTAGCATATGGGTTGGGCGCCCGAGGGGTTTCTTTTGTAGCCAATGTGTTCGCTCGAGTCTCAATGGGAATATTAGGTTCTTTGAGACTGATCGGCCATGGTTTTAGACTGATTATTTCCATCACCCGCCGAAAATCTGTTTCTGTTTGCGATTGCATTGGACATCTCCGCCATGTCCTTCTTGTGATAAGTGAATTGATTGGATGTCTTCTCCATAAATTCTACTTTCAAAGCCATGTTATGCACTTCATCCACTGTCCAAACAACGTGTAGTCCAAATTTGTCTCAAATAGAATGCTTCAATCCCTCTGGATACCTATAAACTTGTTGTGCCTCAGTCTCATTCAAGTTGTTATGCACTAATAGCCTAGACCACTCCTCTGTATATTCCACCACAGTTCTATTACCATATGCACAATTTTGATAACTCCGAAAAATAAATTTTCATAATCTGGGGTAAAAATGTATTCATTATGAGTTGTTTCATTCGCCTCCAGGATCGGATAGGAGTTTTGCCTTGTCATCGTCGATCCTTCTGTAACTTTTCCCACCAAAGGACAGTCCCTCTTCTCAACTTGTACGCTACCAGGTTAACTTATCGATCTGCTGCGACCTCCGTCAACTTGAAAAATCTTTCGACCTCAGAAAGTCAATCCAGAAACTCTTCAATTTGCAACTTACCATGAAAAAATGGTATATCTGCTCGTATTCAATAGTAAGATTGATTTTGGTTTTAGTTTTTGTGTTGATGAAGGTTTCTTTGGTATAATGCAACCTCCTCGTCGAAATCTTCATCACTAAGGAATTCTAACTATTCATGTCTCGTTGGTCCATGCGGACGTTCACCTCCAATACGGCCAAGGGAAAATCTCTCGCCTTTGTCTCTGTTGTTGATAGGATCGTTGGGTATGGGTTGTCGTACCAACAATTGTTGTAACATGGTTTCCACCCTCGCCATCGACTGACGTTGCTCATCAATCGCCACCCATAATTTGGCATCCCTACGACCAGCATTGTGACGCCCCAAAATAGGTATACATCACTCATTCTGAGTCGCCAAATATATGGTACAAAATTTAAATACAAACTTCATTAATACAATACGACATACGTACGCTGAGAGATTTAACACGAATATTATCTCGTAGACAATATCCAAACTCAAATAAAGTCCTCATTACAATTATTATCACACTATTTTATAAAATAGTGAGGAATACTATAGCCATCATCTTAGACCATCACTCCGTTCCCCGACTAGTCGCAGCTATATTCTCATTTCCTGAAGAGAACAATGAAAGCAAAGGGTGAGCTCAACTAGCCCAGTAAAAAATATTATAACTAAGATGTGACGCCGCCAAAACAGGTATACATCACCCATCTTGAGTCGCCAAATACATGGTACATAAATTCAAATACAACTTAATTATACAACAATCGTGTAAAATACGACAAAACATAATATAAGAGTTTTAAACAAGAATATTGCCTTCTAGACAATATCCACTCTCAATGGAGTCCTCATTACAATTATTATCACACTATTTCACAGAATAGTGAGGACTACTAAAACAAACATCGGGACCGTCAATCCGTTCCCCGACTCGTCCTAGCTATAAGCATAAGGATGATGATAATGGCATAATAATTCAATAAAACAAGTTCAATGATAAATTTTAAAGATTTATAATTTAATTTATCTAGGAATCAATAACGTCCAAATTGTTAACATGATAATGCTTTGTAGAGCAAAATTCAAGAATAATATTCATGTACCAAAAATAATTTGGACAGAAAAGAAATATATTTTTTGGGTGAATATTATCCCGTGAAGAGTACTTCGGGAATAGTACCCCGTGAATAGTACCCCGACACGAAAAGTTTTCCGAATACCCGAGTGAATGATACTAGAGTGACTAGTAATCGGATGAATAGTAACCCGTGAATAGTAACTCATAAATAGTACTCCGGCACGAAAAGTGCCTTGAATACCCGAGTGAATAATACTAGAGTAGATAGTAACCGGGTGAATAGTAACCCGTAAATAATAACTTGTAACAGAATAATACCAAAGAAAATGATATTTCATGACGAGTACCAAAGAAATGATATCCCAGATTAGTATAATAGAATATACGAAACTGCAAATGGATTTTCACCCGCCATGCGGTAATCCCCGTAGACAGATCATTTCCACAATTTAATAAAGATTGAATACGAAGGATCATTCACCATGCATGCGGTAATCCACATAGGCAGGTTATTCCAACAGAATAATAAAGAATGGAATAACAGAAGAATTCACCATGCATGCGATAGACCGCACAGACAGGTTATTCCCAACAAAATAATAAAGAATTGAACCAAGTCATGCGTAATCCGCACAGACAGGATATTCCAACAGAATAATAAAGAATGAAACCAGGTCATGCGTAATCCGCACAGACAGGATATTCTAACAGAATAATAAAGAATGGAATAACAACATAATTCATCAGGCATGCGATACTTCGCATAGACAGGTTATTCCAACATAATAATAAAGAATAGAATAACAACCCTTACTAGTATTGAAAGAAAATAACTCTCTTCATGAATACGAAATAATAATACCCCTTACCTCAAAAGAAGACCGGATACTGGAATAGTGAGGTATCAGACTTTTCTTCTTCTTTCTCTCTATAATTTCTCTCTATAATAATTTTTCTATAGCTTTAGTGAATTGGTGAGAAATAAAGAAAGAACGGGCTTCTATTTATAGGAAAATATAGTTTGGATAATTGCACATTTTGGGGCTCGAAATATTATAATATAATGTCTTCCTCTTTTTCTTCATTTTTAATTGAGTCCTGCAAGTATTATCAAACTTTCACCATCTCCCCTAATAGTAAATCATGTGAATCAATAGTTCTAGAAATGTGAAAATATGAATTACAGTATAGTACCTCCATCTATACCTCCATTTTTAATGTAGTCATGCAAGTATTATCAATCTTGCACCAACTCCCCTAATAGTAAATGAATGTGAATCAATAGTACACACATGTGAACAAATAGTTATAATCATGGGATTTAATAGCAATTAATTACTTATTTATCCGGTTAATTACCCGATTGGTCAATATAACCTCCACACATCAATTATTATCGAAATAAATGTCGATTTCCATTTACATTAATAATTCCCACATAATTGAACTATCAATTTCATCTTTAATCAACACAAACTTATTCATCATTAATGTTATAATTCACAATATTTAACAACTAGGTCATTCACAGGAAAGAAGGGGCTTTCCGATAAGGATTTCTCCTTATTGGCGCGCAATTAGATGACCAAATGCATCAACTACTATGTTCGCTTTTTCCACGATAATATTGAATTGTATGGTCGTAATCTTCAACAGCTCAAGCCAACGTCTTTGGCGCATTATACATTTGTTTTGGTTGAAAAAATATTTAAGGGTTTTAGAAATGGGTTTTGTACTAGGGTCAATATAAATTTCGATTTCACGCTCTAGGGGTAGGCTAAGATGTCTTCAAGAATTCGTCAGGAAATTTATTAACAATAGAAATATCATTCAAAATTGTGACTCTCATACAAGACTTGGATAACACTTCACATTGATACCTATCAACTTGCCATCGTCATTCACACCGTCGCCTACAGAAAGTCTGGCTTCGGTGCATCCCAAAACTTAGAAGTCACCAACGAAAGGCTCGGGGCTCTTTACTTATGGCTTGATATGACAATGATTTACTTCAGTGGTTTGGTTGCTTGAATTCGCATAATAGGTTGGTTAGTAATATGAAAGCTAACAACCTTACGAAAAGCTTGATGAGTAGTTAACCAACCGATTCCTAAAATCACTTCAAAGGCAAGTATTTTTAAAGAGATAAGATCGACAGGTAACGTGAAAGTGTCGATTTGAATAAAACAAGATTTATAAACAGTGGAGATAACGAAGGTTTTTGCTAATGAAGTTTCAATTGATAAGTCAAAGTCCAACTTCTCTAGAGTTAAATTTAAACGTTGAGCGCAAATAAGAGAGATAAAAGAATGGGTAGAACCGGTATCTAATAAGGTATAGACTTCCCAAGAATTTATAATTAACTAACCCGTGCTAACTTCGTTTGGGTCACTCGGTTTTTGAGAAGTCACGAAAAACGCTCTTACTGAAACTACCGACTTTGTTTTGTCTGTAACCGCCTTTGGTGCCACCGTCCCAGCTGGACTTGACTTTGGTGCATGACAAAATGGGGCTAGGTGACCTTCTTTTCCACAATTGTAACATGCTTTGGTCTGCATCGTGCAGCTTAGACTGATGTGTCCCTCCCCTCCGCATTTGTAACATACGACCGGCGGTCGTTCTCCTTCCTTAACAGGTGCTGGTGCTGCTGTCTTTTCATCGTTGTTGAACCTTCTCTTCTTTAAATTTCCACTTCTATTATCTTAGTCATGATTACCACTGAAGTGGTTACCATTCTTAGCATGATAATTTCCCCCACGATGGTTATCATTGTTCTGATGGTCGTTGCCCCCCGTACGATTATTATCATGTTGTTGGTTGTTGCCTTTTGGTTGTGCTGACTCATTATCGCGTTCCAATAACTAAGCCCTATTCACAACATCTGAATATAAATAAAGTTTGTGAGAAATGAGGTATTGACGTATATCAAATTTTCAATCTCTTAGAAACATTCGCGTCATTCGCTCCTCATTATCGACCAAATGGGATGCAAACTGGGTTAACTTCGTAAATTTAGCCTCGTATTGCGACACGGTCATATTATTTTACTCCAACTTGATGAACTCTACCTCCTTCATGTGACGAATACTTTTGGGAAAGTAATTGTCGTTGAAAAACTCTTGGAACTTCTCCTAAGACATCTTGAGTGCGTCAGGCTGGGTACGCTTTACAGATTCTCACTAATAATCTGCCTCTTCACGCAATACAAAGGTGGCAAAGGGAACCTTTTGCTCCTCGGAGCATCCCAAGACATCAAATATCTTGTTGATCTTCTTTAACCACATCTCCGCCTTAAGTAGTTCTGGCTTTCCCAAAAACTCCGGAGGTCCCAGCTCCTTGAACTGCTTAGCAGTGACCAACCGTGGGTTGCCATTATTTCCACCTATATTTTGAACAGGAGTCTCTCTTACCTGATGTTGCAAGAATTGCATAAAGCCTCTGAACATCCCATCGTTCATCATTTGATCGGTGTTGTTATTTACCTGAGGATTATTGTCTTCCTGTTGAACATTATCCTGGGTATTGATCGTTGGTGACTCAACGGTCTCATGTGCTTCATTGCTGATCTCAACATTTTCAGATGTCATTTTCAAACACTGTCACAAAAAAAGGGTTAATTAATATATCACATATTATCCCTATACTATGATCGACCAATTAAATACCAAATAAACTTTGGTAGGTCATACTATCGAAGGAATTCCCCGTCTCTCCCCTCCTAGTTTTTGTCTCACATCTCAGCCAGGGATCATATCCCTAAGCTTTGATACCAACTGTGACGCCCCTAAAACAGGTATACATCACCCATCTTGAGTCGCCAAATACATGGTACAAAAATTCAAATACAACTTAATTATACAATAATCGTGTAAAATATGACAAAACATAATCTAAGAGTTTTAAACAAGAATATTGCCTTCTAGACAATAACCACTCTCAATGGAGTCCTCATTACAATTATTATCACACTATTTCACAGAATAGTGAGGACTACTAAAACAACCATCTGGACCGTCAATCCGTTCCCAGACTCGTCCCAGCTATATTTTCATTTCCTGAAGAGAACAGTGAAAGAATGGGTGAGCTCAACTAGCCCGGTAAGAAATATTATGACTACGATAATGCAGAATAAATTATCCTTAGCCTTCAACAGTATAACAACTGATAGAATACAATAGATAACAAGTTTTAGATCAACAACTGCAGCGGAAATAAGCAATCCATTAGAAGATTCAAATAGAGCATAAAATCTACTATCTTCTATGATTTAAAAAGTTTTTCATTAACATTATCGCTGAGACTCAACTTAAAAAAATAAACCACATCATTGAATCATCCCTGCACCACGGCCAAGGATATTCATTAAATCATCAATGGTCATGACTATACCGAATAATCCCTGATCATAATCATACCAAAAAATTGTCCATCAATGCACTACAGGCCAATGAGGATTTTTACCACATCATTCGTCACATTGCGGTCATGATTATATAACCGAATAATCCCTGGTCATAATCATACCAAGTCCATCTATGCACGTAAGTCAAAGATGACTTTCATCACAATAAAAGCATAAAGATGATGATAATGATATAATAATTCAATAAAACAATTTCAATGATAAATTTTAAAGATTTATAATTTAGTTTATCTAGGAATCAATAACGTCCAAATTGTTAACATGATAATGCTTTGTGGAGTAAAATTTTAAAATAATATTCATGTACCAAAAAATAATTTGGACAGAAAAGAAATATATTTTTCATGTAAATAGTACCCCGTGAATAGTACTTCGGGAATAGTACCTCGTGAATAGTACCCCGACACGAAAACTGTCCCGAATACCCGAGTGAATGATACTAGAGTGAATATTAATCGGGTGAATAGTAACTCGTGGATAGTACTCCGCACGAAAAGTGTCCCGAATACCCGAGTGAATAATACTAGAGAGAATAGTAACTGGGTGAATAGTAACCCGTGAATAGTAACTCCTAACAGAAAAATACCAAAGCAAATGATATTTTATGATGAGTACAAAAGAAATGATATCCCAGATTAGTATAATAGAATATACGAAACTGCAAATGGATTTTCACCCGCCATGTAGTAATCCACGTAGACAGATCATTTCCATAATTTAATAAAGAATGAATACAAAGGATCATTCATCATGCATGCGATAATCCACATAGACCGGTTATTCCAACAGAATAATAAAGAATGGAATAACAGAAGAATTCACCATGCATGTGATAGACCACACAGACATGTTATTCCCAACAGAATAATAAAGAATGGAACCAGGTCATGCGTAATCCGCACAAACAGGATATTCTAACAGAATAATAAAGAATAGAACTAGGACATGCATAATCCGCACAAACATGTTATTCCAACAGAATAATAAAGAATGGAATAACAACAGAATTCACCAGGCATGCGATAGACCGCACAGACAGGTTATTCCAACAGAATAATAAAGAATGGAATAACAGAAGAATTTCACCATGTATGCGGTACTTCGCATAGACATGTTATTCCAACATAATAATAAATAATGGAATAACAACCCTTATGAGTATTGAAAGAAAATAACTCTCTTCATGAATACGAAAGAACAATACCCCTTACCTCAAAAGAAGACTGGATACTGGAATAGTGAGGTAGCAGACTTCTCTTTTTTTTCTCGCTATAATTTCTCTCTATAATAATTGCTCTATAGATTTAGTGAATTGGTGAGAAATAATGGAAGAATGAACTTCTATTTATAAGAAAATATATTTTCGATAATTACATATTTTGGGGCTCGAAATATTACAATATAATGCATTCTTCTTTTTCTTTATTTTTAATTTAGTCCTGCAAGTATTATCAAACTTGCACCATCTCCCTTAATAGTAAATCATGTGAATCAATAGTTCTAGACCTCTGAAAATACGAATTACATTATAGTACCTCCATCTATACCTTCATTTTTTACTTAGTCATGCAAGTATTATCAATCTTGCACCAACTCCCCTAATAGTAAATGAATGTGAATCAATAGTACACACATGTGAACAAATAGTTATAATCATGTGATTTAATAGCAATTAATTGCTCATTTATCCTGTTAATTACCCGATTGGTTAATATAACCTCCATACATCAATTATTATCGAAATAAATGTCGATTTTCACTAACACTAATAATTCTCACACAATGTAACAATCAATTTCATCTTTAATCAACACGAACTTATTCATCATTAATATTATAATTCACAATATTTAACAACCAGGTCGTTCCCAGGAAAGAGGGGGCTTTTCGATAAGGATTTCTCCTTATTGACGCGCAATTAGATGACCAAACCTCTCATTGAAAGAACTTCTAGACATTGTCAATATTGTAAATAATAATATGAATAACTTTGTCATCTCAATTATTGATTTAATAATATAACATATTATACAGATGATATTGTGACAATAATTGAATCAATAATATGAGAGATATGATGCGACAATTACTGTAGCAATAATTGAGTATAAATGAGTGAATTCTTATGTAAGCATCAATAATCAATACCGTGTGCTACTATGCAACCACGCATATTACTGTACTTTTACTACCGAGTAGTTCAACAGTTTTAACGGTAACACTTTCGCCGTTATTTTTATAAAAAGATAATTATGTCATTTTCTTACTACGAAAATACTTTCATTGTGGGGTCCACCAATGATTGTACCGTCGCACGGATATTCCCCGACAAAAAATAATATTTCCCGACCAAAAGAATATTTTATAACAAGTTGTATACTTTGCAAAATGTTTCACATATCACCCTTAACTTTAACCTTTTATCAATTTAACCATTTACGAAATAAAATAATAATTATAAGAAAATTGAATACTTTCATTTCATAAAATTCGGGGTCTTACACATATGGGGAAATGATTCATTCCTAACAGAGAAGTGATCGTTCGTTCATCTAGAGGGTTTCTTAAGCTGAAACTTTGTTTAATAGCTTAATGGAACTCCTTCGGGATGTTGTCATCTGTTATGATGGAATAGTGAGGAATGTCTGCAGTAATTGAATTAACTTTATTATTCGAGTATATGACACAAACAGGAACTACGACCCTTTTTTTTCCCTGGTTGCCGACTCAAGTAGTCTCTATAGATTCCATATAACAATTCTCATAAACTAAGTAGCATTTGTTTAGTTTGTCATAATTTTCAATAAACTCAATAATACTCTCCCGAAAATCATCAATACACTCAATAATATATGTACTATACTTTGAAACTTAGAAACTCGTTTGACATTCACTCAGTAGGGGTGAATGTCGACCAGTCCCTAGTTTGGGACTGTTATTGGATGTTATGTCTCTCACTTAGGCCAGTGCAAATACGAAACGGAACGTTTTTGTTATTTTGAGGATTTTTCGACTATTATCTCTATATGTTCTTCGAGTGCATACTTAGATTAAGTTATCTTAGTCTATTACGTTTTCATGGAGACCATGGGGAGGTGCTGCCAAAAATTTCTTGAAACTCCTGAAATGTACTCAACATGTTTGCACTAGTGATGAGACGCATCCAATAATGGGATAGAATGTAAGACCCCGAATTTTATGAAATTAAAGTATTCAATTTTCTTATAATTATTATTTTATTTCGTAAATAGTTAAATTGATAAAAGGTAAAAGTTAAGGGTGATATATGAAAATTTTTGCAAAGTATGCAAGTTGCTATAAAATATTCATTTGGTCGGAAAATATTCTTTTTGTCGGGGAATATCCGTGCGAAGGCACAATCACTGGTGGATCCCACAACGAAAGTATTGTCGTAGTAAGAAAACGACATAATTATCTTTTTTATAAAAATAACGGCGAAAGTGTTACCGTTAAAATTGTTGAACTAGTCGGTAGTAAAAGTACAGTAATACGCGTGGTTGCATAGTAACACACGGTATTGATTATTGATGCTTACGTAAGAAGTCACTCAGTTATACTCAATTATTGCTACAGTAATTGTCGTATCATATCTCTCATACTATTGATTCAATTATTGTCACAGTATCATCTGTATAATATATTATATTATTAAATCAATAATTGAGATGACAAAGTTATTCATATTATTATTTACAATATTGAAAATGTCTAGAAGTTCTATCAAAGAGAGATTTGGTCATCTAATTGCGCGCCAATAGGGACAAATCCTTATCGGAAAGCCCCCTCTTTCTTGGGAATAACCTGATTGTTAAATATTGTGAATTATAATATTAATGATGAATAAGTTCGTGTTGATTAAAAATATAATTGATAGTTCCATTGTGTTGGAATTATTACTGTTAGTGAAAATTGATATTTATTTCGATAATAATTGATGTCTAGAGGTTATATTGACCATTCGGGTAATTAACCAGATAAATGAGCAATTAATTACTATTAATTCACATGATTATAACTATTTGTTCACATGTGTGTACTATTGATTCACATTCATTTACTATTAGGGGAGTTGGTGCAAGATTGATAATACTTGCATGACTAAGTTAAAAATGGAGGTATAGATGGAGGTACTATACTGTAATTTAAATTTTCACATGATTAGAATTATTGAGTCACATGATTTACTATTAGGGGAGGTGGTGCAAGTTTGATAATACTTGCAAGACTAAATTAAAAATGAAGGAAAAGAGGAATGTATTATACTGTAATATTTTGAGCCCCAAAACGTGCAATTATCGAAACTATATTTTCCTATAAATAGAAGCTCATTCCTTCATTATATTTTACCAATTCACTAAAGCTATAAAGCAATTATTATAGAGAGAAATTATATAGAGAAAGAAGAAGAGAAGTCTGTTACCTCACTATTCTAGTATCAAGTCTTCTTTTGAGGTAAGGGGTATTATTTATTTCATATTCTGAAGAGATATTATTTTTCGTATTCGTATGAATATTATTTTTTGTTCAATATTCGTAAGGGGTATTATTCTTTCGTATTCATGAAGAGAGTTATTTTCTTTCAATACTCGTAAGGTTTGTTATTCCATTCTTTATTATTATGTTGGAATAACCTGTCTATGCGAAGTACCGCACACATGATGAAATTCTTCTGTTATTCCATTCTTTATTATTTTGTTGGAATAACTTGTCTGTGAAGTCTATCGAATGCCTGATGAATTCTGTTGTTATTCCATTCTTTATTATTCTATTGGAATAACATGCATGTGCGGTCTATTGCATGCTTGGTGAATTCTGTTGTTATTCCATTCTTTATTATTCTGTTGGAATATCCTGTCTATGCGGATTACGCATGACCTGGTTCCATTTTTTATTATTCTGTTGAAATATCCTGTATGTGCGGGTGAAAATCCAGATAGGTTATTCCCAACAAAATAATAAAGAATGGAACTAGGTCATGCGTAATCCACACAAACGGGATATTCCAACAGAATAATAAAGAATGGAACCAGGTCATGCGTAATCCGCACAGACAGGATATTCCAACAGAATAATATAGAATTGAATAACAATAGAATTCACCAGGCATGCGATAGACCGCACAGACAGGTTATTCCAACAGAATAATAAAGAATGGAACCAGGTCATGTGTAATCCGTACAGACATGATATTCCAATACAATAATAAAGAATGAAATAACAGAAGAATTTCACCATGTATACGGTAGTCCGCGTATACAGATTATTCCAACAGAATAATAATGAATGGAATAATAATAGCTCTCTTCATGAATACGAAAGAAATAATACCTCTTACCTTAGAAGAAACTAGATATTGGAATAGTAAGGTAGCAGACTTCTCTTCTTCTTTCTCTCTATAATTTCTCTCTATAATAATTACTCTAAAGCTTTAGTGAATTGGTGAGAAATGAAGGAAGAATGGCCTTCTATTTATAGGAAAATATAGTTTTGATAATTGTACATTTTGGGGGCTCGAAATATTACAATACAATACCTTCAACTTTTCTTTCATATTTAATTTAGTCCTACAAGTATTATCAAACTTGCACCACCTCCCCTAATAGTAAATAATGTGAATCAATAGTTCAATCATGTGAATCAATAGTTATAATCATGTGAAAATACGAATTACAGTATAGTACCTCCATCTATACCTCCATTTTTAACTTAGTAATGCAAGTATTATCAATCTTGCACCAACTCCCCTAATAGTATAAGAATGTGAATCAATAGTACACACATGTGAACAAATATTTATAATCATGTGAATTAATAGAAATTAATTGTTCATTTATTCGATTAATTACCTGATTGGTCAATATAACCTGCAGACATCAATTATTATCGAAATAAATATCGATTTCCACAAAAACTAACAAACCCAACACAATGGAAATATTTTTTTCAAAAATCTTATTTTTAAAATTTTGAATTTTGACTTTTTTCAAAAAAGTCAACTGTTAACTTTTTTGACCAAAAAGTCAACCCCGACAAATTTTGTGTTTATACTCTATTTCTACTAATTTCATCGTTCCAGACTCAAATATCACGTCCGTGTCTCCAAATTCAACTCCGAACTCAAATTTAATTTTTAATAACATTCATCATTAATATTATAACTCACAATATTTAACAATCAGGTCGTTCCCAGGAAATAGGGGGCTTTCTGATAAGGATTTCTCCTTATTGGCGCGCAATTAGATGACCAAACCTCTCCTTGACAAAACTTCTAGACATTGTAAATATTGCAATTTAATAATATGAATATCTTTGTCGTCTCAATTATTGATTTAATAATATAACATTTTATGCAGATGATACTGTGACGATAATCGAATCAATAATATTAGAGATATGATGCAGCAATTACTGTAGCAATAATTGAGTATAACTGAGTGACTTCTCATGTAAGCATCAATAATCAATACCGTGTCCTACTATGCAACCACGCATATTACTGTACTTTTACTACCGGGTAATTCAACAGTTTTAACGGTAACACTTTCGCCGTTATTTTTAATAAAAGATAACTCTGTCATTTTCTTACTGCGACAATACTTTCGTTTTGGGGTCCACTAATGATTGTATCATCGTACGACTATTCCCTATTAAAATGAATATTTCCCGACCAATCGAATATTATATAACCACTTGTTTACTTTGCAAAATTTATAAATATTACCCACAACTATAACATTATATCAAATCCACACCATAATATAAAAAAAATATTTCAAGAAATTTAAATCTTTATTCATAAAACTTGGAGTCTCACATGGGTACTTCGTATGGACTCATCATGGGGAATCATAAGTGATTGAAAATATTATGGAACAACCAATTCCACTGGATTCATACGTCGAAAACTATGATCTAGTTGAGATGTTGGTCGATGCTTATAGCCCTACTAATATTGACTGGGCTAAATATGAACTTTCTTCAAGTAGTGTGAAGCAAGTGCCAAATAATATAGCTACTGCCTTTTACAAGTTGCTATCTGAATCTGGGGTCGCGTTGTATTCGGGAAATGATACGGACACCAAGCTTTCTGCAGTGATGAAGCTCTTACACTTCAAGAATGAGCACGACTGTAGTGAGAGAGGTTTCAATGATTTTCTCGCTATAATTGGACAGTTCTTACCCAAGGATCATACTCTTCCTGTGAATTATTATGAACTGAAGAAGATGGTCAAGTGGTTAAATATGGGGTATCATAAAATTAATGCTTGTGAGCAAGATTGCATGTTATACTATGGGGATGACAGAGATAAGGGACAGTGTGATATATGCAGCTTACCATGCTACAAGGTTACAAAACGTGGGGGGAAAGAGAAACATGTTCCTAGGAAAATCTTACGGTACTTTCCACTTGCGCCGAGACTTCAACGGCTATTCATGTCGTCTCATACGGCTCAAAATATGAGTTGGCAACTAATAAGGGATGTCGTGCCTAGTCAGCTGACTCACCCTGCGGATGGAGATGAATGGAAGAGATTTGATGTAAATTATCCTGAGTTTGCGGAAGAAGTTAGGAATGTTAGGCTTGGCATGGCTACTGATGGCTTTTGCCCTTTTAATAATTTTAGCCAGACGTACTCAGTTTGTCCAGTCATTATGATCGCTTACAATGTTCCATCAGCAATATGCATGAGGGATCCGTATATATTTTTGACTTTACTCATTCCGGGGGATAAAAGTCCTACAAAAGACCTTAATGTGTACCTTCGACCGTTAGTTGATGAACCAAAGATGTTGTGGGAGACAGGGGTTCAGACATATGATAAATCGATATGCGAGAATTTTATGATGAAGGCAGACCTGTTATGGACTATCACTGACTTTCCTGATCTTGGGATGGTTAGTGATTGGTCAACTCAGGGGAAGTTGTCCTGTCCAGTGTGTATGGGGGATGTGCAAGGCAACCAGTTGTAGCATGGGCAGAAATGTAGTTTCTTTGGAACTGCTCGTAGATTATTGCCTCTTGATCACAATTAGATAAAGATGTCTGCACAGTTCAACAGAAAGATAAAGAAGAAGGGGGTTGTTGGTCGGATATCGGGCAGTGAAGTCTTGGGCTGGTTGAATCAACTTGATTTTCCTTTGTCGGGGAAGGAACACAGTAAATTGAGAGCAGCCGGGTACGGGAAGACTCATAATTAGACACACTTGCCTATATGGTTTGAGTTGTCGTATTGGGGCACACTTTCAGGTCGTCATTATATAGATGTCATGTATACCGAAAAGAATGTTTTTGAGAACTTGTTTTACACCGTGTTAGATGCGAGTGATAAAACCAAAGACAATGATAATGCTCAAAAAGAATTGGAGGCATTGAACATTAGGCCAGAATTGTGGCTTCGCCCTAACACTAAGAAACCTAAAGCTCCATTTTGTCTTACTAAGCAATAAGTTAAAGACGTGCTTCTACAAAGAGTTGAAGATTGTATCTACATACGTGCTTCTAAATATGCTTGAAGTATCATCATACATCACGTAAGTCTCAGCTTATTTACGGTATTTAGTACAATTTACAAGTTTAGTCATCTCTATATATGTTAAAGATATTTTACTAATATCGCAGTTCATTCAAAGAAGAAGCGTATGCTTCTAACCCAACTTTTAGTACAGCAAAATTGGAAACATTCACTAATGCTATTTTTCAACAATGGTTTAAAAAAAGGGTTGAAGCAGAGAACAATTTTGAGCGTTTTATAGATGTCATCCAAGGACCTTACAAAGTTGTTAGTTCTTTTCCTGGTTGCATCGTGAATGGGTACAGATTTAGAGTCAATAACTTGCATGAACTCACATCAATTAATTCTGGGGTTGTGGTGTTAGGAAGCTGCTACCAAGATTCTGAGTCTAATTACTATGGTCATTTACAGGATGTGGTTGTGCTCAATTATCACGGCGGCAAAAAGGTAGTTACATTTAAGTGTAGCTGGTTTGATACTGAAAAGGGGGTTAAAGTTGATCGTAATAGAATCTTAACCACGGATATCAAGTCGGTGTTAAAGTCTGATGACGTGTACGTGTTAGCAAGTCAAGCGACTCAAGTGTAATACGCTCCTAATGTCATAAATAATCGAAGCCCCTGGTACACTATAGTCACTACTAAAACACTCTCATTTAATGCTGATAACATGTTTGGTATGGATGAGGCGTTGGAAGAAAATGTGAGCAACCCTTTGGTCGTAGTGTTCCATGCTGAAGATGTGGTGAGTACTGATGTCATTGGCGTACCTAACGATGAGGATGTCAAGGAAAACGTACACATGAATGACTATGTAGTCGTTGAGGATGATAATGAAGACGAAACTGATCTCGAAACTGAGGATGAGGAAGATACCGAATCCGAGAATGATATACACGTTTATTCTGATGGGTTTGATGACGTGCGTAATTGAAAATGGGCATTCATATTAGTACATACCACATATTTATAAACCTTACATATTCATAATCTACCAATTTTGTTATTGTAGTAGGATATTCATGGCTAGACATAACGGTGGAGGTCGCCGAGGTGGTGGGCGATCCGGTATTGGAGACGGTAGCCACGATGGAGGCTCTTCTTCAGGCCCGAGTAAGTTATCTTAACTACAATTTAAATATATCTCAAGCTGCATTAATTACAATGATTATTGAATATGTTAGATACAATTATTACAGATGCTCCTCGTCGATGACACCGAGGGACGAACCTCGGTATCTTTGGTCATCCGTCGGCAGTGCCACTTATAGTACCGGTGGATGTCGCTTCTTAGCAGTAAGTGTTAATATATTCATAATATTTCTATCAGTTATTGAAAAACACAATTCACATAACACATATTGTTATACTTTTTCTGTAATATACTAGACCCGGTGGCTAAGCACACCCTACACGCGAACTGTTTGACGCATCTCCCGAGAGGGTGAATGCGGTTCAGTCAGTATGCGTGGTATGATGCCACTTTTATGCAAACAATCTTGCGGGAGTTCCACGTAAGTTAAGCATATTATCTTAATTACTTCATAGTTGTATTAGGATGACTAAATCAATTGTTCCTAATTTTAAATTAACTTTTGTTCTAGGTTTATTATCGATTTAACACGAGCATCTCTCAATCAATTGGTGACGATGTGATTAAGCATCATGTTGCTGCAAATTACTCTGGATGGCTATATGAGATACGACATAGGGCAGCTCGGGCAGTTGTGGACCAGCCCGGGACCACCAACAGAGATCATCAGCCCCGCATAGTCTCCGATTTAGCCTAGGAGGCTATGTGTGCGCACTAGGAGGCTGATGACTTCAAGAAAAAGTTCGAGCAGGCGAAGAAGAACCGTGGTCAGCTCCAGATAGTACACACCACTAGTTTTTAGTCGTTCGAGGAGGCGAAGACGGTAAGTGCGTTGTATTTAGTTATTTAGGTGTCAAGTTCTTACATAAATATTTAAGACCTATTTTATGAATGTTTTTATTAGGCATTGGAGAGGACCTTGGGCCGAGATCCTACCATTCTAGAGTTTTGGGATCAAGCCCACATGCCTAAGGACGAGCGTGCTTTGTCTCAGGCAGCTTTAGCTATACGGGTAAAACTCATCTTACTATTTAGCTTTTAATAATATTCGATCATAAATAAAATGATATAATTAAGATACGTATACGGAATACATTATAGGACTGCTTTCAGAGGCTTTGGGACAAGCGTATAGCTGAGATGGAGGATAATAGGAGGGGTTCTAAGCCGTTAGATTCCGCCACCCCTCTTCCCGATATTGTATTAGATGGGGACGAGGAGCTGAGACTATGGGCCGCATCTCAGAATCCCCCTACTAGCAGTACCGACAGATATCGAGTGTTGGGTTTGCCGAGGATACCCGCATATAAACTTCCTGGAGGTAATATTTTATTATGTTTCATGAAATTATCCGAATTTATCACATTATATAAATTATTATTAGTAATTGAACTTGTATCTCTTTATAGGCTCCAGCCAGCGTCTGAGAGCACATGTCGGACCATCTCATACGGGCACTTGCTTGGATGACGATATCTTCTGGTGGCTGATAGGGGCCGTGTCGGATAGGTTCCATACCGATTCAGTCTTTCGACGTCAGTAGTTGCCTTCCAATTCTCGTCTTTACCAGATTGCTCAAGATATTATAGCAGGGGCCTCTGCAGAGAGTACGGGATTACCACGGGAGCAGTTCGACGCTTGAAGTGCCGAGATACTTCGGATGGTGATTACCCTCTTGGAGGAGGCTTTTCGTCCGCCCCCACCCCCTACTCAGGCATTCTTATTGTTTATGTTTTTTTTCAATTAAGGCTAGCTTGTTAATTCTCACATATATATACGGACTAATGATTTATATTTTTGATTTTATCAACAGGGTGGCAATGACGAGCAGACTGGTGACGATGAGCAGTCGCACGACGCTAATTTCCATACACCAGAGCAGCTTCGTTCACGTCCGTCCGATGATGATACTTTTACTAGTTTATAGTTCATTTGTATTCATGTTATTATAGAACATTTGTATATATTGTAGTGTCTAGTTGCGTCTGTATAAGTATTGTAGAACATTTATATATATTGTAGTGTCTAATTGCGTCTGTATAAGTATTGTAAATTATATTGTTTATTATTTATGGAACATTAGCTTATATTTGTAATTGGTTAGCTTATAATACGTTTTGGTGGATATTTGAATGTGAATGTGAATGATAATGAGTTGAAGATTACATTTTAGTGATACATTGCATATTTGAATGTGAGATACATGTTTATATTACTATGTATTGTGTTGTGACAGGTTACATGTACATTAATGGGTTTAAACACCTGAAAACTGAACTTTTAAAATCTGTATTTAAAAAAATAGTTAATTCCGACGAAATAAGGTATTACCGACGGAACTTCCCTCGGAGTTAACAAATAACCAATTTTTAATGATTGTTGAAATATTCTAATTTTCAGTCGGAAATAAGTTAACTTCGACGGAACATATCCGTCGAACCTATGGTATCTCCGACGCAAATTTCGTCGAAGTTAATATTTAGTCAATTTTAATAAATACCAGATTATTTTAGTTTTTAGTCGGAAATAGGATAATTTTGAGGGAATATGTCCGTCAGAAATGGGGTATATTATACTCGACGAAAAGTTTTGTCCTATATATTATGTTGAAGATATTTTTTGTTCGATGAAAATCCGTCGGAGATACTTTCGTTGAAGATAATAAATATCCGACGGAATTTTTGACGGATCTTATCTTCGACGCGAATATATATGATCGAATTTCTGATAGATATTTTTGTCAGAAATAATATATTTTCGACTGAATAAGCTCAGGTCTGACGGAATATTCCGTCGAAATTAAGCTTTTTTCTTGTAGTGTATTTTATTGCTGAGACTCATGTCAATAAATAATCCAAATTACTGAATTATCCACGCACTACGGGCCAATGATATTCATTATTATCACATCCACGAATCATCCATGCACTACGGGCCAAGGATATTCGTTATTATCATCAATGGTCATGATTATATCGATATATAGTCATAATCATACCAATCAACAGTCCATCTATGCACTATGGGCCAAAGATGACTTTTATCACAATATAAGCATGTGAATGATGACAATGATATATGAATTCAATTAAATGAGAGCAATGATAAATTTTAAAGATTTATAATTCAATTTATCCAGAATTCAATAATGTCCAAATTATCAACATGATACTGCTTTGTGGAGTAAAATTCAAGAATAATATTGTATCAAAAAAAATTGGACAGAAAAGAAATCAATTTTTGTCATGAATAATACCACGGGTGAATAGTACTCCGGCATGAAAAGATTAAAAATTAACAAGAATGTTCAGAATAATATTTTTGTGAAAAGATACTAGATGAAACACAAATTAAGGATATTCTACTAATTTCACGGAGTATAGAAGCAATAATTATCAACATAAGTGTAGAATTAATTAGTATATGAAACGAAATAATATTACTTTCATACTACAAAGTATGGAAGAAAATATTATTTCTTACGGATACTGAACAAAATAATATTCCTTACCTTAAAAAGAGAGTACTTCTGAATGGTATAGTGGGAATATTCTTGAAGAAAACTTATACCGTTTTCTACACTCAAATATTCTTTAAACTATAAAAAAATACGATCAATATTATAGAAAATAATTTTCTAATTCTGGTGTGATTTTCAATTCTAAACTAAACATCCTATTTATAGGAGAATGGAAAGATACTATTTAGAAAATAAAATCATGGAGTGGACAGGAAAAAGAATTCAAGGGCGCAATGTATCAGCATATTTTGAGAGCACCAATAAGAGAGTACCCTCTTGTGAGGGTAACTTGAATTTTGGGAGCTTTAAACCAATGGGGAAGCGCCCTCCCATTAAGGTAACTAACTTGGAAGATTGAACCAATGCGGGAGTAAGTTAGTGAATAGGATATTCATATTTGAACATTTTGGCCAATAAGCTCCGATTAATTTCATAATCTGCCAAATAGATAACCTTATTTGAAGGTAATCAATTCGTATCCTTCAAAATTAAATAGAACAAATACCAATTTAACAAGATAATTGAACAAACATCTTCCATTTATCAATTATTATTCTTATCTTTAATCAACACGAACTTATTCATCATTAATATTACAACTCACAATATTAACAACCAGATCATTCCCAGGAAAGAAGGGGCTTTCCAATAAGGATTTCTCCTTATTGGCATGCAATTAGGTGACCAGACCCTTTTTCTCGACAGAACTTTCTAGACATTGTCAATAATGCAAATAATAATATGAATAACTTTGTCGTCTCAATTGTTGATTTAATAATATAAAATATTTATGACAATAATTGAATCAATAACGTGAGATACTATGCCGCAATTACTGTGGCAATAATTGAATAAAACAGAGTGACTTCTCACGTAAGCATCAATAATCAAAAATATTGTACAATACTGTGTGCTACTATACAACCATGCGTATTACTGTACTTTTACCACCGGGTATTTCAAGAGTTAACGGTAAAACTTTTGTCGTTGTGGAGTCCACCAATGATTGTGCCGTCGTATGAATATTCACTGATAAAACGAATATTTTCCGACCAAACGAATATTTTATAACTTGTTTACTTTGCAAATTTTATAAATGTTACCCACAACTATAACATTATATCAATTCCACAACTTATTATTCAAAAATAAAATTTAAAAAAATTAAATCTTTATTCATAAAATTTGGGGTCTTACAAGCGTCGTCAAGGTTATCTCTCACGCCTTCGTTGTTAGCCATTGATATGGCATAATTCTTGGGCTTTGATACCAATTGATGCAGAACAAAAAACGGAAAGAATTTACCAACGTAAATTCTTAGAACATAAACTGGAATCCAGCAGAGAAACAAACAATATCAATCGTAAAAGATAATAAATTATGAATTACCCATCCAAATCCTAAACCCACAAGCCGGGTTTTATAGCTAAAGAATCCCTATAACTATGGAAATAAACTCTTAATAGATAACTAACTATTATGGTAACAATTCCTAATAGAAAATAACTTAGTTACAAAATATTATAAAAGATTTTTTCCAATTAAAACACTATTACCATAAACGAATCCTACCTAAACTAAGAATAAAAATTAATCCAATCTTCCCGAAACTATGTCGCCATGCATTTTTGAACCTGAAGACCTTTTCCGAAGCCAATCGAATCCAACTATTTGAAAACAACTTTAATTTTCAGGAATTATGATTGTTTCCTCGAACCAGACCTCCTTCATAGTTTCCTATCTAACTCTTTCTCAAACTCTAAAGCCAACTGTCCTACATCAAACTACTAGCTTTCAGTGTCAACTGAATCACATCAATCCTTGTATGGTCTAGACAAGATATTATGTAAATCTTCTTGAATCTTGATAATAAAACCTAAATTAGAGGAATACAATGAGATCGCCACACCTAATAAATCTGCAGCTTAATTGTAAATTATGACAACTAAAATCAACTCAAATTAACAAAACCTTTTATTCTAAATTAGTTGGGGTGTATTATTATTATTATTATTATTATTAGTTTATATATATATATATATATATATATAAACTAATTATATGTTGGGAAATAATATCACAAGAACTAGTCTTACTATAAGACCCATTTTAGTTTTCTGATCAATAGACCCGTCCATGTACCATAATACGTAACAAAAATTACCGTTGGATAACTGATTTGTTACTATGCAATTCTAAACTCCACAGACCAAATAGAGCGTTTACATTATATTATCATTTTATTATATGCGTTAATAATATGATTGGAGCACAGGGACTTTTTATGCATGAAACTATTGATTCACCGACTTTGATTTTGCTAAGGAGAGGAGCTAACCATGGTTAATTAAGAATTAAGTTCTGTTTTAAGCCATTTAACATCAATCAATATTAATTTAATTCTTGGTTTAAAAATTGATGTACCTGATTCTATTTTATTGGTACTAATTGTTAATGAGAGTGAACCACCAGATTATACAACTACTAAGTCACTCGACTGTTCCATCTAATTGAACATTAGTAAATTTCCTAATCACCTTTATTTGATGCAAGACACCTTTATTTTCTAAGTTACTAGATAAACTGTTAATTTAGTTTACCTAGACAAAGTATTCCCCCCGTTTCTTAATATAGGTCGTTTTAGAAAAATATTTTTGTTCTTTAATATGTGTCGTTTGAGACTTTCAAGTAAGCATTAATTACTTAGTTTTCAATATTATCCCAAGTATTAAATGTAACTTTGGTTCTATAACTATTTTTTGTCCAATAAATAACAATCTCTTCTTCTAATATAAGGGCAATATAGACAATTGATATTATAATTAATGTTATACAATCATTAACTTAATACTTGTGCACAACCCTAAAACGACCTATATTAAGGAACGGAGGGAGTACTATTGATGCATTGTACAAAGAAAATTAAATTAAAAAATAAAATAAAATGAAAATAAAGGTGTGATTCTCTATGATGTCACGTGCATACAAAAAGATTCACAATTTTATTACTAAACATGTAATCTTTTCTGAAGGAAATTTGCACCAATCAGTGTGCAGATTCATGTAAATTATGGTTATATTAATCTTTTTTTTCGTGGCAATCTAATCGTACTAACTGAATCATCATTATTCAACACTCAGAATTCATTACTAAATTAAGCCCTCTTAATCTCCAAGTTCCTTCAAAGGCTTTTTAGCATCAATAATGTTTTTGTATGGAAATGATTATGATCCAAGTCTTTTGGTTATGGATTTTTCAGTAATATGTTTTTTTTTCGTTTGTTAAAAAAATAAAAATTCTTATAAATTTGTCACATTTTGCTCTTATTTTTCTTATAAAACGTACGTCTTGGGGCAAGCAACATCTTTATCCAATTTATCTGATGTCAAAGAGTGAATTTAATAGTAGACCATTTTTCATTTTTTTAACTGATGATTGAGTCGGTTGACGTACGGTTAGTCCTCTCCTATTTATTAATTATGAATTGGAATCCCTGATCATGCATGATTATATATATATATATATATATATATATATATATATATATATATATATATATATATATATGGGGTTCCATCCACAACAACTGGTTGTTGGGGAGCAACCCCTTTTATCCAGCCGTAACAGCTTGTACCGGCTTATAAAAAAAAAAAATTCTAAGGCCGGTACAAGCTGTTACGGCTGGATAAAAGGGGTTGCTCCCCAACAAACGGTTGCTGTGGATGGAACCCCTATATATATATATATAGAGAGAGAGAGCAAGGATCAAGTGCATACCCCTTATCTTAATCACCAGTGCTCACCCACCCCCCTTTAGCGCGACGGTTTCGGTCATACAACCGTCGTCTATGCTTTTAACGACGGACAACATATAGCAACGCTAAAAGTATAAACGACGGTTGTGTGAACGAAACCGTCGCCTAAAGTGGGGTGAGCACGGGTGAGTAAGATAATGAGTATGCACTTGATCCGGACCGTATATATATATATATACAGACATGATCAAGAGTAGACCTCTTAAGTAGTAGAACTCTCTTAAATCATAAAACTTTATCAAAACGACGTAGTTTTGATAAGACGTGGTGACATTTTTGTAAATACCATGCCACCGCGTATTTACAAAAATGCCACCGCGTCTTATCAAAACTACGTCGTTTTGATAAAATTCTATTATTTAAGGTATTCTGTTATTTAAGAATTCTACTCTTGATCCTTTCTGTATATATATATGTGTGTGTGTGTGTGTGTGTGTGTGTGTGTGTGTGTGTGTGTGTGGAGGAAAGGAACTGTCTATAACGACGATTTTTTTCGTCGCTATAGCATAGAAAATCATTGCTATAGACGACTATATCTAAGGCGACAGTTCGAACTATCGCTATAGCCCTGAAAATTGTCGTTAAAACTCGGTTAGTCTTTGGTTCGTTTTCTTGGTTCGTGGAGAAAATTTTCATATATATATATATATATATATATATGTGGGCCCATGTGTAAAATTAGGGTTCACATGACCTAATTGAATTAAATGCACAATTAGGGTTCCACGACCTCATTAAATGTGCAAATTGGGGTTCGCATAACCAAATTTAATAAAGACGGAAAAGTCAGAAATAAATGTGCTAGACCCGGGAGAAGCCTCCACGCGTCCCGAGGCAGAAGACTCGTGGAGGCGGCTCGTTTTGGGAATTGATTGAGGGATTGGATTGGTGGCTAGAAGGACAGGGCAATATGGACATTATTCTAATGACTAAAGGGTATTTCCGGAAATTCCCTGAAGGCATGTGCCTTGCACATGACTACTTTCCAGAAAACCCTATAAATCCCCCTTCCATTCCATTGAGAAGGGGACTTCTCTTCAAGACTCAAGACTTGGACTCTTAGAAGATCAAGGGACCCTTTTGGTGACTTAAAGGCTTGGAGATTCCACCTAAAAGCACTAAAGGGCTTTGAGCATTCTCTCAACTCGAAGGACTGAAGACTTGGACTCTCAGAAGATCAAAAGGACCCTTTTTGGTGACTTAAAGGCTCGGAGATTCCACCTAAAAGCACTAAAAAGGGGTTTGAGCATTCTCTCAACTCGAAGGACTCAAGAAGGCTCTTGGAATCCCTGCTACCCTAACACGGTTCCCGGATTCTAGGGGTTCTGCCACGCGTCGTTGGAGTAATGGCCCACCTGTTCTTCTCCCCTCTTCAATCAATCAATCAATTCCGTATTCTTCGTGGATTTCTCTCCTCCTCAACTAACACGAAACCCTAACCCTAGCAATGTATGATTTCCTTGCCCACATTTATTTGGCGACTCTGCTGGGGAGGTGTAGAATTCGTGAAGGGTATGCCCACAACTCGAAGTGGGAGAACTACAGGAAGAGCTGTTTCACCAATAAATAGTATTACCTCACCAAATCCAGTTCCAAGGCAAACAACTCAAGCTTTCCAAGGCGCAAATCTTGATTTTGACCAACCACTTATTGAAGACGCTTTGGAAGGGAGTTCAACATCACTATACATGGCCAATCAACAACAAACCGACTCAGGAAGGCAAGTCGAGAATGTAAGCGAAGAGCAGACGAATGTTGTGCAACTGGAGATGCTCAAGGCATTAAAGGAAGCACGGGAAGGACAAGGGATGATGATGACCATGATGCTGGAGATGCAGAGGAAGCAAGAGGAGATGGGAAACTTTCGCCAGCAATTGATGCAGATCCCTACCTTCAAGGCCATGTTCCCAGGCAATTCGCAGGGAGAACAAGTAGGAGTGGATGACAACAACAATGATAGTAACATCAAAGAGAACCAGATTGTACCTCCATTAACTGAAAGACAATCGGTTCCAGTAATCAACTTGGAGCTCCAGAACAGTGGTGACGGGCCACAACCTAGGTTGGAAGCAAGCCAACCTCAAACGAACATCATCCCAACTGCTCTTCAAGCATTTTCACAGGTGCAGATGCCAACCGTCCCAAGCCATGTCCAGCGAGTGAGTCAGCAAAGGCCGCCAGTGCCAGCTTTGCACGATTCAAGTGTACATCAACCAATCTCTTCGCCATACACACCGCCAATACAGCAGTATATTACAACACCCCGGAGAGTTCACGCCACAAGCCAGTACATGACGAAGGATGATATGATCGATGTGATCAATCAACTTCGCAGGCAGACATCCCGACCCTCGGAGTTAGATTTTACTCCACCTTACCCTGCACACATTCGAAGGCAACCTTATCCGACGGGGTATATTGAGCATCCTCCGCAGTTTCCAAAATACAACGGGGAGAAAGGAAATGCCAGGGAACACATTGCCAGGTTCGTAGAGTCGATGTCTCCATGGCTAGGATATGATGAAGTAAACAACCACAACTTGTTGATGAGGGAATTCAACAAGACATTGACGGATAGTGCCTTCAGTTGGTACTACAATCTGGAGAAAGGATCAGTCCATGATTGGGATGATCTAAAATTGCAATTTTTTAAGAAATTTTTCTATGTGCAGAAATAGGTAACCATCGTAGAGCTCATGCGATTCAACCAGAAGCCAAACGAGGAGCTGTCAGATTACGTGGATAGGTTCAGGGCCCAAGCACAGAAGTGTGCAGAGCCAATTGAAGAAAAGAACTTGGTTAGCATATGCAACAATGGTGCTTTAGATGCCTTCAAGCCCCACCTCATTACCAAAGCTTGTGATTCATTTGCGACCCTCTCATCTTTTGCACAAGACTTGGGAGGAATCATAACATTTCCCACCAGCCATGCGATGGTTACATGGAAGGGCAAGATGACAGCAACTGTGGCTTTGGCGGATTCTCAGTCAAAACCACAAGGGGCAAGAGGAAAAAGAATGAGAAATTTGAGCGAAACAGAGAAAGGCATGGGGATAAGTATACCAGGATGCCAGTTCTGGAGGCTATTACATGTAGCGAGAAGGCATTCAGGAACCTGTATGAACAATGGGTTGAATATGGAGTGGTGAAGCCTCCAAGGCCCCGGTTGGTTGTAACGGAAGAGACGAAAAGAAGACCGGACTTCTGTGTATACCACCAATACGCAGGACATTCCACTATGGACTGTTACAGTCTGCGGAGAATATACCATGAAAAGTTGGCGGCCGGGGAGATTGAACTAGGAGAAGAAACGTGCAACACAATCACCCATAGTGCAGCCCCGGAAGTCAAGAACTCAAATAATGGCTCTACGTACCATCAAACAAACTATGAAGTACAGATGAATTAAATATCCACCCAAGATGGTGGTCCACCAAAAATGGTGGTTTAAGTCCTCAAGAATATTCCTTGCCAAGTAAATTGGATGACCAAGGGAGGAGGCACAAGAATTGAAGACTAAAAAAAACCCACCCAAGATGGTGGTCCACTCTAAACGGTGGTCAAGTCCTCGTAGATTGCACTTGCCAAGAAATTGGACGACCCAAGTGACGAGGCACCCGATTTCAAGTCCTCGTAGACTGCACTTGCCAAGATATTGGACAACCCAAGTGACGAGGCACCCAATTTCAGGTCCTCGTAGACTGCACTTGCCAAAATATTGGACGACCCAAGTGACGAGGCACCCATTTTCAAGTCCTCGTAGACTGCACTTGCTAAGAAATTGGACGACCCAAGTGACGAGGCACCCGAGTGTTACACTTTATAATTAAAAGTGAATGAGGCACCTGAGTATAAGCCCTCAACCCCAAAAAAGTTACACTTTATCTCTAAAAGTGGTGAACGTTATGCTTTCACCGACAAAAACAAGATTTATTAAATGAAACGTTATGCTTTTCGTTAAAAGTAATTTTATTATCAATAAATTGACAAACTTTCACTTATACTTGAATATTTTTCTTAAATTTCTTAAAAAAAAGAAAAAAAAGAAAAAAAAAGTATAGATTCAAGTGTTAGTTTGTATGAGATAAATGTACATGATTTTCTGATACAGGAAATGAAAAGAACCACAAAAGTTCATGATCTAAAGGACATGAAATGTCGAATTGAAGATAGAGGAATACCTAAAGGTTGGTCTTTGAGGCTATCAACAGGTCTTCAAGGCCCTCAACAGGTCTTCGAGGCTATCAGTAGATCTTCAAAGCTATTATCAGGTCTTCAATGCTATCAGGCCGTCAAAGCAATAAGCAGGTCTTCGAGGCTATCAGTAGGTCTTCGAGGCTATCAGGCCTTCGAATCTATCAGGCTTTCAAGGCTTTTAGACCTTCAAGAAATGTTTGGTTCTCAATGACTCCTTGATTCCAAACAAAAGGAAAATTTCAAGAGATGAGGTTCCCTCTTCTAGGACTTTTGTTTTCGAGGATTGCAAAACATTAAGCCCCGCGAAGTGTTTAGACACTAGAATCAAGACTTCAACACTTACAATATTTTGCGCGATCATCTCACCAAAGGCGTGACTCACGCGCAGGGGGAAAATATTAACCGATAGATGACATAGACATCCTCCGGAGTAAAGGTGCATTCACCCCAAGCAGTGATGAATATGTAGAAAGAAGAACAAAATGGTCCTATTGGATACGAATGTTCCTACATAGCTGGATGCAAGAAGAATGTCAGCTATCCACATAATCAGCATTCCCAAGTAGCTAGTCGATCAAATGTTGCTATTCTTGAATATGGGTAGATGAATCAGACAAGAAGTCATCCCAACTTCCACAAGCCGTTGGATATAGAATCAAGCCTTCCTTCTAGGATGGAGAAAAAGTTGTACGGGCATAAGTTTGGACTTGCTTCCAAAAGACGACGAAAAGACCAAAGGAGGGGAGCTTTTTCCCAATCAATGAGAAACGGGGCCTCCTTGGTTGTTCTCAAGCCTGCAGAATGTTCAACAGGCCGTTGGATATAAAATCTTGCCTTTCTTCTATGATGGAGAAAAAGTTATACGGGCATAAGTTTGGACTTGCTTCCAAAAGACTACGAAAAGACCAAAGGAGGGGAGCCCTTTACCAATCAATGAGAAACGGGGCCTCCTTGGTTGTCCAAGAGTAAAGCTTCAAAACACCTGAAAAGGAGAAGAAACAATGTCAGAAAGATTGGGGAATCCTGAAAAAGAAAAAAAATTATAAGGTTCGGTCCCCCCTAAGGTTCGGCCCCCTAAGGGTTCGGCCACCTAGGGTTCGACCACCTAGGGTTCGGCCATGATGACTCTGTAGGGCTCCTCGCTAGCTTCGTTTTGATATATTATGGGCCCCGAAACTCTAAACGAGTTAAAAGTTATGATCAAAATAGTAGTTGATCCTCTAAAACCCCCTAGGGTTCGGCCCCCTAAGGGTTCGGCCTCCTAGGGCTTGGCCACCTAGGGATCGGCCATTGTGACTCTGTAGGGCTTCTCGTTAGCTTCGTTTTGATACATTACGGGTCCCGAAACTCCAAACGAGTCAAAAGTTATGATCAAAATAGTAGTTGCTCTTCCAAAACCCCCTAGGGTTCGGCCCCGTAAGGGTTCGGCTCCCTAGGGTTTGGCCACCTAGGGTTCGGCCATGATGACTTTGTAGGGCTCCTCGCTAGCTTCGTTTTGATATATTGTGGACCCCAAAACTCCAAACGAGTAAAAAATTATGATCAAAATAGTATTTGCTCCTCCAAAAAACTTCATTTTTTTCATTTAAACTTCATTTTTCTCATAGGGTTCGGCCATGTAGCCTTAGGCCACCTAGGGTTCGACTATGTTGGCTTTGTAGGGCTCCTCGCTAGCTTCGTTTTGATATATTATGGGTCCCAAAACTCCAAATGAGTGAAAAGTTATGATCAAAATAGTAGTTGATCCTCCAAAAACTTCATTTTTTTTCCATTTAAACTTCATTTTTCCCATAGGGTTCGGCCATGTTGCCTTAGGCCATCTAGGGTTCGGCCATGTTGGCTTGGGAGATGCATACATATGAATACATGTATAGCCCCAAAATATGCTTGCAACGGAAAAGGAAGCGATCACTCTTTTTCTATTAAGGGAAGGATTCAAGCTGATTTCCAAAAAGATAAGTATCTTTGAATTTATTTCTAAATGGAAACATATAAAAATATTATTTCCTAAATATAGAATAGATTTGATTTTTGATTTTATTCCCAACAAAGGGAAAATTCGAAATATATGTTTGATTTTCCTTCTTAATGATAATAAGGAAGGGTCTTATCTTTAAAATCAAATATAAAGAAGATTTAATTTTATTCCCAACAAAGGGTAATTTTCGAAAATGGATTATATATATATATATATATATATATATATAGATGATAATATATATATATATATATGTAAATAAATAAATAAAATCTTTTGCTTTCAAATAAAGAAAGATTTGATCTTATTTCCAAAATAAAATTAAGATTTGATCTTATTTTCAAAATAAAATTATGATTTGATCATCTTTCCAAAATAAAATTTAGTTTTGATTTTATTTCCAAAATAAAATTATGATTTGATTTCATTTGATAAAAGGGAAAGATTTGATTTACGAAAAGAAGGATTTTATTAAATTAAATTTTATTTGGTAATATTTGATGATCTTCCTTGTCTTAATTTCCAGGAAAAAATAAGGAAGCAAATATTGAGCAAACTATGGAAAGATTTTCAGAAGATTTTTCAGTATAGAAGTATTCTTGCGCGATCGTCTATTTGGGAATGCGACTCTCGTGCAGGGGGGAAATGTGGGCCCATGTGTAAAATTAGGATTCACATGACCTAATTGAATTAAATGCACAATTAGGGTTCCACGACCTCATTAAATGTGCAAATTGGGGTTCGCATAACCAAATTTAATAAAGACGGAAAAGTCAGAAATAAATGTGCTAGACCCGGGAGAAGCCTCCACGCGTCCCGAGGCAGAAGACTCGTGGAGGCGGCTCGTTTTGGGAATTGATTGAGGGATTGGATTGGTGGCTAGAAGGACATGGCAATATGGACATTATTCTAATGACTAAAGGGTATTTCCGGAAATTTCCTGAAGGCATGTGCCTTGCACATGACTACTTTCCAGAAAACCCTATAAATCCCCATTCCATTCCATTGAGAAGGGGACTTCTCTTAAGGACTCAAGACTTGGACTCTTGGAAGATCAAGGGACCCTTTTGGTGACTTAAAGGCTTGGAGATTCCACCTAAACGTACTAAAGGGGTTTGAGCATTCTCTCAACTCGAAGGACTGAAGACTTGGACTCTCAGAAGATCAAAAAGACCCTTTTTGGTGACTTAAAGGCTCGGAGATTCCACCTAAAAGCACTAAAAAGGGGTTTGAGCATTCTCTCAACTCGAAGGACTCAAGAAGGCTCTTGGAATCCCTGCTACCCTAACACGGTTCCCGGATTCTAGGGGTTCTGCCACGCGTCGTTGGAGTAATGGCCCACCTGTTCTTCTCCCCTCTTCAATCAATCAATCAATTCCGTATTCTTCGTGGAATTCTCTCCTCCTCAACTAACACGAAACCCTAATAAAATATATATATATATAGGAAAAATGTATACAGTCGCCTATGACGATGATTTTTTTGGACTATAACCATTGCTATATAGCTATTCTAGACTATAGTGATGGTACATGTCGCCATAACACAAAAAAAAGGTCGCCGTAGATAACTGTGTACTACACAACTGTGTATATACATTTAGTCCATATATATATATATATATATATATATATATATATATATATATATATTAATATCTTGATTTCCATTTGTACATTAATTATTGATTTGGTATGCAGTGGATTTGCTTTATATTTGAAGAAAAAGGCAACAATATAATTAAATTTTACTTGATGTATTCCTGTTGGGTGGGTTAAGCCATATTTGACCTAAGAGAAAAAGAGACACACATGACCCTATTGGCCATTATCATACTACTAAGATGATAATTACTGGACAATAGTCTAGGTAACTGATTTGGCAGTTTATACTCTTTCTAATAAAAAAAGATGAAAAAGATTAGTCTCATTTATTTTATGAACGATAGCTGTTTGACGAATCGTTGATTACAACTCACAATTAATATATATATATATACGGTCCGGATCAAGTGCATACCCTTTATCTTACTCACCCGTGCTTACCCCCCTTTAGGCGACGGTTTCGGTCAAACAATCGTCGCCTATACTTTTAGCGACGGTGATCCGGACCGTATATATATATATATATATATATATATATATATATATATATATATATATATATATATATATATATATATATATATATATATACGGTCCGGATCAAGTGCATACCCCTTATCTTACTCACCCGTGCTTACCCCCTTTAGGCGACGGTTTCGGACATACAACCGTCGTCTATACTTTTAGCGACGCTATATGTTGTCCGTCGCTAAAAGTATAGGCGACGGTTGTATGACCGAAACCGTCGCCTAAAGGGGAGTAAGCACGAGCGAGTAAGATAAGGGGTACGCAATTGATCCTTGCTATATATATATATATATATATATAGAGAGAGAGAGAGAGTCCGGATCAGGTCCGGACTCCCGGATTTTGTTAAAATCCGGACTTTTTTTTTTTTTTTTTTTGAAACAACTAAAAAAAAAAAATTTATGGAACTGAAATTTTTACATTATACAGTGTTTTGGGCGTGATTTGGATGCCTATAACAAAACATGTCTGTACAGTCTGGGCAGACTGTACATACATTGGTTGGTATAGGTATTAAAAACACACCCAAAACATTGTATTATGGAAAAATTTCAGTTCCATAAATTTTTTTTTTTTAGTTGTTTCAAAAAAAAAAAGCAAAAAAAAGAAAAAAAAATTGGTCCGTATTTTAATCCAGTCCGGACTCCCGGACTGGATCCGTGTTCTATATATATATATATATATATATATATATATATATATATATATATATATATATATATATATATATATATATAAACTGCATGATGAATTAAATTATAGGGGAAATTAACCATATTTGACAACTTTTCATGCTGATTATAATTTCTGCTATTGTGGTTGGCCATGCTTACTCAGTTATTTAATAAGATAGATAAAAAATGTAGGGCATTATATGGACAATGAGGACCCATGCGTGTTGTATGCAAAATCTCCCGAGGGTTCCTTTTAGTTCCATCTTCTTTGAAAGACCAACACTATATATTAATGGATCGAGTATCATGCATGTCTAGTCTAGTAGTCTTCTACAAGTACATGCATGATACTTCATGCCAGTCTCCATTCATGCATGTACTTATAGAAGACACTAGACTAGACCTTATATTTGGGCAGCTTAATTACTACAGCTGCATGCCATGGTTTCTACAAGAGAATAACAATCAATAATAAAATGGCCATTCACTATCTTGGTATTGGTCGTGGACACCCCCTCTATGCAATTAAACAAGAGAGTTTTAAATTTAATTACTTCATTTTATTTTTGAATTCTTATTGGCTTGCTCGAATATTATGTTGGGAATTAAGTCAAAGTAAACTAAATAATAAAATAAAAAGAAAAATTACGAGTCAAATTCCAAATATTCACTATATCAATTGTTAGTAATTAATTCAAGTCAGATGCATGGATCATGAACATCCACTTGAATACGAATATGGGATTAAGAGAGTCATATTACTTAGAAGTATTTTAGATAATACTTAATATGGTCACGACTCTTTATGAGATATGTATTCCGATTTAATCAGTTGTAAACTTATCACATATCTATTGGGATTTATCGTTAAATAATTGATTCCTGTATATTGCATGGAAAATAAAATAAAATAAAAATAACGTATTATTCTTTTCCATACAGTTTTTTCTCTAAATATTCTTTTTAGTATTTTAAAGTTTTCATCAATAGGTTTGGGTGTACTTGGTGTGAACACCAGACTTCGTTTGTACCATTGCTACTAACAACTTCGTTTGGATGAGAAGCTGTGTTCATAGGATTGCTTATAGATTTGGCATTCCGGTTCAACGACTTTCGTTGTGTGGATACTAATCGATTCATATGTAAGTTTATATGTGCTTTGTATAAGTGTTAGTTTTCATTTAATTTAACATCATTAATTAATAATGAGTTGATTTACATTATTGCTATTCAATTTTACGTCCTAAAACTTGAGATTACACAATATTATAATATCCACGACACAATTTTTTCATGGAATAAAAGTTGCAAAACCCTCTAATTAATATTACTTTTTTGTACGGAATATAAAATTCACTCACATTATCTCTCAACTCTTAAGACAATACATGACTTTTGATTATGCTACATTTCAACAATTAAAAACAATACTATGTTTACAGAGTACCCACATATAAATAGGACTCTAGCATTTAATAAACCCTATTGAAGATATATGACACTTTCAAAAAAACTCCTACTACAAATAAATTCATTTTCAAAATAATACTACTATTAAAAATAAGACTTCTGTTTTATGATATATAGCATTTTCTTCTAAATAGAATTCGAGAAGTATTTCAACATGTTAAACATCAATTTTGTTTTAAACAATAAACCTTAATTTTTAAGTTTAATATTGAAAAACTTTAAAAACAATTATAATAATTTATGTGTAGGGAGTGTAATAGGGACCTATAGAAAGAGTGCTCTTGTAATGATGAGAAGGCTAGACACTCACACACATTCTTATTATTGGTTGATATTTTGCCTTTTTACACAATACATTAACATCCACATCGATAGTTGTTATTTTTCTCAAAAGCACTTGTAGATTAGAAGGGGGTTGAATAGATCTTTAAAAATTTTAATAGTTAAAAGAGTATTACCAAATGCTTGTTACTTTGATTAATTAAGCACAACGCAATAAGTCTTTTAAAAAACCCCTTGAAGATCTAGAAATAACTATCAGTTTTGACAGATTGAAAGATAAATAAATCAGCACGTAAGAAACAAAATCAGCATGCAAAGACACATGCAATTATTTGAAGTGGTTCAGAGACTGAATAACTCCTACTCCACTCTTCTACTCCTCGAGTAGGAAATCTGCTAAAGGCTTAGTCACACAGACTTGAATGTTTAGTCACAAAGACAAGGAATCTTAGCCCTCAGATGCTCTGATGATTGATGTTTGTTGTGAGGTTCTGCTAAGTTTGCGTTAAGCTTTTCTTCTTGTGTACTTAGCAGCTCGAACTTTTTATATTGGATCGTTGAGTTCGTTCTTTGACTTTTGCATAGTTTTTAACTTTTTAATCAATGTTCATTATTTAAAAAGTTGAATCCTTGTAGCCCTTTATACTCTGTTGATAAATCTTCCCATTGCAAAATGCTCGTTTGTGCATTTAATGCTCAGATATACTAGGATCCTTGATGTTAACTTTTTAAACCTACGAGACAATTCCTTTTTCCTTGCCTGTCACATCAGTTTGCTTTCTCACCTGACATCCTTGACGTGTCACTGTCACCAACTAGCTGGTAGGCACATAATCTGATCTTCAATTTTTGCCAAGGATATTTTGAGAGTGCATTGGGACCTTCAACTTGCAACGCTCCAATGTTAGTCCATTTGTCAAACTTAACTGCTCTATGATCGAGTTTTTATCAAGGATCGTTTATCTGGCTGGAAGGATCACTTGTTCACTTAACGATCTGAAGTGACTTTACGAAGCAGAGAGTTTTGATTACTCCAAGTAGTTCAGCAATACTCTTGATGTACTTGTGATATTGTGTTTCCTCTGCGATCTTGTACTTCAAGTAGCAAGGTAACCTTACGATCTTATAACATCCTATCAACTATACATCAATTCAGCTTCTTTAAAGATTAACCTAACATTATTTGTTCTTTCTATTCTAAGTCCTTGTACAATCGAGCAATCGTTTATAAGAACTGTACAAATCATACTGGTACAAATATATATTAAGCTCATTCATCATCAAATTAAAATATGTAAACTCTAACAGACGTGTTCCACGACAACACAACCCCATTTTTCATCGTGAGAACGTGTTGTTCAGGACTGTTGGGGCTTGTGAACAACCAAAAACACTACTTCAAAGGACCAAACATCATCAATTAGCTTTCACATTTCACTATTTAATTTCATTAATAGCAGTTTTAATATTTCATCATTAATAGCATCTTATCAATCAAATTATATTATATTAAGTGCAAGATTCACAACAAATTATGTGTTTAAAACACATCCTTTATTTAAATATTGTTGTAGTGTGATTTGATGAGTCTGTGAGATTCGGGGAGACCCATGCCACATGACTTGATATTACATTGAAAATAAGGAGTTTGACTTTGTGAAAGGGTCGCGATCCAAGTTGAATTATAATTCCCTTGTTCTAATTAACTTCCTATTTTTGAGGAAGTCAAATCCTATTTAATTATGAGACTTACAATTATAAGGAACCTCAACTGTTATGACAAACTATGAAAAACACAATAAATCAAAGCAAAAAAGATAAAGACAATAACACAAGGTTAGAAGAAATCTACTAAATAAATATTTGAAGAGTACAAGATAAAGAGAGAGAATTATGAGAATTCTTAGAATACTTCTGAATTTCTCTTCTCCAAAATGCTAGCACCTATATTTATAAGCCATAGAAAAATCCATAACCAAATAGGATTAGAAATACTAAATTGAGTATAGCTAGAAAAGATAACATTTCTAAACCAAAAAGGATTCTAGGTAATACCTAAATCCAAATCCAATAAGTATTTATGTTATACCCAATAAATCTCTACCTTGACTCGAATCCTCCAAATATAACACAAACAGTGAACTTTCTCATTTTCTCAAAATATACAAATCAAGTGCATTGAACACTAACCACGTACAAGCAATGTTTGAGCTTGGTATGTGGTAACGACATCGTTAACATGTCAGATGGATTTTCTGTAGTACAAATATTCAAGATCTTAATGTCATAATCTTCAACAATGTCTCGAACAAAATTATATCTGACATCAATATGCTTCGTCCTGATCATGATACATCTGATCTTTAGTCAAATGTATAGCACTGACTATCACAATGGACAACGGTAACTCCATGATCCATGATGATCTCTACAAACAAGTCTCGCAACCAAATAGCTTCCTTAACAGCCTCTGTAATAGACATATATTCTGCCTCTGTAGTAAAGAGCAATCGTGTAAGACCCCGATTTTTTTTAAATAAAATGGAATTTCTTTTATTTATTATTTTAAAATAGTAAGGGTTTATTTAATTAATGTTGTTAGTTGTGGGTAAAATGCCCAAATATCTTAAATAAACAAGTGGTTATAAAATATTCATTGTTCTCGGGGAATATTTGTTTGGTCGTGGAATATTCTTGCTGTCGGGGAATATTCGTACGACGGCGCAGCCTTTTGTGGGCCCCATAATGGAAAAAGATTGGATGAAGAAAACGACAAGTATAAGTTGTTTATAAATAACGACGTAGTTGTTACCGTTAATACTGTTGGTATACTCGGTGGTTAAAACACAGTAGCACACGATATTGCACCAATTATTGATTCTTACGTAAGAAGGCACTTCTCAATAATTGTTACAATAATTACTGTTCAATATTTTATTTTATTGATTCAATAATTGCTACGTTGATATTTTATATTATTGTTGTTTCAATAATTGTCACTACACAGTATTTTTCATTATCAGATCAATAATTTATATTATTTGAATAATATTATTAGATAATATTATTGACAATGTCTAGAAATTTCTGTCTAAGGAGAGGTTTGGTCACCTAATTGCACGCCCGTAAGGAAAAATCCTTATTGGAAAGCCCCCTCTTTCCTGGGAACGGCCTGGTTGTCAGTATTGTGATTCTGTAATATTATTTCTGAATAATTAATTATTGATTTATATGATATGAAAAATATTTATTTTATGTGGATATAGATGGAGAAAATTTTTAAAGTGACAATTGTTGAAAATTGATATTTTATCTTGTCTGATAAAATAATTTATTTAAATATATTATTATATTTTAATAATATAATAATGGTGATATTTTTACAATGAATGTGTGATATATGAATAAATGAGGAGGAATAGTATTTTTGTTATAAAAAATGTTTAACACATGTTTTGTGTGTTGTGGACCCTATTTTTGACTGAAATTAGATTATAGCCTGTAAAATCGTTCGTATGTGGATTTCGGTCAATTTCTGTTTGAAATTTGGAAAAACTTTCTTCTGCACAGTTGTAGAGAATTAAATTTCCTATGGAATGGACATAAGATTTGAATTTTTCTGATAAAAGGGCTATTTATTATGAATTATTGAAATTCTGAAATATTGAGTCTGAATTGATTTTGTTACAAAAATTGTTTAAAACATGTTTTTCATTTTTGGTGCATTTATGTGGGAAAATGTGTTTTTGATGTGGTGGGCTAAGGAAAATTTTATTAAAAATATATTATTTTATTAAATTTTCTGCTTTGATGTTCTAAGCATTTTCCTATAAATAGGGTGCTTTGGTTGGAATTGAAAATTACACCAGAAACTGAAGTTTTCTTTCTCTATATTATCGAGCGTATTCTTGTGAGTATTTTGATACTTTGAGTGTTGCTATACGGTGCAAGTTTCTTTCAGTGTTATATCTATTATTCCAGCTAGAAGTACTATTCTTTTCAGGTAAGGGGTGTTATTTTTTTTTTTATAAATGATATTATTTGTTTCAATATCATTATACCGGAATATTGGTAAGATTGTTCTTGTGAAATTCTTATATTTTTATGTCGGGGTTACTATTCACGAGTTACTATTTACGAGTACTATTCACGAAGCATAATGATTTCTACCTTTTAGTGTCGGAGTTACTATTCACGTATACGGTACTATTCACGAATACGACACTATTCACAGAAAAATTAAATTTTCTTTTCTGTGTCCAAGATTGTCTATTATGGTTTCTATCTTTGATCGGATCTATGTTTTGATCTTCATTTTTGAATTCTGCTCTACAATAGTTTATTATGGAGTATTTTTGAATTTGAAATGTTTAAAATACAAATCCTTAATATTTGCTCTTTTGTTTTACTAGATTCGTTTTCTTTAAAATATTTTTCATCATCCTCAGTCCTAAATGATGATATTACTGAATATCTTTGGCCTGTAGTACAAAGATGAATATTTGATTCAAGATGAATATTGATTGATGTTACAGGGATAAAATATTGATGATGGACTTTTAAATTCACAGATAATAGTAGATTTCATTCTCTACGTAACTCTTCTATGAATTATTATTTCCGCAGCGAATATTGATTTAAAATTTGTCTTCTATTGTATTCTATCAGATTTTTCCCTGTTGAGGACTAACGATAATTTGTTGTACATTATCTTAGTCATAATATTCTATACTGGGCTAGTTGAGCTCACCATTTTCTTTTCTTTTTTTCTATTTTTCTTCTCAGGAGGCGAGAATATAGCGAAAACTAGTCGGGGTGTGGAGTGATGGTTTAAGATAGTTATTTTATTAGTCTTCACTATTCTGTAAAATAATGTATCAATAATTGTAATGAGGACTTTATTTGGGTGTGGATATTGTCTAGAAGACAATATTTGTATTTAAACTCACAGTATATGTGTTGTCGTATTTTGCACGACAAATGTATTAATAAAGTTGTAGTTGTTTCTGTACCATGTATTTGACGACTCAGAATAGGTTGGATGGAATGGACCTATTTTGGGGGTGTCACAGTTGGTATCAGAGCTTAGGGATATGATCTCTGGCGGAGATCGGGGAATAGAACTAGGAGGGGAGAGACGAGTAAATCCTTCTCTAGTGTGTCCTACCTAAGCTTATTTGTTGGTTGGTCAGAATATAGGGATATTATGGGATATATTAATTTCTTTAATTAACCTTTGTTTTATGGCAGTATTTAAGAATGGTAACTGAGAATATTAACAGTGGAGTAAATGAGACCGTGGAGACACCTTTACTCACCAATCAGGAGAGCGTGCAACAGGAAGACAATGATCCTCTTGTGAACAACACCACTGAGCAGACGATGAACGACGAGATGTTTAGAAACTTTTGCAGTTCATGCAAAATCAGACGAGGGAAACTCGTGTACAAAATGCAGGTAGAAATGATAGCAACAAACTTTTTTTCACAGCTAAGCAGTTCAAAGAGTTGGGACCATCAGAATTCTGGGGAAAGCCAGATCCGATTAAGGCGGAGACGTGGTTTAAGCAAATTACCAAGATATTGGATGTCTTGGGATGCACGGAGGAACAGAAGGTTCCATTCGCCACTTTTATGTTTCGTAATGAGGCAGATTACTGGTGGGAATCTGTAAAACGTACCCATCCAGCCGCACTTAGCATGTCTTGGGAAACGTTTCAAAAACTATTCAATGCAAGTACTTTCCTAAAAGTATTCGTCATATGAAGGAGGTAGAGTTTATTAGACTAGAACAGAACAACATGACGGTGTCCCAGTACGAGGCGAAGTTCGCAGAGTTATCCAGGTTTGCACTTCATTTGGTGGAGAATGAGGAACGTATGGCGCAAATGTTTTTGAGAGGTTTGAAACCCAACATACGTCAATATCTCATTTCTCATAAATTTTCTCTATATTCAGATGTTGTGAATAGGGCTCAGTTATTGGAGCGCGATAATGAGTCATCTCAATCGAAGAATAACGACCTACAACTCGATGATAATCGTACCGATGGCAATGGTCATCAGAACAAGGATAATCATCATGGAGGAAATTATCGTGCCAGAAATGGTAACCACTTCGGTGGTAATTATGGCCAAGATAATAAAAGAAATAACTCAAGTGGAAATTTCAAGAAGAGAAGATTTAACGATGATGGGAAGATGTTGGCAGCAGCACCAGCACCAACACTATCAACAAATTCTAGGGGAGGAGAACGACCGCCAGTTAGATGTTACACATGCGGAGATGAGGGACATATAAGTCCAAAATATTCACAGCCTTCCAAGGTATGTTATAATTATGGAAAAGAAGGTCATATCGCTCGAGATTGTACGGTAGCGAAACCCAGTCCAGCAGGGATGGTGACTCAAAAGGTTGTCCCAGAAAAGTCAAAGTCAACGGTTCCTAGAAGAACGTTTGTCGTGACTGGTCAGAATGCGAGGAACCCAAACAAAGTTAGCACGGGTTAGTTAATTATAAATTCTTGCAAAGTTTATAACTTATTAGATACCGGTTCTACCTATTCATTTATTTCTCCTGCTTGTGCTCAACGTTTAAACTTAACTTCAGAGAAATTAGACTTTGACCTATCTATGGAGACTCCGTTAGGAGACACTTTTATTACATCCATAATTTATAAATCTTGTTTAATCCAAGTTGGCACCATCACATTACCTATTGACCTTATCTCTTTAAAGATACTTACTTTTGATGTGATTTTAGGGATTGATTGGTTAACTACTCATCATGCCAAAATTGATTGTTTTCGTAAGATAGTTAGTTTTTATATTCCTAACCAACCTGTTGTACGAATTCAAACAACAAAACCACTAAAATCAATCACTGTTATATCAATTCATAAAGCTATTCGTTTATTGAAAAACGGATGTCAAGCTTTCTTAGCCCATGTCATGGACTTGAACAAAAATACGTCAGATTTGAATGATATTTCTGTTGTTAGTGAATTTCCTGACGTATTTCCTGAAGAATTTCTTGGCTTACTCCCAGAGCATGATATTGAATTTTTTATCGACTTTGAACCCGGTACAAAACCCACTTCTAAAATCTCATATCGAATGGCTCCTATTGAACTTTAGGAGTTAAAAACCTAACTCTAGAAGTTGGTACCCGAGCCTCTATCTGGTGACTTCCTTTGTGGAATGCATTGAAGCCAAACTCTCCGTAGGGGACATTATATTCGTGCGGTAGTAAACTGATAAGTGCCATTGTGATGTGCTATCCAAGATTGGGATATGAGTCACAGTTGAGAGCAACCTAAGTTAATAATCGAAATACGTAGCTTTCTAGGCTTAGTAAGTTACTATCGGAGATTCGTGGAAAGATTTTCTTGAATCGCTACTCCATTAACTTAGCTGACTCGTAGGGATACAAAATTCGAATGGAGCAAGGAATGTGGGAAGAGCTTCGAAGAACTCAAGAGGAGACTCATTTTGGCACATGTTCTGGCCATATCATCTTGGAAAAACGAACGTGGTAGCTGACATATTGAGTAGAAGATCGTATGCGGGTACGAGTGCGATATTGTCGAACACAAAGACCGATTTCGTATAACTTACAAATGATAGGGATAGAGTTAAAAATTTTAGGGACCCACGTGATGATATACGAGTAGAATCGACTTTAATCGATAAAGTTAAAACCGCTCAAGCTACACACCGGAGCTGATGAATATGAAGAAAGAGGTGCAAGAAGTTGTTATTCCAAAAACAAGAATCAGGGATGTGAGGAAAGCTCAAACCTTCAATTTATTAGTCCATTTGAAATCCTCGATCGAGTAGGAACTGTGGCCTGTAGACTCGTTTTACCGCCAAGTATGTCGCGTGTTCATAACGTTTTCGCGTATCTATGTTACGTAAATATGTGGACAACCCGAACCACGTTATTGAGTTAGAACCAGCTGAGATAACCGAAGATTTAACGTACGAGGAAGTACCAGTCAAGATCTTGGATATGAAGGAACATGTCATACACATAAAAGTCATACCACAAGTCAAAGTTTTATGCAGAAACCATGCTATTGAAGAAATTACCTGGGAGTTGGAAACAAAAATGAAAGCGAGGTATCCTCACATTTTCGAAACATCAAGTACGTACGTCAATTTTGAGGACGAAATTTCATAAGGAGGGGAGGTTGTAAGACCTCGATTTTTTTTTTATAAATAAAATGGAATTTTCTTTATTTATTATTTTAAAATAGTAAGGGTTTATTTGATTAATGTGGTTAGTTGTGGGTAAAATGCGCAAATATCTTAAATAAGCAAGTGGTTATAAAATATTCATTGTTCTCGGGGAATATTCGTTTGGTCGTAGAATATTCTTGCTGTTGGCAAATATTCGTACGACGGCGCAGCCTTTTGTGGGCCCCATAACGAAAAGCGATTGGATGAAAAAAACGGAAAGTATAAGTTGTTTAAATAACGGCGTAGTTTTTAACGTTAATACTGTTGGTATACTCAGTGGTTAAAACACAGTAGCACACGGTATTGCACCAATTATTGATTCTTACGTAAGAAGGCACTACTCAATAATTGTTACAGTAATTACTGTTCAATATTTTATTTTATTGATTCAATAATTGCTACGTTGATATTTTATATTATTGCTGTTTCAATAATTGTCACTACACAGTATTTTTCATTATTAGATCAATAATTCATATTATTTGAATAATATTATTAGATAATATTATTGACAATGTCTAGAAAGTTCTGTCTAAGGAGAGGTTTGGTCACCTAATTGCACGCCCGTAAGGAAAAATCCTTATTGGAAAGTCTCCTCTTTCCTGGGAACGGCCTGGTTGTTAGTATTGTGATTCTGTAATATTATTTGTGAATAATTAATTATTGATTTATATGATAAGGAAAATATTCATTTTATGTGGATATAGATGGAGAAAATTTTTAAAATGGCAATTGTTGAAAATTGATATTTTATCTTGTCTGATAAAATAATTTATTTAAATATATTATTATATTTTAATAATATAATAATGGTTATATTTTTACAATGAATGTGTGATATATGAATAAATGAGGAGGAAAAGTATTTTTGTTACAAAAAATGTTTAACACATGTTTTGTGTTACAAAAAATGTTTAACAAATGTTTTGTGTGTTGGTGGACCATATTTTTGACTGAAATTTGATTATAGCCTGTAAAATCGTCCGTATATGGATTTCGGTCAATTTCTGTTTGGAATTTGGAAAAAATTTCTTTTGCAAAGTTGTAGAGAATTAAATTTCCTATGGAGTGGACATAAGATTTGAATTTTTCTGATAAAAGGGCTATTTATTATGAATTATTGAAATTCCGGAATATTGAGTCTAAATTGATTTTGTTACAAAAATTGTTTAAAACATGTTTTTCATTTTTGGTGCATTTGTGTGGGAAAATGTGTTTTTGATGTGGTGGGCTAAGGAAAATTTGATTAAAAATATATTATTTTATTAAATTTTTTACTTTGGTGCTCTAAGCATTTTCCTATAAATAGGGTACTTTGGATAGAATTGAAAATCACACCAAAAATTGAAGTTTTCTTTCTCTATATTATCGAGCATATTCTTGTGAGTATTTTGATACTTTGAGTGTTACTATACGGTGCAAGTTTCTTTCAGCGTTATATCTATTATTCCAGCCAGAAGTACTATTCTTTTGAGGTAAGAGATGTTATTTTTTTATAAATGATATTATTTCTTTCAATATCATTATACCGGAATATTGGTAAGATTGTTCTTGTGAAATTCTTATCTTTTTATGTCGGGGTTACTATTCACGAAGCATGATGATTTTTCTTGTGAAATTTTTACCTTTTAGTGTCGGAGTTACTATTCACGTATACGGCATTATTCACGAATACAACACTATTTACAGAAAAATTAATTTTTCTTTTCTGTGCCAAGATTGTCTATTATGGTTCCTATCTTTGATCGGATCTATGTTTTGATCATCATTTTTGAATTCTGCTCCACAATAGTTTATTATGGAGTATTTTTGAACTTGGACTTTTTAAAATACGAATCTTTAATATTTGCTCTTTTGTTTCACTAGATTCGTTTTCTTTAAAATATTTTTCATCATCTGCAGTCCTAAATGATGATATTACTGAATATCTTTGGCCTGTAGTGCAAAGATGAATATTTGATTCAAGATGAATATTGATTGATGTTACAGGAATAAAATATTGATGATGGACTTTTAAATTCATAGATAATAGTAGATTTCATTCTCTACGTAACTCTTCTATGAATTATTATTTCCGCTACGAATATTGATTTCAAATTTGTTGTCTATTGTATTATATCAGATTTTTCCTTGTTGAGGACTAACGATAATTTGTTGTACATTATCTTAGTCATACTATTCTTTACTGGGCTAGTTGAGCTTACCCTTTTCCTTTTTGTTCCATTTTTTTTCTTAGGAGGCGAGAATATAGCGAAAATTTGTCGGGGTGTGGAGTGATGGTTCAAGATAGTTATTTTAGTAGTCCTCACTATTCTATAAAATAATGTATCAATAATTGTAATGAGGACTTTATTTGGGTGTGTGTATTGTCTAGAAGACAATATTTGTATTTAAACTCACAGTATATGTGTTGTCGTATTTTGCACGACAAATGTATTAATAAAGTTGTAGTTGTTTTTGTACCATGTATTTGACGACTTAGAATAGGTTGGATGGAATGGACCTATTTTGGGCGGCGTCACAAATCGTATGTTTTAAAGTAGCTCTCCAACTAATTGCACAACCTCCAAGGGTAAATATATAACAAGTCAACAATCTTCTCCTGTCAAGATCACCAGCATAGTCTAAATTAGCATACCCTATAAGGGTATCATCATTCCTTCCAAACTCTAAATTAACATCGAAGGTACCTCACAAGTATATTAAAATCCATTTCACGACTTCCCAATGAATTTTACTTAGATGTGATAAGTATCTACTTTCCACACTAATGGTATGTTAAATATTTGGATGAGTACAAATCATAGAGTACATAAGGCTACAGACTGCACTAGACTAGGAAACACTTGACATATACCTAACCTCATCATCTATCTGAGGAGATAATTCAGCTGATAACTTGAACTGAACAGCAAGAAGAGTACTTACTGGTTTGGCATTCTTCATACTAAAACTGTAACGACCCCAAAATAGGTCCATTCCATCCAACCCATTCTGAGTCGCCAAATACATGGTACAGAAAACAACTACAACTTTATTACAACAATTATCGTGCAAAATACAACAACACATATACTGTGAGTTTGTATACAAATATATATCAACTGTGACTCATGTCCCAACCGTGGACAGCACCTCATAATGACACCTTACATAAAGGTATAGTCGAAAACTGTTTTAGAAATTAGAATCTTTGGGAAGTGCTCAAGGAAACCTTCGTACATGGGAGGCCATGCGTCTAGGTTATTATAGATATCATATGGCCACAGAATTATCCTTGGTTGACCCAATAGACCCCAAAGAAAAACAAGAAGATTACTATCATATTCTTCCCAATGGCAAGTCTTCTCTTGACATATCATTATCTCCACTGTCTCTAATTGAGAGTTATATTTCAAATAGACTCCAAGATCATATAGATAGTGCTGGTAGATATACTCAGTAAGTGGATGAACACATCATGTCTTATGATGACACGAGGTGGTATGTCATTAGACATCTTGTATGACAGTGGAAAAACACCCTTTCAAGTTAAATTCACCTCACCCTCAACATCTATAGACCATCGTTCTATTCCCTTGTTATTCCCCCGCTCGACCCAGCTACACTCGTATTACCTGAAAGGAATTGTGAAGCAAAAGGGTGAGCACAACTAGCTCAGTAAAGAATGCCATGACTAAAGATAAATAAATTATCAATAGCCTTCAACAGTAATAAATCAGAGATTTAGAACATATAGTATATGATAAAAAAAATTCAACCATAGTTTCAACGGAACGAGCAATCCATTAGAAGAGTCAAATAGACCATAAAGTCTATTATCTTCTCCATGTTAAAAGTCCATCAACAATATTTTATCCCTGTAACATCAATCAACAATTCCTGTCCACAATCACATGTATAACTCATAATCGTAATTGTTGTTCTAAATTCCTTTTCTCATTCAGGACGAAGATAATTTTCATCACTTGTCCTTACCTGAAATATCAAAGATCATTGTTATACCAAATCACAGTTCCTGTTCATAATCATACTAATAAATTCATCTTTGCACTACGGGCCAAAGATATTCATCAACAGTTCATCTTTGCACTACGGGCAAAAGATATTCAACAACAGGTCATCTTTGCACTACGACCAAAATATATTTATATCTCAAAGAAATATATAATCATTTCAGAATTTATATAAACAATAATTATAACCATGTTGATTAATTCACCTTTGCACTTAAGTTAAAGATATTCAATTATAAATTCAATAGTCATGATCATACCAGTCACAATTCAACTTTTCACTACTGGCCAAAGAGAACCCTAGTCATGATCATACCAATAATCTACCCATCTTTACACTCCGGTGAAAGAGAATTTCAACATCAAGGTTATAAAAATGTTATATATGATAATAAAATTAATATAATCAATATATAGTTTTAATCTCCAGAGTAATATTCATAAATCAACTATAATTTGGTTAGAAAAAGAAACCAATTTTGTCGTGAATAGTAACTCGTGAATAGTAACTCATGAATAGTAACTCATGAATAGTAACTCATGGATAGTAACCCCGACATGAAAAAGTTCCAAATTTGATATAAAGTTCCAACCAATATTTCGGCATAATGATATTGAAGAAATAATATCATTTTAGAAGAAAATAACCTCCCTTACTATCCCTTACCTCGAAAGACAGTACCTCTGACTGGAATAACACTGAACGAACTTGCACCGTATAGCAATACTCAAAGTATACTCAAAATACTCACAAGAATACGCTCGATAATATAGAGAGAGAAAACTTCAATTTCTGGTGTGATTTTCAATTCTAACCTAAGCACCCTATTTATAGGAAAATGCTTAGAACACCAAAGCAAAAAATTGAATATAATAATAATATATATAATAAATCTTCTACGCACACTTGAAATCTGATTTCAGCTCAATAGCCACATTCCACCTTCTAGAAAAAAAATAAGAAAAAACGTTTTTTAATTTAAAATAATTTAAACTTCAAAAAATCAATTATTTCGGAGCTTCGGAACTTCAATAATTCACAATAAATAGCCCTTTGCCAGAAAATTCGAATCTCGCGAGTTTTTATAGAAAATTCAATTCTCTACAACTTTGCACAAGAAAGTTTTTCCAAATTCCAAACAGAAATTGACCGAAATCCACAAACGGGCGATTTTACAAGCTATAATCAAATTTCGGTCAATAATTGTGTCCACCAACACACAAAATATGTGTTAAACATTTAATGCCACAAAAATACTCTTCCTCCTCATATACTCACATATTCCACATTCATTATAAAATATCACCGTTAATATATTATTAAAATAATATATTTTAAATGAATTATTTTATCAGAAAAAGATAAAATTTCAATTTTTAACAATTGTCACATTAAATATTTTCTCCATCTATATCCACATAAAATCAATATTTTTCTCATCATATGAATCAATAATTAATTATTCACAAATGATATTACAGAATCACAATATTGACAACCAGGCAGTTCCCAGGAAAGAGGGGGCTTTCCAATAAGAATTTCTCCTTACTGGCGCACAATTAGGTGACCAAACCTCTCTTTAGACAGAACTTTCTAGACATTGTCAATAATGTTATCTAATAATATTATTCAGATAATATGAATTATTGCTTCGATAATGAAAAATACTGTGTAATGACAACAACAGCAATATAAAATATCAACGCGGCAATTATTGAATCAATAAAATAATATACTGAACAGTAATTACTATAACCATTATTGAGTAGTGCCTTCTTACGTAAGAATCAATCATTGGTGCAATAACGTGTGCTACTGTGTTTTAACCACCGAGTATTTTAACAGTATTAACGGTAACAACTACGCCGTTATTTTTAAAAACTTTAATTTGTCGTTTTCTTCATCCGACAGTTATTCTGTTACGGGGCCCACAAAAGGTTGCGCCGTCGTACGAATATTCCTTGACAGAAAAATTATTCTACGACGAAACGAATATTCTCCGACAACAATGAGTATTTTATAACCATTTGCTTATTTTGAAAAAAAATTCATATATCACCCTTAACTTTAACCTTCTATTAATTTAACCATTTACTGAATTGTAATTATAAGAAAAATTGAATATTTTTATTTCATAAAATTTGGGGTCTTACAAAAACGATCTAAAACCTTTGCGATGTAATCTTTCTGGGATAAGTACAATTTCTTAATTCTGCGATCTCACTGAATCTCCATACCAAGAATCTTCTTAGCAGCCCCTAAATCTTTCATTTTAAACTCAGTGCTAAAATGTGATTTTAGTTTACCAATCTCTGAACTATCTTTTGCTGCAATCAATATTTCATCAACATAAAGCAACAAATAGATAAATGAACCATCCTTAAGTTTCCTGAAGTACACACAACTATTATATTGACTCCTGTTATATTCAATACCAACCATAAATGAATGAAATCATTTATAGCACTGTTTGGGAGATTGTTTTAAACATTATAAATCTTTTTGTCAAGTTCACCATGTAAGAAAGCTATTTTCACATCGAGATTTTCTAACTCCAAATCATGCATATCAACCAAACCAAGTAATAATCGAATAGAATTGTGTTTCACAACTGGTGAAAACACATCATTGAAGTCAATTCTCTCGACTTAACTGAATCTCTTAGCTACTAGTCGAGCCTTGTACCTAGCGCCTTTAACTCCTAGGATGCCTTCCTTTATCTTAAATATCCATTTGCAACCCACAAATTTATTACTTTTAGGTGGTTTCACAAGCTCCCAAGTCTAATTTTTCTGAAGAAATTTCATCTCCTCATTCATTGCAAACAACCATTTTTTTGAATTATTTGAGGAAACGACATCTTTATAAGTCACAGGGTCATTGTACTCAACTACCTCGGTAGCTGACAAAGCATAAGCAACAAAATATGAATACCCATATCTTTGTGGTGGTCGCACTAACCTCTTTGCCCTGTCTATAGTGAGACTATACTGATTTTCCACATGTTCCTCCTCTGAAATTATATTCTCATCTACAATAGTATAGTAGTAGGCATATGATCTGAACTATATTGTAATTTCTAAACCTGAGGAGAAGTTAATTTAAGCTCCACCTTCTAACCAACACTATTAAAACTTTCAATACAAGGAATAGAGGATTCCTTGTTCTTATGAAGTATATCGGACTCATCAAAAGTAATATCTCTGCCAATGATGACCTTTGCTGACTTCTGATTAGCACACCAAAGTCTATAACCCTTCACACCAGAACCATAACCAAAAAAGATGCATTTCTTGGCTCTAGGTTCGAGTTTTCCCTCATTCATATGTGCATATGCAGAACAATCAAATACCTTAAGAGATGAATAATCTGTGTGATTACCTGACCAAACCACTTCAGATGTATTACTTTCTATAGATATGCAAGGAGAACGATTCACCAAGAAAGAAGTTGTGTTCACTGCTTCTGCCCAAAATTCATTGCCTAAACCTACATTTAACAACATGCACCTGGCCTTCTCTATCAAGGTTCTGTTCATCCATTCTACAACTCCATTCCGTTGTGGTGTCTTCACAACTGTACGATGCCTAAAAATTCCTTCATTCTTGCAGAACTCATTGAACTCTGTCTCACAATACTCAAGACCATTATCTATTATGAACCTCTTAATCTGCTTTCCTATCTGTTTCTCAACCAAAGTCTTCCACTATTTGAAAGTCACAAAAACATCATTCTTACGTTTCAAGAAGTAGACCCAAACATTCCTGGAATAATCATCAATGATGGTTAACAGATAATGCGCGCTGCTACCTTTGGAAGGAACTCGTAAAGGGCCCCAAAGGTCTGAATGAATATATTCCAAAGTCCCCTTTGTTCTATGAACCAAAGTCTTGAAATTAACTCGTTTCTGCTTCCCCGAGACTCAATGCTCACAGAAGTCCAACTTTCTTATTTTCTATCCTGATAATAAACATCTCTAACTTATAGCATTTATGCATGTTTCACTCATATGGCCTAACTTCATATGCCACAACTTAGTGGTGTCATCTGCAATAACTAAAGAAAAAATTGCATCCAAATCTGTAGTTGTAGAACCCTCCAACTTATATAAAGTTTCGACCTTGATTCCTTTCATCAACACAAGAGACACTACTAGAAAAATAAGAATACGTGATGGAACTTTGTGACAATTTTTAAAAACAATCACAAAAGATAGTAATTTGTGATGGACTTTTTAAGCAATAACAAAATAATAGTATATATGATGGCTCTTAGTGATGACTAATCTTGCGATCAATGTACTATAATTGTGATGGCCATGTTAATCGCACCAATTTTTTCACGCAGAATAAATTTTCTTTTTGTGACTCACTAAGTCATCACTTATAGATATACCCTTTTTGTGATTGCAATTAAGCTATCACTAATATTTTAATGTAAGAAATAATCAAAACAATATTTTGTGATGGCTGTGACAATCATTAAAAAGATAGATTTTTGTGACAACTTTTATTTGCAATTACAAAAAGAAGGTATTTTGTGATGGCATTTTTAAGCCATCACAAAACAATAAAATATATGATGGCTCTCAGTGATGACTAATATTACCATCATTATAGAGTATTTGTGATTGCCATTGCAATTACCAAATCTTATGTGGAAGTAATTTTATTTAGTAACTCACATATGTTTCCTTTTATATTTTGTTTTAAAATTATAATCGTGATCTGGGCTTTGGTGTAGTGGTAATACTTGTTATTTAGTTTGAAAATGGGGAGAGGGTTCAAATCCTATAATTATCATTTGATACAATTAATATAGATATAATTAATATAGTGAAATAAAATATACGTAAATAGATATTCACGTTCTTATATTTGATCCCTAAAATCTTTTTGTGATGACTTTGACAATCATAATAGATTACGTGTTAATGTGATTGTATTAATCATCAAAAAAACACTAAACGTTTGCATGATTGCCAAAACCATCACGTAAAACTTTTCATGATGGGCATATACAAGACGACCGTTGTGATGCTTAAAACAATCACGTAAACCTTTTGTGATGGTTTTCCTACTTTTTGTGATGGATTTTGGCCATCACAACTGACCATTTTTTTAGTAGTAAGAGCCTCTACTAATCTTCATAACTCCACCTTTAGCTGTGTACTTACACCTGTTTTCATCTAATGTATCCAAAGATATATATGAGATTGTTCTTAAAACCTTGAACATGTCTAACATCTGACAATAACCTGATTATGCCATCATGCATCTTAATTTTAATTGTATCAATATCAATTGTTTTACATTTAGAATTATTTCCCATAAAAGCAATTCCACCATCAAACGGTTCATATGTGGAGAACAAATCACGAGTAGGACACATGATAAGAACACCCAGAATCCAAAATCTAATCACTGCTAAGTCTTTCTCTGTCATCGGCTACTAATAAAAGATCATCACTATCCTTAGCAACACTAGCTTGACCAACTTTCTTGCCCTCTGATTCTGCTGGTTCTGCACATTCTACCCACTATGAATCTAACCATTATTGTCTCCTCTCTATTCTTTATTTTTCAACTTCGGACAATTACGCTTTATATGCCCCTTTACATGATAATAGTTACAACTGGAATTCTTATTCCGAGATTTTGATCTGTGTGTACTATCTTTTGAACTTTTGTCAACTGACCTCCCTCTGACAAACAATCCAACACCTTGATCCTCGCTTTTCCCTAAAGTTATCTTAGAATCTATTTTTTTTACTCATAAGATTCGTCTTAATATCATCAATTGATATAGTGTCTCTACCATAGATCATAGTGTCTCTAAAGTGCTTATATGAAGGAGGTAATGAGATTAACAATAATAGGGCTTGATCTTCATCATCAATCTTAACATCAATATTCTGTAACTCAGTTAAAATTAAATAAAACTAGTGATATGAGATTTGATTTGCGTACCTTCTTACATATGTAAGGTGTAAAGACGTTGTTTAAGTCTCAATATATTAGTGAGGGACTTCGTCGAATAGAGAGACTCTAATTTCTTTAACAAATCAGCAGCTGTAGTTTCCGCTAACACCTCCCGCAACACAATATTCGAAAGGCACAAATGAATTGCCGAAAGTGTTTTATCATCCATAGTTTTCCATTCTGACTCAGACATCTCGCTAGTTTTCTTCGTCTCCCAATCCGTATCAGAATATCTACTGGCTTCACTGGTTTCCCTACAATGGTTTTCTTCAAGCCTTGCTGAGTAAGAATAGCCTTTATCCGAACCTGCCAAAGACTAAAACTAATATTCCCATTGATGATGTCAATATCAAAGTTTGTTGATGAAATCGAACTCAACGCCATAGTATATATGGATCGATAATAACCACGCTTTGATACCAGTTTGTTATAACAAACTATGACTAACACAATAAATCAACGCAAAAAAGATAAAGACAATAACACAAGATTTTACGTGGAAACCCAAATCGAGAAAAAATGACGGAGAAGGCATAAGAAATCTATTAAATAAATATTTGAACAGTACAAGATAAAGAGAGAGAACTATGAGAATTATTAGAATACTTCTAAATGTCTCTTTTACAAAATCCGAGTACCTATATTTATAGGTCATAGGAAAATCCATAACCAAATAGGATTAGAAATACTAAATTGAGTATAACTAGACAAGATAATTTTCCTAAACCAAAACAGATTCTAGGTAATACTTAAATCCAAACCCAATAAGGATTCATTTTATACCCAACATCGACATAGGACTCCTATTCCAATTCAGGGACGGGCGTGGTGAATTGAGACAGTGTGATCAAGTTATAAGTACAACCATGATCCGTGTTCAAAGTACACATACTTTATTACTCTTACTCACTAAAGCAATTACATACATTCATTATTGACGTTTCTGGCCAGAACTAATTTTCACACTGGAGTTATCCCTCGGCGGCTTCGACCGTCAAGCTTTTTGATGTATTTATTTGTTCATTGTGTAGGTTTAATTAAGTTCGTTGTTTGGTAATTTGACGAATGGATAAATTTTGATGTTAACAAATATATATATATATATATATATATATATATATATATATATATATACGGTCCATTTCTCTAACGAACCATAGGAAGCGAATAAAAAATGAATCGGCTATAACAACAATTTTTTCTGGCGCTATAGCATAGAAAGTTGATTTTCTATGCTATACCGACGAAAAAAATTATCGTTATAACCGGTTTGTTTTTAGTTCACTCTCTATGATTCGCTGAAGATGTATATATATTATAATAAATTTATTAGAGAAATTTCTGAGAAGAAAGAGAAGAGCAAGAAAAAACATTAAAAATGTATAAATGGGGCCTTGTAGCTCGTTGAGTGATATTGTAAATTATATAATCACCTGCACATAACATTGACCTTACATTAAGAATAAAATAATATTTTTGAAAGAGATTATTGGTCCCTGGATAATGAATCCACCGACCAAACGATTATGTTTGAAGGTCAAATCCATCAGTATTGAATTTGTTTTTAGCAGAGGGCAGAACATGAAGTGCATTCATGTGGCCAAGAATTTATATACAAAAGTTTAAAAATAATTCATGCATATATATATTAGAAAATGTGTTGGAGCATCGGTTTTTCTCCACAAATTATCATTATGAAATCCACTGAAATCTTCTACGACTACGAGTGACGTTTGAAATAGATGGTTATGATACAAAGAATATATGTTGAATATATAAAATATTTGATTCATTCTCCAAAAAAACTCCGATCCATTTAAAAATTAAAAGTTATAAATCAAATTGTGGAATGGGTTCATTTTAAATTTTAAAAGGACTACATACATTTTATGTTATATTAAATTCATAATTCGATCTCCAAAATAATTGGATTTATAAATCGAATTGCATAAAATATCAACCTCAAGATCATTTTTCTGTGAAAATTGATCGGAATACTCCATTTATTGGCAAGTCATTCAATTTTATATGATTTAACCGTATTTAGATACAGTTTGGCTTCATTAAACAATAAAAATAACTAATAACTAATTTTAACTGTATTTAAAGAATTGTTTCCATAATAACTAATTTTAAAGACTTAGTAATGTTTTGAAAAATTAAAATACCACTACCACCAACATCACCAACACCATTACCATCATCAATTCTTCCATCGCCATCATCAAATTTCACAATTAGAAATAATGCAGACACATCGGACCACCGCCACCTCGCATATACATTTAACCACCATTGATCACAACCTGTAGTAGATCCAAATTCTAAAATAGAGAGAGAACAATTAGATCTGTTGCCACCGAAGTAGATCAATCATGGAAGCATTGTTGTAATTCAAAGTCACGGGTGTTAAATAGTTAGACAGACTCATTATTTAAATAACATTAATATCTGCGATATTAATATATTAAGACAATATAATACAGAAGATGAATAATATAATAATAGTTGTGAATAGTGAAGAAAAGGCTTAAATATAATTTACTACCCCAAACTATGAGTCATATTCCACTTCGGTGATCCACCTTTTAATTTTATCAATTAGATGATTGAATTATTAATGTTTTTCAATTACTTTCAATTGAGCTTGTCACGTCAGAAATTGCTGACGTGACTGTCTGGTTGGGGCATAACTTAGTTGATGTGTGTCAAAAAAAGAGTATTTTAATTTTTAATTAAACATTTATTATACATTAAAGGGCAAAATCGTCAATTTATATTTATGGACAAGTAAATTTTCAATTTACATTTCCTTCTCAAAGTAAATTAATTTCAAATAAAAAAAAACAAGATTTCAGAGCACAACAACACAAACAAACCAAAACCAAAACCAAAACCGAATCAATAATACAAGACCGAATCAATAACAACATAATAAACAAAAGGGTTCTTAACACTAATATACAACAATTAGAAAATATTTACAAAAATAAAACATCCACAAAATAATTACAAAAATAACGCAACACAATATTACGTTGCTAAAATTATGGTCATTAACTCCCTACACGTCAGTTACCGACTTTTATATTTTCAACCAACCGATCAACAATTCACGCTAATGAAGAAAACAAGCAATTTTCAGATCCGAAAAAACAGAGCAACGACAGATCGGAGAAGACGACTTCTCCAACGGCGATGCAACTCTAAGATCGGATAATATCGAAGAAGATCAACAGCAACTTCAAGATCAACAACAACTTCAAGATTAGTAACCAGCCACGATCTGTAACAAATTTGATTGTTGATTGATTCGTTATAGATTTGCATACTAAGGTATTTGAGTTTAAAGTTTATATGCATACAATTACCCCGTGGTTACTATATACTCGTATATTGGTTACCTTTCTTAAGTTTTTCGCTCTTTAATTGGTCACAAAGTCAGTGTACTAAATGTTTTGATTTCAAAATGCATGTAAAAATATGTTTTATATTCTGGTTACTAAGTACATATAAATTGGTTATTGTTTATTATTGATTTGGTTACTGTATAATGTTTAGTTGGTTGTTGTATACTTTAAATATATATTCTACTGATATTTTTTACATTGATGGTTACTTATTAAATACATTAGTTACCTTCCTGCAACTGTTGGATCTTTAAGTACATATTAATATTTTTTATATTCTGGTTACTAAATAGATATATGTTGGTTACTGTCTAATCTAAATTTGGTTACTGTATAATGTTGTCAAGTTTGGAGTGTTGAATTTTGGCGTTTTCGGAGCCTAATTTTATTTGAAACGGATCAACGATCAAAAATCACTAGCTTTGCTGGTGAACTGCATAGTTTTTTGGTCAAATTCCATCATTTAGGCCTTCAAAATTGCATGTAAAAATTTGGTTTATTTTTTGGTTACTAAGATTATGTAGTTTGGTTGCTGTCTAATATTAATTTGATTACTTTATAATATTTATTCAGTTGTCAAACAATGGAGACTGACAGTAACCAATACAACAAATTTAATTGTTTACATGAATATATAATTATTTAATGTTAGTAACCATTAACCACATAGTTGGTAACATTTTTGATGGTGTACAGTAACCAAAATTGATGTTAATTAACAAAGGCTGTATACTGACTGTTTTGATAGAAAAATGCATGAAAAAATATGTTTTATATTTTGGTTACTATGTACATAGAAATTGGTTACTGATTATTATTGATTGGGTTAGTGTATAATATTTATTTGGTTGTTGTATACTTTAAATGTATATTTTCCTGATATTTTTTATATTGATGGTTACTTATTAAATACATTGGTTATCTTTTTGCAACAGTTGGATCTTTAAGTACATATTGATGTTTTTTATATTGTTTGTTTTTGCTGTAAAATGCATTAAAAATATGTTTTATGTTATGGATACTAAGTAAATATATGTTGGCTACTGTCTAATCTGGATTTGGTTATTATATAATGCGGACTTATTTACTGTGTAATATTACCATGATTACTACATAATATTACTGTGTTTTATACTGATTTTTTTTATATTGATGGTTATTGATTAACTACATTGGTTACCTTCATACACCTGTTAGTCTTTAATTTGTAACAAAGTCATTACTGATTGTTTTGGTTGTAAAATGAATGTAATAATATTTTTTATAATCTTGGCTATTAATTACATATATTTTGGTTACTGTATAATATGTATTTAGATACTGTAAGGTGTTTATTTGGTTACTCTATAATGTTATTGTATAATGCAGTGGAAAATGTGGTTATCTTGTAGTTACTAAATAAATATGTGTTGTTTACAGTCTAAAATATTTGGTTACTGTATAAAGTTGTTATGATTACTAAATAATGTTACAGTATTTTATATTGGTTTGTTTTAATATGGTGGTTACTTATTGGCTATATTGGTTACCTACATATAACTGTTATAATTTAATTGGTAACAAATATCAATATACTGATTATTTCTATTGTAAGATGAATGTAAAATTGTGTTTTATGTTCTGGTTATTAACATCATGTAGTTTGGTTACTAGCTAACATTGATTTGGTTACTAAATAGATATATGTTGGTTACTGTCTAATCTAAATTTGGTTACTGTATAATGTTGTTATGATTACTGTATAATATTAGTGTGTTTTATACTTGTTTGTTTTATATTGATGATTACTTATTGACTACATTGCTTAACTTCATACAACTGTTAGTCTTTAGGTGGTAACAAACTGATGCGGTTGAAGAGCAGGCGTATCAATTTATGTAAAGACTTGATCCAGTGAGAATTTGGTAATTTTTGTCAAGTTTGAAGTGTCAAATTTTGGCGTTTTCGGGGCCTAATTTCATTGGAAACGGGTCAACGATCAAACGTCACAAGCGTTGCTGGTGAACTGCAGGGTTTTTTGATCAAATTCCATCATTTAGGCATTCAAAATTGTATGTAAAAATGTGATTTATGTTCTGGTTACTAAGATTATGTAATTTGGTTACTGTCTAATATTGATTTGATTACTTTACAATGTTTATTCAGTTGTTAGACAATGGAGACTGACAGTAACCAATACAACAAATTTAATTATTTACAGGAATATATAATTGTTTACTGTTAGTAACCAATAACCACATGGTTGGTAACATTTTTGATGGTGTACAGTAACCAAAATTGATGTTGATTAATATTTTAATTTTTGATTTCATCATAAGTTATCAATATAAAGTAAACATATATAATTTTTATAACAGTCTTGATACAAGCTTATAACAGTCTTATTACAAGCTTATAATTATCTGGTTACTAACAAGCTTGTAACTATCTATGATAATTATCTATGATAATTATCTGGTTACTAACAAGCTTGTAGATAAATAGGACACTCACACATGTACATTTAACGATTGATGTTTGTCCTGATACAAGCTTATAATTACTATCTGATTACTAATAACAGTAACCATAATGTAACATAATAAAACAGTAACCATATAATTATATGATAGTAACCAGAACATGTTTTAATGGTAACTAAAACAGAAACATCATGTAATTAAACCCAGTTTAGGCAATCCATGTATATTAAACAATTACATATTAACCAGAATAAAAAATAAAAGTATTCGAAATCCCACATTGAGGACACAATAATAGTAGCCAAATCATAAGGTAACAGTAACCAAAACATAATAAAGAAGTAATCAAATAGTTATATGAAAGTAACCAGAACATGTAGGATGTGTTTGTGGAAATGGAAGTAGAAATAGAATATATAGCATAAACCTTGTAGAAGATATTTGAAGGAATTTACAAAAATAATACATCAATGTATACTAAGCAAATACATGGATTATTATGAATTGGGTTTATTATTTACAAAAACAATACATCCACAAACTAATGATGCCTTAAACTTCTTCAACTGTCTTGGGTTCAATTTCTTGGTAATAATGTCGGGGACTTCCATGCCACACCAAAATATAACTTTTCCAATGAATTTTCTATTGCATTCCTCATAGTAAAGATTCCATAACTACAAATAAACAAAATCAGATTTACACAGTCATTAGTAACCAGATATAAACAATATTTATATCATAAACAGTTTACCAAACAAATACATTGTAACCAAAACAACATATAAAAGTAACCAAAATCTCAATTGAGGGAATAAGAATGGTATCCAAATCATAAGCTAACAGTAAAAAAAATATACTAATGAAATAACCAAACAGTTATATGTTAGTAATCAAAACATATATTAATGGTAACCAATACATAAACAACATATAGACCAAACAAAGTTTAGTCAACCCATATATACTAAGCAAATATATGATAACCAGAACAACAAAAAATAGTAAGCAAAATCCCAACTCAATGAAATAAAAATGGAATCCAAATTAGAAACTAACAGTAACCAAAAGCATACTAAAGAAGTAACCAAATATTTATATAATAGTAACCAAAACATGTTTTAATGGTAACCAATACATAAACAACATATACATCAAAACCAGTTTAGTCAACCATGTATACTAAGCAATACATGGTAACCATAACAACATAAAAAAGTAACCAAAATACTAAATCAAGGTAACAAACATGGTATCCGAATCTCAAGCTAACAGTAACCAAAATATAATGCATAAGTAACCAAATAGTTATATGATAGTATCTATTTTTTATTGCTTGACGTAGCTACAACGTAAGCATTACATCAAGCCCCCAGAAATTGGTCTTGTGTCAGTATATGATGCACAAGTAAAATGGCAAAATGAAGATGAGCAGACTAGATATGTTAAGAGCCTAAACAATTTGAAAATAATTATCCACTTTAGCAAAAATTATGCTGTTAAATGATGTCTATCACAAAAAACTCAGTCATAGAGATAAAGAAAAATTCATTCAATAAAAAAATTAACATAAACAGAATGTCGCCAGAAGTACAGACTCATAGTATGACAACAACACTTCAACCATGTACATACCGTATGGTAGGTTCCAAAAGGAGGCGGTTCTACTAAAGCAAGAACTCCGTAGTCTGAAGAAGTTAATTCAGTCCGCTGACGACGAGTGGCTTCAAGAGGAGAGAGAGAAGTAGTAAGGGCGGAGAGAGAGAAACTGAACGAGAATTAAGGGCGGAGAGAGAGAGAGACCGAACAAGAAAGGAATGTGTGAGGAAGATGGAATCTAAATTGGCATATCACCCCATTAATACTAATCCCTTAATTTAAGGACTCATAATTGTATTAGTATTGTAAATAAGTATGATGAAGTGTCATATTTTTATAATTATTTATGAATGTATGATTATTGTAATTATTTATAAAAATATACTATAATATGTAATTAACCCTAAAAAAATGCCATTAAACTTTGATGATACAGTGGCGGCTAAATGAGCCCAATATCAAAGAAATCGTATTAAACCTACGATTTGATATCAGCCGTTCATAACTAACCCTAAAAAATAATTTCGCCGTTAGATCAAATTTCATCTATATATCCACTTACATATATTAAATCAGATTTAATTCTGCGACTCTTCTTCGAGTAAGATGACTTAGATGAGCAAAAAGCGAAAGGTCAATTCTTGTTCCATTAGATCTCGTATCAAAATTTCTCCCTTTATATATATATATATATATATATATATATATGTGTGTGTGTGTGTGTGTGTGTGTGTGTGTGTGGATGTATAGTTAAGTTCATTTCTTGGGTAATCTTATTTGCAGTTTCTCGCTAATGGAGTTTTCTTTGCCAAACTTAATGAAGTATTGAACAGAGAGCTAGCTAAGGATGGATACTCTGGCGTTGAGGTCAGAGTTACTCCCATGCGCACTAAAATTATCATTCGCACAACTCGTACTCAAAATGTTCTTGGTAAATTGATCTTATTTTATGCTCTCTTTTTTCATGAATCGATTTGTATTGATTTGGTTGTTTTGTATTTTTAGGGTTTTGTTGATTTGGATTTGATTGAAATTTGTATGTGAGAAAGGAAAAAGGATGATATGATGACGACGAAAGGACACGAATGGTGGTACCTCTGCTTCTAGTTCGTTGGGGTTGATGTTCTTCGGTTTATTTAGAAAACATATAGGTTTTGTGTGGATGAATGAGATTTTTAGGTATGGTGTGATGAATTAGATTTTTAGGTTTCGTTATAAATTAGATTTTTGGGTTTGGTAATTTGGTTTGTTAAAAAGATTTTTGGGTTTGGTAATTTGGTTTGTTAAAAAAAAATTGGGTTTGGTAATTTAATTTAATAAAAGAATTTCTGGATTTTTAGGTTTTATGATTCAGTTTGAAGAAATGAGTAGTTAAGTGGTATTGATATTAGTATAATATGTAATACTTGTGCATTTACATGTTTACCCCTTATTTACTCAAAAATATATCAAAAATTTGTTTAATAATATTTTTTATTACACATGTGTAGTAATTGACCACGTCTGAATGCCATGTCAGCAATTTCTAACATGGCAGATCCAATTGTATGAAAGTGAAAAAATTTAATAGTTCAATTATCTAATTGACAAAATTGAAAGGTGGCCTTTCTTCTTTTATATTTTTATTTTGTAATTCTTGGATGATGGTTTACTTGTGGATTGTGGCTATTAGTTCAACCATAAACTAATTTCTATTTGAGATTATAATGGAACTCAATGTGTAGTTAAACTAAATTGCTTCCTTGTTGGTTATTATTGATTGTATTGGAATTTTCTATTATGGTTTGTGTTTAACTAATTAATTGGTTGATCAACAATTACCGTGATAATCTATATGAACTCGGGAGATGGATTATAGGTTTAGATCTGATCATATATAATAGCATGTGATTGTGTTTTCTGCATTGTGATGAAACTCATGATTCGTGTATAGGATAGTGATATACCGATGCGCCACATGTAATTGTTTAGGGGACATGTGCTCTAAAATCCTCTTTAATTGTATTTCACATAGGAATATAGTGAATTAGTTAACCACGGTGTTCACCTTAATTCTATCATTTGTGGATTTAAGTTGATTCGTTTATGATATGTCGGGAGATGGTCATAAATATTGATGAGTTCTCAATTAACAATCCAATGTAATTAGCATAACTTAACAAGAAGTGATTAATTGAAGCGTCAAACGGAAATATACTCTCTTAATCATTATATTACTTGTGGACTGTGTATACTTGCGTATTTTGCTAGTATTAATTTAGGCAAACAGTTCATTTATTCCTTCAAAAACTATTTTGAAATTTATTCTACTTTATTTTGTACACTACACTAATTTATACTATCAAGTCACATTTGATGATTTCATAGTATATGAGTTAGTGCACATCATGAAACTTATATGTGGTAGTTACTAATTAACTTATAAATATACATATAGGTTGATCAAGTTCATAGAAAGTAGTATCTAATCACGTGTTAAGGTAAGAGGTATCATTTTCTTGCATAATCCTAAATTTATGGTAAAAAATATTATTCGTTTCTACAACCTTATAATTAAATGGTGAAAACTCTTGAAATGATTAGAATTTCCTTAATATTTGGTGCTTCATCTAATATCTTTTGACCTGAACATTCCTATTGAATTGTAACCGTTATATTTGAACTTTGAACCTTATATATTATTCTTGAATTCAAATTGATATTACGGGTATCGTATTGACAATTTAGATATTATTGGACTCTGGATAAATTAAATTTTCAACCTCTAATATTTATTCTTTATCTTATTATTCTTATTATTTATGTTCATCCTTCATATCATTGTTATAATCATCAGAACATAAATTTTGGTAAAAGTTTTCTTTGGCCTGGATGTTGATTGGGTTGATCATGAGTATTGGTGTAATTGTTGATGAAATCTTAATGGTGAAATTTTTTTAAATTGAAGAAGACAGTAGACATTATGATCTATTTGACACTTTTAAGCTCTAATGAATTGTTCATTCCGCTGCATTTGTTTGTTGAAAATTTATATTATCTATTTATTTCTAAATCTTTGCTTTTGAAAGCTAATGATAACTTATTTTTTGTTATCTTGGTCTTGATATTCTTTACTAGCTATTTGAGCTCACCCTTTTTGTTTCATAATTCCTTTCAGAAAATGAGAATGTAGCTGGAGCTAACGAGGAGTATAGGGGAATGAAGTGATGGTCCGAATTAGTAGTTGTAGTAGTTCTCACTAAGTTGTAAAATAATGTGACAATAACTGTACCAAGGAATTAGTGTATATGTGTGTGTTGTCGTATTATACACGACATTATAATAATTATAAATAAAAAATTTTATATATGTTGTTTATATTTTGATGACTCAAATTAGGTGATAGAGACCCGAATTTTGGAAATTCACATCCCTGCCTTCTTCCGTTTATAAATTTTTGTTTCTACTAGATATAAACACGCGCGTTACAGCAGGATTATTCATTTTGTTAATAATAAATTTATACGTGTAATTACTAAATTAAAATATAATAAGAAAATGGTAGATTGTTGTGTAATGATCAAATTTTGGTAGCATATGTTGCATAGAGTTGGGTAAAAGTTTTATGCGCAAATACGTATCTAAGTATAGAATCAATCTGATCACTAAACCCCAAGACATTATATAACAGTTGTGTTTGTGTGTGTATATATTAATTTTTTGATAAAAATATTTATAATTTAACCAATAGATTTAAAAATGGGTTCCTCTTTCATTCTAAAGCACTAATAAATATTTAGAAAGTGTAATGAACAATGTCATCGAGTTATTATATTGGTACGATTGTTAGTGGCATATTTGAAGTCTGTTACACATTACACAAACTTCACTAAGCCTCAAATACCTGACACATATACTTGATGCATTTTAAAGAGTCCATGTCTCATATACGCTTACTTGCACCAGGATTCAAACATCCAAACGAAAGGAGAATAAGATAAAGAATGTCCCAGTTTCGTCCTCAGACCTTAAGAGAAATTACATGTTAAACAAACATCGTGACCAAAAACATAGCAGTATAACACTGTGTCATACATAACACAATGTTATAGTTAAAAAAACGAATACATTGTCTCATTAGTTTTTTATTCATTTTTGGCAATTGTCACAGTATTACCATAATGCCAAAAAAAACTATTAATGATAATGAAAATGATTTACCGGGTGCTAGTACTTAACAAATCATGCAAAGTTACAATTCAGATAATAGAATACAATAGATGAAGAAGACATAAATATAAATACCATGAGATATAGTCCACAAAATGAAGCCATAGTCCCTCCCATTGAATGCACTGTCACCATAATCTGAAGGTCTCTATATAAGTCATTTGCACTTTTAAAAGTATTTAGAATTATTTGTAGCATGTGTTGTTGCATAATAGTTGGTATATATTTATATGGAGAAATTAGGTTAATTAATGGAGAATAGTGATAATAGCTTAATTTCGGCTGAATGATACTTTTGTCCCTTCAAGTTGCCACCCATTTTCAAAGTCGTCCTTAAAGTTTAATTTTCGTCAGTTAGGTCCTTAAAGTGACATTTTGTTGGTGTTACCGTTCTGTCAGCCCAATTTGACCTCAACCCGATAATTATTTTCAAATCTAATATAATAGTAATAATATAGAATCAATCTGATCACTAAACCCCATTACATTATATAACAGTTGTTTGTGTGTGTGTGTGTGTGCGTGTGTATATATATTAATTTTTTGATAAAAATATTTATAATGTAACCAATAGAGTTAAAAATGGGTATCTCTTTCATTCTAAAGTACTAATAAATATTTAGAAAGTGTAATGCACAATGTCATCGAGTTATTATATTGATACGATTGTTAGTGGCATATTTGAAGTCTGTTACACATTACACAAATCTCACCAAGTCTCAAATATCTGACACATGTACTTGATGCATTTTAAAGAGTCTATGTCTCATATACGCTTACTTGCACGAGAATTCAAACATCTAAACGAAATGAGAAACATATAAAGAATGTCCCAGTTTCGGTCCTCAGACCTTAAGAGAAATTACATGTTAAACAAACATCGTGTCCAAAAACATAGCAGTATAACAGTGCGTCATACATAACACAATGTTATAGTTAAAAAACGAATACATTGTCTCATTAGTTTTTAATTTATCCATTTTTGGCAATTGTCACAGTATTATTATAATGCCAAAAAATTATTAATGATGATGAAAATGATTTATTGGATGTTAGTACTTAACAAATCATGCAAAGCTACAATCCAGATAATAGAATACAATAGATAAAAAAGCCATAAATATAAACACCGTGAGATATAGTCCACAAAATGAAGCCATAGTCATTCCCATTGAATGCACTGTCACCATAATCTGAAGGTCTCCATATAAGTCATTTGCACTTTCAAAAGTATTTAGAATTGTTTGTAGCATGAGTTGTTGCATAATAGTTGTCATGTATTTATAAGGAGAAATTAGGTTAATTAACGGAGAATAATGATAATAACTCAATTTCGGCTGAATGACACTTCTGTCCCTTCAAGTTGCCATACATTTTCAAATTCGTCCTTAAAGTTCAATTTTCGTCAGTTAGGTCCTTAAAATGACATTTTGTTGGCATTACCGTTCCGTCAGCCCAGTTTGACCTCAACCCGATAATTATTTTCAAATCTAATATAATAATAATAATATAGAATCAATTAAATTGGGCTGAATGAACAGAAAATGCCAACAAAATGTCATTTTAAGTACCTAACAGACAATAATTGAACGTTAGAGACGACTTTAAAAATGGGTTGTAACTTGGAGAGACAGAAGTGTCATTCAGCAGTAATGATAATATCATAAAGTAGTGCTTTTAAAAGATAATAATTAAATTAAAAAGAATAATATCAGAACAAATGACATTACCAAAACAGTTTAGATTTGTTGTGATTTAGGGGATTATAAATTCAAAATATTAAATTTAGGATTAAAAAAGTAATGATTTTAGGAGATAATAATTAAATTAGTAATGATAATATTAAAACAGTTAACATTATCAAAACAGTTTAGATTTGTAGTGATTTATGGAATTATAAAATTAAAATATTAACGTGAAATTAAAAAGTAGTGATTTTAGGAGATAATAATTAAGTAACGATAATATAAAAACCATTTAGATTGAAAATATAGCGATTTAGGGGATTATAAAATCAACATAGTACGTAAGTTATGATTGATATTATTTGTTATTTTGATTTTGTTTTAAATGTTTTAAACTATGTAATATTATGTTTTAATATAATTATAAATGGTATAATATTATGTTGTAATATAATTTAATTAGTAATGATAATATCTGCACAGTTTAGATAGGTGATGATTTTGTTATTTTGTTATATATGTGTATTATAATATTATACCATACATGTATGATATAATTTATGGTATAATTATGAAGGGTATAATATTAGAAAAATAATAATTTTAGGATATAATAATTATGTTTTAAAAAGTAGTGGATTTTGGGGATTATAAAATTAACATAGTAAGTTATGATTGATATTATTTATTCTTTTAATTTTATTTTAAATATTTTAAACTGTATAATACAATTTTGTAATATAATTATAAATGGTATAATATTATGTTGTATTTATAGAAATAAATTTAGGTTAAATAACGGAGAGTAATGATAATAGCTCATAATGATAATATAACAAAGTAGTGATTTTAGGATATAATAATTAAATTAGTAATGATAATATCAGAACAGTTGACATTACCAAAACAATTTAGATTTATAGTGATTTAGGAGATTATAAATTCAAAATATTAATTTGGGATTAACAAAGTAGTGATTTTAGGAGATAATAATTAAATTAGTAATGATAATATTAGAACAGTTAACATTATCAGAACAGTTTAGATTTGTAGTGATTTATGAAATTATAAAATCAAAATATTAATGTGGGATTCAAAAGTAGTAATTTTAAAGTAATGATTTAGGGGATTATAAAATCAACATAGTAAGTTATGAATGATATTATTTTTTTATTTTAATTTTGTTTTAAATATTTTAAACTGTATAATATTATGTTGTAATATAATTTAATTAGTAAATATCCGCATAGTTTAGATAGGTAGTAATTTTATTATTTTGTTATATACGTGTATTATAATATTATATCCTACGTGTATTATAATATTATATCATACATGTATGATATAATGTATGGTATAATTATGAATGATATAATATTAGAAAAATAGTGATTTTAGGATATAATAATTATGTTTAGAAAAATAGAAGATTTTGGAGATTATAAAATTAACATAGTAAGTTATGATTGATATTATTTGTTATTTAAATTTTATTTTAGATGCCATATTTGAATAGTTAATTTCAGATTTAGGGAAATAAATTTAGGTTTGTTTCAACCTCATTTGTTATGTTAGTTGGGCATTTTTGTTAAAGGTGTTAAGGAACATTAATTAGACCGGACATGTGTTAATATTTGAGGAGGACATGTGTCAAGCTATTGTGTCATGTATTGTGTTTTAGTATAATTAATAGATTTCAATTTCGACATGACAAAGTGTTGATCTTGATTTTTGCATCGCATGTTGGATAATCTACACTAGTTGAAACATATAGACAAATTGGAGATATTTTGGAATTACCAAAAAATACATGATTTTGAATTCTGAACATATACTCCATTACTAAGAGTTTTTTTATTTAAGAAAAGTATCATGATTTTCTTCCTATATATTTTAAGTAAAAATTAATTGTGATCTAAATTTATTTTGATTTTTAAAATAAAAATTTTGTATTTCGCAAGACCATTTGAGTAGAAAATAAATATTCAAATGAGATTATTTATTAATATTTAAATATTTTCTTCAAATGAGTTATTATTGTTAATATAAATTTCTTTTAGAATTATGTTATTTTGGGGTTAGTTGTATTTAGAAGTATTTTAATTTGAAATTAATTGTATTTAGAAATATTTTTTTAATGATGTAAAATCGTATTTGAATACGGTCAAACTGTATAAAACCAATCAATTCCAAACGGGTCACCGTCTAGGTCAGATATTCCGACCAATTTCCGCCAAAGACTAATTTTAGGGTTGACATTATATGCAATTATATAGTTTATATAGCAATTTATAAATTTAATTACTTTGAGCACCAAATTAAAAATTTTGTAATACTTTATGTAATATAATTAGTGTATTTAACCCTTTTTAAAATAACATATAAATCTTGTAAAAATCTTATAAATCAAATTAATTTTATCATATAAATCTTGTATTGATATTGTTTGAAGTATTTATCATCATTATTGTATGGATTAAAATCAAATTAATTTACGTTAATTTAAAATTAAAAAATTAAGTAAAATATAAAATAAAGTTAGATGATTTTTATTCAAAATTACTTTTTGGAATCTACTGCTGCTAATCACCTCATCAGCAACATTTAGCAACATTTATTACAATATGATATAGATTTTGCTCCCCATCACATCCCTGCATACAAGGCTATTAAATTCTTGCTACTTGTTTTTAACGCTAAAGAACAAAATTACGGTTGAACAAAGAATTATTATATATATAGTAGATGTTCTTTGAATGAAACATCTGTATAAATTTTGCGCCATAATCCAAACACAAATCTGGTGAATATCAAGGTTGATATTGAATTAGGAAACCCTACACAATATATAAATCCGGATAAATACTTTTTCGATCACTCTACCTTAGGTCAATCGTAATCACTCAACTTTTTTTTTCTTACAGTCAACTCACTATACTTTTGTTTATTTACAAAACGTTAGAAAATCCGTCAAGTCTTTTGACTTTAGACGAAAATGAACACATAAACTGCAAACGTATAAAAATTTTCTGTTGTGACACAGATCATTACATGTAGCCTTCATCACGTGGATATGGAGGGAAAATCTCCCAACCAAATACTAGTTAATGGACCCACATGTCTATTAGAAGCCAAGAAACAAGTGAATCGTCATTTGTTTCAAGTTTGATCGATGAAGCAAACTAAGCCCTAAGTCAGTCCTTCCAAAGTGATCGATCAATTGAAAAACTAAGCAAAGAACGACGAGTTGTTCGATTGAACTGTCTCTAAACAAAATCAATTATCTTGCGTGATTCACGTTGGTTAAAACTCGTTTGATGCTCGATATCAAGTAACGAGCGACAAGTATGTCCTATCTGTTGGTTCCCTTTTGTCCCCTTATCTAATTTTGATGATTCTTTTTGTGTTATTTGTTGTCGTATTGTCATTTTGTTTCTAAACCCTAGATTGATCATGTATTCATTGTTCTTTTTTGTCTTTTTCTTTATTAATTCTTGTTTTAAGATTTATAAAATCCTTCTCTACTAAATTTTGGTCCCCTTTTGTCCCTACATGTATGCTCTATATTTATTTTCATTTCTTCAACTTATGCTTTGTTTTGCATGTGTTTTATTTATTAATTTGTTACAGATGGATATTGTTGTGCAATTTAATGTACATTATGGTGGAAAATTCATATATGGTCCTTTATGTGGCTATGTGAGAGGTAATGTTTATCATATGCCACATATAGATGCTGATTATATTTGTATGGATGCTATTAATGAGTTAGTTACTGAACTTAGTTATCATCCTAAATCAAGTGTTTATTTTTAAACTGATGGATTAAATATTAAAAATGGGGTTAGAATTGTTTATGATGATGCTTGTATAAGAGATATAGTTAATAATTATTTGCCACATGGTGTAATTGATGTCTATGTAGACCATGTACTACCATATAATATTAATCAAACTTCCATATTTGATGGGCATAATAGTATTAATTGTTAGGTTTGTAATATTCATGAAGGCAATCAAATTGCACAAAATTAGCGGAAACGTGTAAAATCAGAGTTTTAAAAAATTACAAACCATAAACCCGGATCACCCTTTATGCGCAATTATTAATTAAACGAAAAAGAAATAACAAGAATCATACCCTTGAAGATCCGAGCTTCCTCAGGTACAAGTTCACCTCCAATTCTTTTCGCGTTCAACTTGAATCCACCGGGTTTGGTTCCTTCCTTTGATCAACGTTAGCCACCCAAGTGTTTGGCCTCTAGAGGTGATCCACCAAGGAAGAAGAAGGATTCAAGAAGATGGGTGGTTGGCTCAAACCCTAGTTTTCTATCTCTATAGAAAAAGGCGTACTCTCCCAACTATTGGAATTACGTATTCTAATAATACGTCAACCTCTCCCCACCCATAATAAGACTCCTCTTATTTATAGATGTGGGCAACCCATCCTTAAGAATTGAGGAATTGGGTTTTATTTTAATTAATTAAACTCTTTTAATTAATTAGGCTCCTAATCTTATTAGGAATAATTAATTAACCTTTTAATTAATTAAGCTCCCTAATCTTATTAGGGATAATTAATTAAACTCTTTTAATAATTTGCCTCCTAATCCTATTAGGATATTTGAGAGTACTTTTATTAATTAATTCCCAAACTCCTTTAGGAATTAAATAATAATAATAGTAATAATAATAATAAGACTCCTCTTATTAATTTATATTTAATATTTCCAAAATATTAAATAATAAATATTAAGCTATTTAATTTATTCTATCACCATAGATTAAATTAAATATACTTAACTTATTATTACGATTATGCCATTAACTTCTTAAATAATTATTCTTCCTTTTATGGTGTGACCCTTTAGGTTCTCCATATTAAACCGGTTGTGAATAAATCAATTAGAACAATTCTAATCTTATTTTAATAAATAAATTAAACTAATAATTTATTTAAATAAATAATATTTATTCTACAATAGGGATAAGCCTCCCTAGCGATCAACGATTTTCCAGATAATATAGATTTCAACATTAATCATAAAAGAACCTTTGAGTAAATAGTTACCGTACAATTCAATCCTTCCACCATACAATGTCCCAATTAAATATAAGACATGGAATTACTGTCAAGTCTTATTTTATTTAATTATATGTATTTCGACTCTTAAATGAACAACTCCAAATAATGCAAATTAGAAACTCCTTTCTAATTTCATTCTGTACTAATCTATCCGGATTCACTAATCCCCAATTTAGTAATCCAACGATTGGGAACTATTTTAGTTTTAAGCTTTCTAAGAATTTAGATCTCATTAGAATGATCATCATCATTATTCTAAAAGCATTGCTTAAAACTATGGGTTTATCACATATTATAAAACAGCATCATGTAGATAATTAAAAGCCTTTAATAAATTAATACTTTTTATTAATAAATGAATAAGATTGTTTACAAAGTATATGCTTTATCATCAAACATGATTGGCTTGTGTGCATACTACTTTCAATCTCCCACTTGCACTAAAGTCAATCGCCATGGTATCTCATACCCTTCTTCTCTAAGTGACGATTATCCTGCTGTTGGATAAGCTTTAGTTAATGGATATGTAATATTGTTCTTGAGAGTTCACTATCTCTATAGTGATTTCCCATCTTTCAATGATTCCTATAATCAAATGAAAGTGCCACAACACATGTTTGGATCCAAGATGAGACTTAGGAACAATTCCTAGTTCTGTAATGAACTTTTAATCCAATCAATCAACTTGCAGCTTCATTTATAGCTATATACTTTGTCTTTATCACTAAACCAACAACTCTTTGTTGTTTGGAACCTTTCCAATTCACTGCACCACCGTTCAAGGTAACCCTTTACCTTAAAGTGGATTTTCTGTCGTCTTGGTCTGTCTGAAAAACTTGAGTTTGTTAAGCCCTCTAGTTTTATCAGACCCGCCATGAATTATATCACATCCTTAGTGCTGGTTAAGTACTTTAAGATGTTTTTCACTGTCTCACAGTGAACTTCTCCATAATATGACTGATCAACATCAGGTCGCGTATATTTCATTGCATACATGATTGTCACTCATGCGATCTCTCTTTTAGGAGTCTATGGGGACTATTAAGAGAGATACACTCCATGGCTCATCAACATGAGACATCTTTTGGAGTTTGCCATACTAAACGACTTTAGCATCAAATGAATATACGTTCCTTGGGTTAAGCCGAGCATCCTTTTAAATCTATCTATATAGATTTGCATCCCCAATTAAGATACTCTTCCAAATCATTCATGGAGGAATGTTTAGACAACTTTATCTTTACTGATTGTAGCATTGGTATGTCATTCCTTATCCGTAGTATATCAACATATAATACTAGGAATGTCACGACGCTCCCACTGACCCTTTTGTACACACTAGGTTCATTCTTGTTTTTGATAAAATCAAACTCTTTTGATTATCATATCAAAATGAATGTTCCATTTTTGAGAAGATTGCTTCAATCCATTTCTTAGAGTGTCTACAACTCTTACCTCATCGTATGTAACTGGATCATCATCTTCTATGATACGTACCTCATCATCATCATCCATGATGAATCCATACCTCCCAGGTATCTTCGGTATTATTCCAGATTTACGATTCGGTTGTGGTACAATAGGTCTATCTATAGGTTCCTCTTATTTGACTTGTAGTGTTTTATGGTTCTTGAACTTTTCAAGATGTATTATCCTCCCACTAGCCCCTTCAATGATAAACACCTTTATCTTAGAAGGCAGCATGTTTCGCAACAAACACCTTTTGCTAAGTAGGATTATAGAACATATACCCTAAACTTACTTTAGGATGTCCCACAAATCTGTACTTGTCAAATTTTGTCCCAAGCTTATCCTTTGAAACCGTTTCACATAAGTTGGACAACCCCTTATCTTAACATACTTAAGATTAGGAATCCTCCCTGTCCATAACTTTTATGGAGGCTTGGGGCCGTATTATGAGGTTACCTTTTCCGTAGATATGCAGCCATTTCTAGTACATGATCCTAGAAGGATACTGGAATGTCGGTAAAATCATTATGGATCGCACCATGTCCAACAAGGTACAATTTTTCCATTCAGATACATCAATCAATTATTGCGTATCAGGATGTGTCCATTATGAGAAAACCATTTGAGATGATCTAGAAACTTATTTCACAAGTATTTATTCCTTGATCTAATCAAATAATCTTAATACTTTGTCAATTTGTTTCATTTCTGAATTCTTTGAACCTTTCAAATAATTCACACTTGTATTTCAACAAATACATACATTCAACTCTTTGAATGATCATCTCCTTTTCTTATACTAGTTTGTTCAATTTGCAAAATATATTTTTCACGTAAGTCAAGTATACAAAATTCATTAAGTAATATTCCAGTTCTATACAAAACATTATTATTATAAATAGAACAATAATTTTTCTTAATTATAATACCAAAGATTTTATTGTCCAACAATAAAATGGAAATAATGTTTCTAACAAGAACTGGAATACAATAATAACTTATTGACTTAATAGACTTGCCCGTAGGCATTGCTAAACTATAAGTTCTTATGGCTAATGCAGCAACCTTTGTTTCATTTCCCACACATAGGTTTACTTATATTTGTTTAGCTTTCTACTTCTACTTGGTCCCTTCATAAATCTATATTTATGATAACCAAAGTCGGTATCCAATACCCAAGTAGAACCTTGACTTAAAGAAAAATTTATTTCAAATTATGAACAAATTTTTATTTGTAACCGAAACTTCACTAAGTTTCTTCTGGTTAGCCTCTGCAAGATGCTTCTCGCATTTTCTTTCCAGTGTCCAGGCTTATTGCAGTGGAAGCAAACTCCTTTGCTATCCGTATCAGTTTTGTTCTTATTATCCTTTGTTTACACCTTTCTGATTACCTTCTTTGAATCGTTCTTCTTTTCAGAAGATCCTTTGGCCCCTACTAGTAAGACATGGTCTTTCTTGGTTGGAAAGTGACTCTCAACATTTTTCAACATGTTAAGCAAATCAGCGAAGCTGATATCTAGCTTGTTCATATGAAAAATTCACAACAATTGTGAAAGGAATCCGGAAGTGAGTGCAAGATCAAATCTTGGCTCAATTCTCCATCCATGACAAAACCCGTTGTCCTAATTGATCAATCAAATTGATTATGTTAAGCACTTTTATCTGTACCGTAGTGTCATCGGTCATTCTAGATCGGAAGAGCTCCTTAGATATCCGATATCTATTAATCCTACTTTCCTCACCATCAACTACTTGATGTGCAGGAATATAATAAGAGCATCCATAGTTTCATGCTGACGCTGAAGCTCGCTACTCATGGATACGAGCATGATGCATTGAGCCAACTATGCATCATCTAGCCACTTTCTAAAAGTAGCAATATCTTCCTCAGAGGCATTGTCTGCAACCATTGCAGGGATAAGCGTATTAAGGACATAAGAAAGCTTTTCAGCCGTGAGAACTATTCTCAATTACCTTAACCAATCCGTTTAATTCGGTCCGGTTAATTTAGCATCTAATATGCTACGCAGTGATAGTAATTTAGACATTGTAAAATTCTATAAATGAATTTGTAATTAACAACATTTTAACATACATTCTTTTATTAATTACCAAAATTAATTAGGTCTTGTTTTAAATTGGTATCTTCCACTATTTTCTTCAAACTATATTACCCTCAATATATAGTTCGGCAATATCTAATTAAAGATATGCTAGTGAGAATAAGGATCCCATTTCAAATGTATATAGCCTTGTGTGTGCACAACAAACTATATATAAATAAATAGGTAGACAACTCTTGTCAATTACATCAACTATGTAACTCCTTGTATTTTGCCTCTTAAACCATAATGGTCAAGTGTGTGCACATCCGAACTAAAATGATTTAAGTTAAGTCAGACCCAGCATTTCCATATAAGTGAAGAGAAAACTACAGCCCTTGTGTGTGCACAACAAAGCAGTAATGTTCAATTCCTTATAAACATCATATGTAATAAAAACAACATCTTAAATATTTAATACTCGCCTTGTGTGTGTACAACAAACTCATATTAAATATTCAATACTCTATTGTTTCTATCATGCTAGAAGGCGACGTTCGATATTCCAAATATCTTTGAACGTTACAACTTAATATAAAATATTTGAGGGTTTTGTTATTAATTTGTCTCATCTTGTTTAGAGCGCATGCACATATATATATAAAATACGCGTCATATTAATAAACATGCGAAGCATGTTTGCATAATATATAATATATATATTATAAGCATGCACATATAGAATACTATATTCTACATGAATTGATTATGGACTTTTATTCTAGTTTGGTTCACTAGAGCCACCAAGTGAACCAAAAGGTCAAACCCTAGGGGTGCAAGAATTAATATTTAAATATAACTATTACATTTAAACCCGGGCTCCATTACAAACGGGTCTTCACGCGCTCCTTCTCCCTTGATCTCCAATTCTTCAAAATTAATTCTAACTATTCCTAATACAAAACTATTTAAAATAAATAGAAATCTTGATCAGCAGTCAAGGGGAAGTACATAGGAGGGAGATAGAATTTACATTAAGAAAAATTAGAGAAGGCGAGGTACGCAGACCCCATTTAATAAAACCCATACATTCATGCATCCAACTAAAATAAAATCCAATCACATTGGTCAATAGTCTATAATCAATCCCATTTATTATCATACACATCACCATATGTATCAATAAATAACATTCATCTTATGAATAATAAATATTTAATATATATATTGATATCATTTAATGGGCAAATTTAGTTAGTATAAAATCTAATTTTGAATCAAAATAAACTCCTTTATTTTAATCCAAATTTAAATCAAAATAAAACTATTTTATTTTAATTTATTCAATTTTGAATAAAATAAACTATTTTAGTTTAATCAAAATCCTTAATCAAAATAAACTCCTTTATTTTAATTAATTATGGAATCCAATTCCATATAAAAAAAATCCTTTATAAAAGGAAACACGGATTCTCTTTCCTATTCACAAATAAACTCTTTTATTTTGAATAATATGAAATCTTATTTCATATTTAAATAAACTCCTTTATTTAAGGAAAGATGGATTCTTTTTCCTATTCACAAATAAACTCTTTTATTTTGAATAATATGAAATCTTATTTCATATCTAAATAAACTCCTTTATTTAAGGAAATTAGGAATCCAATTTCAACTCTAATTAGTTATCATGGAATCCAATTCTAACTCTAATTAGTTAGCATGAAATTTTATTTTAAAATTAAAATAAACCTTTTATTTTAATATTAAAATAAACTTTTTATTTTAATTATAAAATAATTAAAATATTATATATATATATATAATATAATTAATCCGTTATAAATATATATATAATATAACTAAACTGAATTAACATACTAAGTGTTAACGCCAAGATCTTTCTCCACGTCCCAATCACGAAAGACGTCCTGATCCTGCACAGTAAACACGACAACACCACAAGCTTGACGGCCGGACCGCCGGGGGATAGCTCAGGTGTGAGAGTAAGTATGTTTGTTCACAAGGTTAACTCAAGAGGATAAAGTCTAGTGCAATGTGAGTATGAATTGTGTTAATCTATGGTCGTGTGTGTGTAATACATCCCTGTTTTGTGAAAACTTACTCGGTAGGAAATAATATCTTTGCGTGGAATATTGTGCCACCTACTACCGCCTGACATATCCCCATGATCTGATGGGCTGTGCCGGCTGCATGAAACCTGTACAATACTTTTTTCTGATGTTCACCCCGCCGGCCGACTATAATCCCATCCAATTTAATGTGTGGCAGGTATCTTGGTCAACTGTCATACCATATCATCATTACAAGTCAAAGTAATAGATATTAAATGACCCAATGGGTTGACCCATTGATCTAGCCCAGCCTTTATAAGATTAAATGAAGTTAACATAATGATTGGGCCCAATGAGCCCAATGACTTAATTAATAAGTGAGCCCAATGTACCCGGCCCAATATAAGAGAAATATCATGACCCAACATTACCCCCTAGTTTTTTAATTAAACAGGATGTTTAATAGAAAACTATAAATGGTCCATGATATCAAAATTTTAATAAAGGTTCAGAAATGAGAAATAATTGAAGCATACCCACTGTGATGTGTGAAATAGGATAGGATATGACAGGATGCCCAGAGCAATAAGCCCATTCTGATAAAGGATTTTAATTTGAAGAGGATGGGCCACTAATTAGAAACTCAACAGATAGGCCCAAATCGGCAAGATAGTCAAAAGTCACCCAAACACGCCTCATTCGAATTCTCATCATTACTGATAATTAATGTGCCGGCCTTGTTTACTGTGCAACCGTCAGTATAAGAAAGCAAACTTTACCAATTTGACGGTTTTACCTGCTGATTTGAAATTTGAACCTTTGAGTTTTCTCCTGCTTTTCAGAAACTTTCTCTCTAGCTTTCCAGATCTCAACAATGGTGAATCCAAACCAGGCATCTTCGAGCTCCTCTCGCTCAAACCCTAATCAAGAGGGTTCGAGCGCAAACCTTCCATCACCCACTGATTTTTTCAAGGATGGGGAACAGTTCCCTCATGCCAACATCTCCTCCAACATCTCCGAATCGGAAATATGTTTCCTTCGGACTCGTTATAGGATTCCGGACACGTATGCTGTAAGGGCTCCCGCTCCTGAAGAGCGTATGTACCAGCGACCGGATGGCTGGGTTGCCATGCCAGTCACATTTCTGGAGAAGGGGGTTCGCTTACCCCTTCACGCCTTCATCATCACCCTCCTAGGGTTCATAGGAGTGGGCTTCGCACAACTCGTGCCCAACTCCTATATTCACATTCTGGCATTCATCGCCTTCTGCCATGAGTTAGGGGTTACCCCCTCTGTTGATCTGTTCTTCACCCTTTTTTCAGCCGGTAGGTCCCGAGAAAAAGGGTTCAAGATGCTGAGCAAACAATCTCCTCGTCCAAACTCTAGGTTCGAGAAGAGGCCCCTGATGAGCACCCCCTCAAGCAACAAGGGCTGGCACGAGAAATGGTTCTTTATCAATGGACCAGAAATTTCTTGTCTTCCCGAATGGACAACCTCGGACCGGATCTCTGCTGACTTCGGTGACATTCCCGAAGAACGAGTGAAGGAGATGGCCGAGTTTCTAAAGAAGATCCCTCTACAAGAGTGGAGTTTCACTTTGCTGACCAAACAGGCTTGGCTGTACGATCATAAATGTAAGTTTCAAACAAATCTGTAAGATAACTTTTTAATATATTTGAATGGCATGAATTTTAATATATGATCATTTTGCAGTATCTCTGATCAAACCAACTTCTTCGGAAGTGAGAGATCTGGAAGACTTCTTGACAGGAAAGACTTCGGAGATCATTGAAGAGTTTCCTGTTGAAGAGCCTTCCCAATCAAATCCCCCCGTCTCCGACCCACCAATTATTTCCCCTCAGAATGAGGAACCTGAAGCCGAAGAACCTATCATTCCCGAAGATGTTCTTCGACCCCGCCGAAGGAAGAAGATGGCTAAAAAGGCCAGGACTGTCCATCACGAGATAGATCCAGAAAGTGATGAAGAGATTCTTCCCGAGGCGGATCCGCAAACTAACCCTCCTGAAACAATTCCTCAACCAACTCCTTCAACCGAGCCCATTACTGCACCTTCTAACCCGAACCCGAAAAAGAGGAGTCTATTGGATATACCTCCCCAAGACAGGGCAAAGGTTCTTCGTGCTAAGAAGATAAGGACAAAGATAATTCCTCTTACGGCCGAAGAACTTCGCGTCCCTCCTCCTTCAACATCAACTAACCCTCCAACTACAACACAAACACCCGAAACCACTTCTTCTGCCCCCTCTTCGGCCCCCGAACCTCCAACTGCTCGGTCTCCTCCCCCAGAGGCGACGTCTGTGAATCCTTCTCCGGTTCGCAGTCAGCCTGCGCCTTCCCCTCCAAGACCAACGACCGCCGAATTCCAGCATGATACCAGGGGTTCGCCAACCATGTGGCCTCAATTCAGTGCCAACTTCCCCTTCCAACTGTTCGAGGCCTTCGTTCACGAGACCGATGACCATCGATTCGGCAACAGTTCGAATGGGGATTTGCTTAACGAAGGCATGAGCTATTTGGCGAAGGTAAATGACTCTTTCCTTCCTTTTCATACTTATGTTTATATTCGTGTATCTCGAACTGTTTGAATAGTATTGAACATGTGTAGGCAAATGCTGTATTCGGGCGTCTGCGTCCAAGATCTCTCGAGGCTGAATCCGAGGAGGAAAGGCTGAGGAAGGAGAATGCCATATTAAAATCAACCTTGGCTCGGGAAAGGACTCAACGTGAAGGTATCCTTCATACAAATGAAGGTCTTCATAAAGATTTGGCCCGAGCCAAGGAAGATTTGAAAATCTCCAATGAAGAACTGAAGTTGACTAAGGTTCAACATGCCGAGATCACCAAGATGAACGTCGACTTGGTTCTGAGGAGTGAAATAAGGATGAATGAGATCAATAATCTGAAGTCTGACGCTAAGGTTTTGACCAAGACGATCCATGATCTGGAACGGGAGGAAAAGCGTCAGATAACCATTCGGCAGCAGCTCGAACAGGAGATCCGAGAACTCAAAGCTCTTCAGGATCTCGGGCCTCCTTTGACTGATGCTCTTCACAAAGAAATCTGTGAAGAGTATCGGAACTCGGACGAAATAAGTGGAGAGATAATGAGGATTTTTTCGGAAAGCTACGCGCTCTGCCGAAGTCGTGGCAAGGATAAGTTGTTCAAAGCCAACTTAGATCCACACTTGCTCGACTCTTCGGATGACGAGGGGGCTGCCTGAGATAACTTCTTTTGTAATTCTCCTATTTTTGTAAATAAGTCGAATATTAATGAAAAATGATCTTCTTCCTTATGACTTCAGTGTACTTTCATTCTGTCAATATTTCAATAAGAATTAATACTGACAAATGTATAAAAAACTCCTTCGAGGATTGAACTCAAACTGTTAATTAACAATTGAGCAAGTCATATAACAGATAAAATGAGGTTATATAACAATGCATTCTGAACTCAACACTTAGAGAAAATTTGGGTGATAAAGTAAAGAGATACTTATTCAGTTACCGAAGTGTGAGATAGATCTGCTTCATTGAAGGTTAGTTTACCCCGAAAGGCCTAACAGAACAAAAAGATGACACTTGCCTACCACAAAGGGCCTGACGAGGTCTAAGTAGTGGCGACAATTGTCTACCCCGAAGGGCCTGACAATGCCAAATAGTGGCGACAATTGCCTACCCCGAAGGGCCTGACAATGCCAAATAGTGGCGACAATTGCCTACCCCGAAGGGCCTGACAATGCCAAATAGTGGCGACAATTGCCTACCCCGAAGGGCCTGACAATGCCAAATAGTGGCGACAATTGCGTACCCCGAAGGGCCTGACAATGCCAAATAGTGGCGACAATTGCCTACCCCGAAGGGCCTGACAATGCCAAATAGTGACCACCTGCCGAAGAGGCTACCATCGAATGGTCAGCAAGTCCTCCCGAACCTCCTAACACCCATGAATTGTGCAGCAACAAAGACAACACTGATTTGAGGTAAAAGACGAACTTTTATTGACGATGATGTAGATATTTATAGACTTTTGATGTACTGACAACAAATCTACTGAAAATATTTTCTGAGCCTGCCCGCGTGCCAAGTATTTTTGATTACTGAGCCATCTAATGCTTTCAAACGATAAGTCCCTGGCTTCGGAACCTCTGTGACTTCATAGGGTCCTTCCCAATTTGGCATCAGCTTTCCCAAATTCTGAGGTGTAGACGCTTCGACTTCTCTGAGAACAAAATCTCCTACTTCAAATCTGCGAAGCTTTACCCCCTTATTATAATGCTTGGCCACTCTTCGTTGGTACGCCGCCAATCTGATTAAAGTTATTTCCCTGACTTCTTCCAACAGATCAAGATTGGTCTTCAGTCCTTCCTCGTTGTAGATCTCATTGAATTGACTGACTCGAAGACTCGGAGATCCAATTTCAATTGGGACTAAGGCATCGGTACCATAGGCCAATCTGAAAGGTGAATCCCCCGTTGTAGTCCTCGGTGTGGTTCGATAGGCCCATAATACACTTAATAGCTCTTCTGGCCATCTGCCTTTAGCTTCGTCCAGTCTACGCTTGATCCCATTCAATAGCGTTCTGTTGGTCACTTCAACTTGTCCGTTTGATTGAGGATGAGCCACCGAGGTCTTTCTGTGCTGGATCCCCAATTCTGCTAAAAAAGCTTCAAACTTCGATCCAACAAACTGACGGCCATTATCTGATATTACCACTTTGGGAATTCCGAAACGGAATACAACTGATTCTTTCATGAATTTCAAACATTCCTGTTCCGTTATTGACCTAAGTGGCTTTGCTTCTACCCATTTGGTCATATAGTCTATGGCAACTATAACAAAACTGACCTGACCTTTTACTTTCGGTAAAGGACCCAATATATCAACCCCCCAGACAGCGAAGGGTATAGGAGATAAGATCGAGTATAGCTCTTCCGGTGGCTGATGCGGTATTGGACTGTTGAGCTGGCATTTCTCGCACTTCTTTACATATTCGGTGGCCTCCTTGAAGATTGTAGGCCAGTAGTACCCCTGACGAAGCACTTTATAGGCTAATGACTTAGCAGCCATATGGTCGCCACAAATTCCTTCATGCACTTCTCGGAGAGCGTATTCAGCTTCTGATGGAGTCAGACATTTCAATAATGGAGACGAGAAGGCCCTTCGGAAAAGATCCCCATCGATTAGAACAAAATTAGAACTTTTGTACTTGATTTTCTTAGCGAGCATGCGATCCGAAGGCAAGACGCCATCAGCCAAATATTCAATGTATGGAGTCAACCAGCAATTAGTTCGATCAATGCACGTTACCACTTCATGATGAACACTAGGATGTTGTAGAATTTCCAAGTATACTGATCCTTCGAAAACATTAACATCCGTAGTAGCCAGTTTGGCAAGTGCATCAGCAATGGAATTGTTGCTACGCTCGACCCCTTGAAACTCATAGGATGAGAAATATTGAAGTCGATCCTTTAATTCTTTCAAATACTTGATCATTCTTGGACCTCGAGCTTCATATTCCCCAGTAAACTGTTTCACGACTAACTGAGAATCACTGAAAATGATTATTCTCTGTACTTCGAGACTCTTCGCTAATCGCAAACTGGCCAACACTGCCTCGTACTCAGCTTCATTATTCGTCGCTTTGAACTGAAAACGGATAGCCTGCTGCACTTTGAATCCCTCCAGGCTTGTCAAAATAATCCCTGCTCCACTGACGTCTGAAGTAGAAGACCCATCTGCAAACAGCGTCCACGAACTCTCCTTCTATTGAAGGACGACGACCGCTCTGTCGGATGCTTCAGCTTCGACCACGACTCCATCAGCTTCGGAAAATGAGCATTCGATCATAAAATCAGCTAAAGCTTGCCCCTTGATGGCGGTTCGGGGATGATACTCAATGAAGAATTGAGATAATTCCATCGTCCACGCGGCCAATCTCCCTGATACCTCTGGTCTGCCCATAATCTTCTTTAAAGGTTGATCTGTGTATACTATTACCAGTCTACCCTGGAAGTATTGCCTAAGCTTTCGGCTAGCAGTTATTAAAGCGAAAGCAAACTTCTCAATGTTTGGGTACCTGGTTTCAGCATCCCGAAGAACATGGCTCACATAATAAACTGGGTGTTGTTTGCCTCCTACCTCACGCACCAAAACAGCTCCTATTGCCATCGGACTAGCTGCGAGATACAAATATAGAGGTTCGGCAGGAACGGGCTTCACCAACAAAGGTGCCGAAGATAAATAGGACTTGATGCCTTGAAAGGCGTCTTCACATTCTGAAGTCCATTGAAAAGTTTTTGAATTCTTCGGCCCCTTCAATGTGTTGAAGAACGGTAAACACCTTTCTGCTGACTTGGATATAAACCTCCGCAAAGCCGCAATCCTTCCAGTCAGACGTTGAACATCTTTAAATGACTGAGGAGTCTTCATGTCCAGGATCGCTTGAATCTTCTCCGGATTGGCTTCAATTCCTCTTCGACTGACGAGATAACCCAGAAATTTGCCAGCACCCAGACCGAAAGTGCACTTAGTGGGGTTTAGCCTCAAGTTGTGCTGACGAATGGTCTGAAAGCATTCTTCTAAGTCATCCAAATGTTTATGCACCAACATGCTTTTAACAATCATGTCATCCACGTAAACTTCAATGTTTCTGCCCAACTGATATCTGAAGATATGGTTCATCATCCTCTGGTAAGTGGCTCCGGCATTAATGAGGCCGAAAGTCATTTTCTTATAGGCATATACCGAACGATGCGTAATGAACGCCGTCTTCGGTATATCCTCTTTACACATGGAGATTTGATGATACCCAGAAAATGCGTCCATAAAACTTAACAGAGCATACCCCGAAGTGGCGTCAATGAGTTGATCAATGTGGGGCAACGGGTAGAAATCCTTCGGACAGGCCTTGTTCAGATCACTGTAGTCGATGCAGACTCGCCACTTTCCAATATGCTTTTGGACCAGAACCACATTAGCTATCCATTGTGGGTAATCTATTTCAAAGATAAAATCCGCGGATAACAGTTTTGCAATTTCGTCATCTATGATTCGCTGGCGTTCTGGTGCAAAGATCCTTCTCTTCTGCCGAACTGGCTTCTTTGACGGGTCCACCTCCAATCGATGCTCCGCAATATCCCTGCTCACTCCAGGCATGTCCTGAGGTTCCCACGCGAAAATATCGACAAAACACCTCAGGAGCTCTATGAGGTTCGTCCGGAGAGGTTCCGGCAAGCCCGAACCTATTTTCACCGTTTTGTCCTCTTTGCCAGGAATGAGCTCTATTTCTTCTGTTTCTTCGGCTGGTGTGACCAACGGTTTGGAACTGCTTTCGGTGAAGGGTTCGACCTCAATCGCCATGGTTTGCTGCTGCTTCGATACCCCCACTCCCGAAGTGATAACGACATTTCTATAACACCTTCTGGCCAGGTCCAGATCTCCTTTCACCTCACCGACCCCATGAGCAGTGGGAAATTTGGTTTTGAAATGGGGTATTGATGTTATAGCTTGCAAAGCAATTAAGGTAGGCCTCCCCAAAATAGCATTATAAGCAGAATCAACATGCACAACATAAAATTTGCAGATAATTTTTACCTGTTGGGGGGCGGTTCCAAATATTACCGGTAACTCAATAGTTCCGGCCACCTTAACCGGATCATTGCTGAAACCATAAAGAGGGGCCTCCTGCCCTATTTCCATTTTTTGCCCCTCCAGATTCATTCTTTGATAAGCGTGGGCATACAGGATGTCCACAGAAGATCCATTGTCTACCATCATCCTCTTCATATCCACCGAACCCACCTGTGCAGTCAATACCAATGATCCTTCATGTGGTTCGATGACTTCCGAAGGGTAATCCTCATCAGTAAAGGAGATTACCGTATTCAGATAAGGTCTGTTGGTCTTCGGGAAGGTACCCGCCACCGACATTACCGAATCCAAATGACTTCGGCGCTTCCTCCCAACTAGCTTTCCAGAAGTACCTCCGGTGATGACATCGATCACATGTCTGGCAGGTTGTCCCGTAGCTGGTAACGCCTGCTGAACTGGTTGAGCTGCCGGAACGGGTGTCTGACCTTGCTGTTGATTATTTCTGGCAGCTATGTACTGAACTAAAGATCCACCCTGTATCTTTCTTTCGATAAAATCTTTTAAACTGGCACAGTCGTTCGTATCGTGACCTGAGGCTTGATGATAGTCACAATACTTGCGAGGGTTACCTTTTCCGGGCTTGATGTTATCTCGAGGCGGTTCAAAGATAGGTTGGTTTTTGATTTGGTCTAAGATAACAGCCCTATCTGCATTAAGTGTCGTGTAAACTCTATTCACTCTTTGAGGTGGAGCGGACGAACGTCCTCCACCTTGCCTCCAGTTGTTGTATCTCTTTGATCCGCCGTCATGGCGGTCTTTACTCCCTTCATGTCTCTTCTGGTCAGTATCGGCCTTATCCCCATCTGTCTCTTTGAACCGATCTGAAGGACGTTTGAGACTGTTCATGGCTTCTTCTACCACGATATAACCTTCGGCTTTGTCGAAGGCTTCGGCGAGACTTTTTGGGTGGTTAAACATAAGTTTTTTCACCAATTTTTCCGATTTGACCAGGTCTAAACCATTCTGAAACAGTCCCACAGCTTGTAGATCATTCAGATCTGCCACTTGGCCGACTGCTTCACGGAACCGTTTTACATATTGGCCCAAAGACTCGTTAGAGGACTGTCGAATCTGAGCCAAGGAACCAGTGGGCTTTCCTCTTCTTCTGTTGCTCCCAAAACGAGCATGAAACTTGCTGCACATATCTTCCCAGGACGAGATAGAATCCGAGGGTAAGGTCCCCATCCACTGTCGGGCATCCTTTCTAAGTGTTGTGACAAAAGTATGACATTTAGCTGCATCGCTAAAGTCATAATAGTCCATAAGTCGATCGAATGCCTGACTATGGTCGTAAGGGTCCCCCGATCCATCATAACTCTCGATGTGGGGCAACTTCTTGGTGGGATCAGCCTTTTCACTAAGAATTTCCGCGGAAAAAGGGGATGCCTTCTTTCCCGGAGTGTCTTTGGTTTTCTGTACTTCGGCAAGTTGCTTCCGAAGCTCTTTCAATTCTTTAACCAGATACTCCACGCCTTCTGGTTGAGATGATGCTTCCTTCTCCGGCAATTCTTTCTTCCTGTGAGCAGATCGGATCTTTTCAACAGAACCTTCCATCCTAGAGGGGCTTCTCCTATGACGAGTATCTACAGGGCGGGATACCCTCAGTAGACTCTCGGGAGTATGTCCTCTGGATATACTTCGTCTCTGACTTCGGGCACTATGACGAGAATGTGCAATGACAAGTGCTCTCTTTGCATGCTCCGGATGGTGGTCCCTGGATCGACCTCTTCGTGGGCTTCGTCCCTGTTCCCCAGACTCGACAGGGAGATATACCCTCTTCGATCTCTGAGGAGTAGGGCTCCGAGACCTTCTTCTTTCCCTAGTTCGACCTAGAGACTCTCACACTGAGTGAGCAGGTTCTTTTCCACTCCGATGCCCTTGCTCTTCAGATCGGACATAACTGAGCTCCTCATCTCGTAACTCTGCCACACGAGCCATTTGCTCGGCTATATCCTGACGTTGTTTCATAAGGGCTTCCATGGCCTTATCCGCTTCATCTGCCATCTTTGCCAACCGAGAGGCTTTTGCGTCCTGGTCATCTCGGTTTCGAGTTCTAGGCGAGGTGCCTTCTACTCGTTTCCGACCATGGCCAGGTTCTTTCTCCGCGGGGAATATTAGCTTGCGCTTTGCTTTGCCTACCGCCTTCGGTCGAGAATCTTCGGGCGATCGTTTGGATGCTGTGCTAGCATGAGCGCTTATAGTTGGCCCCAAACGATCTTTGGCAGATATTCGTGGTACTGAATCGCTGACAGCCATCGGCTGTCCTTCGGGTGTAGACGTTCTACTCTTCCCCATGAAAAATGGATAGAATAAAACACGATGAGTGATTGAAAAATACTCAGGACACTAGAACTCAGCCCTCCTTCTAGCGCCAATGTTAACGCCAAGATCTTTCTCCACGTCCCAATCACGAAAGACGTCCTGATCCTGCACAGTAAACACGACAACACCACAAGCTTGACGGCCGGACCGCCGGGGGATAGCTCAGGCGTGAGAGTAAGTATGTCTGTTCACAAGGTTAACTCAAGAGGATAAAGTCTAGTGCAATGTGAGTATGAATTGTGTTAATCTATGGTCGTGTGTGTGTAATACATCCCTGTTTTGTGAAAACTTACTCGGTAGGAAATAATATCTTTGCGTGGAATATTGTGCCACCTACTACCGCCTGACATATCCCCATGATCTGATGGGCTGTGCCGGCTGCATGAAACATGTACAATACTTTTTTCTGCTGTTCACCCCGCCGGCCGACTATAATCCCATCCACATTAATGTGTGGCAGGTATCTTGGTCAACTGTCATACTATATCATCATTACAAGTCAAAGTAATAGATATTAAATGACCTAATGGGTTGACCCATTGATCTAACCCAGCCTTTATAAGATTAAATGAAGTTAACATAATGATTGGGCCCAATGAGCCCAATGACTTAATTAATAAGTGAGCCCAATGTACCCGGCCCAATATAAGAGAAATATCATGACCCAACACTAAGTATTCATGATTCAGTAAACCGTTATAAATATATATATATAAATATAATTCCATATAATCAAGTTGCAGTAACTTAACATACTAAGTTACTAACCATGTAAATCAATATATATAACCTGTTAAGCATATATTACTTTCGTGATTCCACCAGAATATACATAAGTATCTTATATATATAAACTGTATGCCAGCCACGCAAATCACAGAAATATCAAAACAGGTTTAACGATTTTTGATTTTTTTGTTTTTTATACAATAAAATTATGCCCAATTAAATTGTTCTAAACACATATCAATATACATATCAAATTAAAATAATTAATAATTCGCATAAAGGTTTGGCTCTGATGCCACTGTTAGGTTTGTAATATTCATGAAGGCAATCAAATTGCACAAAATTAGCGGAAACGTGTAAAATCAGAGTTTTAAAAAATTACAAACCATAAACCCGGATCACCCTTTATGCGCAATTATTAATTAAACGAAAAAGAAATAACAAGAATCATACCCTTGAAGATCCGAGCTTCCTCAGGTACAAGTTCACCTCCAATTCTTTTCGCGTTCAACTTGAATCCACCGGGTTTGGTTCCTTCCTTTGATCAACGTTAGCCACCCAAGTGTTTGGCCTCTAGAGGTGATCCACCAAGGAAGAAGAAGGATTCAAGAAGATGGGTGGTTGGCTCAAACCCTAGTTTTCTATCTTTATAGAAAAAGGCGTACTCTCCCAACTATTGGAATTACGTATTCTAATAATACGTCAACCTCTCCCCACCCATAATAAGACTCCTCTTATTTATAGATGTGGGCAACCCATCCTTAAGAATTGAGGAATTGGGTTTTATTTTAATTAATTAAACTCTTTTAATTAATTAGGCTCCTAATCTTATTAGGAATAATTAATTAACCTTTTAATTAATTAAGCTCCTTAATCTTATTAGGGATAATTAATTAAACTCTTTTAATTAATTTGCCTCCTAATCCTATTAGGATATTTGAGAGTACTTTTATTAATTAATTTCCAAACTCCTTTAAGAATTAAATAATAATAATAGTAATAATAATAATAAGACTCCTCTTATTAATTTATATTTAATATTTCCAAAATATTAAATAATAAATATTAAGCTATTTAATTTATTCTATCACCATAGATTAAATTAAATATACTTAACTTATTATTACGATTATGCCATTAACTTCTTAAATAATTATTCTTCCTTTTATGGTGTGACCCTTTAGGTTCTCCATATTAAACCGGTTGTGAATAAATCAATTAGAACAATTCTAATCTTATTTAAATAAATAAATTAAACTAATAATTTATTTAAATAAATAATATTTATTCTACAATAGGGATAAGCCTCCCTAGCGATCAACGACTTTCCAGATAATATAGATTTCAACATTAATCATAAAAGAACCTTTGAGTAAATAGTTACCGTACAATTCAATCCTTCCACCATACAATGTCCCAATTAAATATAAGACATGGAATTACTGTCAAGTCTTATTTTATTTAATTATATGTATTTCGACTCTTAAATGAACAACTCCAAATAATGCAAATTAGAAACTCCTTTCTAATTTCATTCTGTCTTGGCCAAGGACTACTGGGTTGTCATTTATCGAATCACATAGGACATTTCTCTTCTTTTACTAGAAGTGGTAGATTCTTTATTGATCATACATTATCTCCATGTACAACTTATTATACCCAAGCATACCCTTTGATATACCCTAAGGGTCTTAAGGAATAAGTCAAAGTATAATTCATCATACACAAGATACTATGATGATCTCAAGTCCAAGGATTACTTGTACTACTATCACTACAGGAATTCCTATTGACATGCAAGTAAAACTCCATTAGGTATTCCTTAGCGAGTCACGTTCAGTGGACTTATTCTCTAATAAGCACCTACATACTTGCTTTAGTGTCTCCACACAAATGATCATGAGATCAATCATCCTCATCCAATGAGCAAGCAATGTATGTACCAATCTATCCGGATTCACTAATCCCCAATTTAGTAATCCAACGATTGGGAACTATTTTAGTTTTAAGCTTTCTAAGAATTTAGATCTCATTAGAATGATCATCATCATTATTCTAAAAGCATTGCTTAAAACTATGGGTTTATCACATATTATAAAACAGCATCATGTAGATAATTAAAAGCCTTTAATAAATTAATACTTTTTATTAATAAATGAATAAGATTGTTTACAAAGTATATGCTTTATCATCAAACATGATTGGCTTGTGTGCATACTACTTTCATTAATGTGACTGATAATGTGCTTGAAAATGTTGATGAAACTGTGGCTAAGAATGTGATTTAAAATGTGGATGAAACTGTGGTTGATAATGTTGTTGGTAATACAGATGAAAATATGGCTGAAAATGGATTGGGGAAGATGATGGTGAGGGTGAGGGGTGAGGGGTGAGGGTGAGGGTGAGGGTGTGGACAATGTGGCTGGGGAGAATATGAGTGATAGAAGGTGTAGAAAAGGGTTAAATACAATTTTTTTCACTCTACTTGACCTCGATTTATAAATACATTACTGGACTAAAATTTGAAAACCCGTCTACTCTGTTAAAATATTAACAGCAAATTTATGTGTCACATGCTGACAAGGAGAGAAAAGCTGAGTTGAATGACTAATTAAATTAAATTATACTCAATTCTATAACAAATAGTTAAAAAAAATATAAATCAAATAAATATACATAACAAATAATAAAATTAATAATAAAATAAATAAATAAAATTAATTAATAATAAAATATAATATTAATGTATAATTTTTACGAATGTATTTATATAAAATTAATGAATTCACATCTTTTTTAATTTTTAAATATTTTAAGTTCGCTTTAAAAATATAAAATTATCTAATATTTTGAAATGGAGGGATTATTATTATTATTATTATTATTATTATTATTATTATTATTATTATTTTATAATAATTATATTATAATAATTATAATTATAATTATAATTATAATTATATTATATTATATTAATTATAATTATTATTATTACTATTATTATAATTGTTATAATATTTATAAACAAATTACTACCAAGATTAGAAAGAAATTAAAAGAAAACTAAAAGAAAAAATTAAAGCTTAATGTAAGAACATAAAAAGAAAATTTTGGCAACTTTGATCTCTCTACTCCATTTTTCTTCATTCTATTCTTACCGAACACATCCATTATCGGCTTCGGGCATCATCACTAAATTCATTTTCTTCCAACCAAATCCAGTGAAATATAGACAACTTAGAAAAGAAACAAAGCTAAGATCTGAATGGTTGTAAATAATAAATATCAACCTCTCACAATTCAATCCTCATAAAACCCAGATGATACCCTTTAATTCGAACTTGATGCCATCGCGAAACCTCCATTTTCTGATCTCGATTGCGAACAGCTGATCAAATTTCTTTTTTTCATATGTTGGGTGGTGATGTTAATTTATAATTTTTGGTATGTCGGGTTTTGATATAGGTTCTAAAAATTGGGGATATGATTGGGTTATTGGCTATAGAGAAGTGAATTCGATTTCTGAAAATTAGGTTAGCAAATAAGGTTTTGAAATAGGAAAATTATTTCATTGAAATGGGTCTAGTTTCAATCATTGATTTTGCTTCAAAATACATGTCATCGTGCAGATGGGTGAAGAAGAAGATTAGTTTTCTTTTTAGGGTTGTTATTTTTGTTTTTCTTCCATGTTGGTGTTTTGGTTTTAATACATCCATGTATCTTGAATTATATGATTCTAAGAGCATAACTTCTCATTAAAATGTTATCCATTGATCCATTCTGATTTGAAGTGGTGGCAACTAGGGCTGAGCAAATAACCAAATTGGAACCGAAACCGCACCAAAAACCGCACGAACCGCACCAATTAAAACCGCACCAACGGTTCCGGCGTATGTGGCGGTTTTAGGTGGGTTGAATAACCAAATTTACGGTTCCGGTTTGGTTACTAGCCAAAACCAAACCGCATAAAACCAAAACCACACCATGTGTGTGTATGTATATATTATCTTTAGTAAATTCTAAAGTTACTTTTCACTTGAACACGCTCAGAGAAAATCTCAGTCTTGCATTGTCATTTTTTCACCAATTGAAAGAAGATGTTAGAGGTTATAGAGTCAAAAATTAAGCAATTGGGTTTTAGAATTTTGAATTTGTTTGATGCGTTATTGGAGGGGCTTATAGTTGAGGGGCTCGAGCACTTGATGCATTGGTTAATGTCAATGCTATAATTGTAATAGTCTAATAGATTATTTTTAGTCCTCCCTGCAATATATTTATCTTATCTTCAGTATATACTTTTAATTTTTGGGGAACTAGATAAACATTCTTGCTTGTTATCGAATAGTCTCCGTTGTTTTATATAGCGCATATTTTAGTTTTAAAGTATGCTTGATATAATTCTCATTGTCGACTTTGTCACTAAGTTAATTGTTCGATGTAAGTTTTATGTTAAATTTTATTGAAGGCTTAAACTTTTTTGTTATTTCAATTGGTTTTGGAACCGAAACCGCACCAATTAAAACCACACCGCACACTTTAAAACCGAACCGCACCAATCATAAGCGATTTCGGGTGCGGTTTTGAATTTTTTAAACCGCACCTAAGCGGTTTTGGATGCTCACCCCTAGTGGCAACAATAGTGGAGGGTTGTGGCGGCGGCGGCGGCTAAGGTGGATGATGAGAAAGAAATTGAAGGGTTTTTTTCTCTAATTTCATTTTAGAGTGAGAAGCAATGAATTTATCTCTAATTTGGGGGTGAAAATGGGTTTCTCTCACTAATTTAAGTAGTGATGGATCTTGAGAATAATGATGGTGTTCTCTCACTAAACAGATAAAGGAAGAAGATGAAGTAAGAATGAGGAGAGAGAGAGAGTTTTTTTTGTTTGATTATGTTATTTGTTATTAGAAAATTAAAATGTTAATTTTGGTTTAACCCAAATTTACTTAATTTCCACCTTGGCAGATTATATAGACAAATATGTAAAAAAATAATTTCTCTCACACATATGCAAGTCACATGCAAGGCTTCTGTTAAAATTCAATTCATTTAACGAATTTTGTAATGATTTAATAAATATTTTTAGTTTACTGACTCAATTGTTAAATTTTTCGGTTAAGTGGTGTATTTGTAAACTGAGGTCGAGTTGAGTGGGAAAAGTGTATTTAGCCCGAGTAGCAAATGTCAGAATGTCAACAAGAATGCTAAAAGCAAGTCCAAAAGGGGTAAACAAAGGGCAGTTGAGGAGGAATGTTCTGAGATAAATACCTTTGATAGTGATTTTGATGAAGACTGTAGTGATGAAGAATTAGTAGAAGCTAGGAGGATGGCTAGGGACTATAAGAAGGAGATGAAAAAGAACACAGAGTTGGAGGATGTAAACACCGAGTTAGAGGATGAGGAACATGAGGCAGGAAATGAGGGAGATGAGGGAGGTGAAGGGAATGATGGAGATGAAGAGGGTGAGGATGAGCCTAAAAATGAGGAAGAAAATGTGGCAGTACATGACCCATAAATGAATGAAATAGAGGGATAACAATTTGGGAATAATGGTGAGGGCAGTGAATATGAGAAGAGTGATTCAGAGGATGCATCATGGCAAAGTGAATATAAAAATAGTGATGTGTTGAGGTCTCTTTCTGATAGTAGTGATGAAGATGAGGATGTTTGCTATGTAGGGCCTCCCCCTAGTAAAGAAAAAAGAAAGGCAATTGAGGTTTACAACAAGAAGATAAAAAAGAAGTTAATAAAATTTAAAGAGTACATGATATTTTCTAGCATTAGGGAGTTTAAAGATGCCATAAGAGACTACATTACAAATGGGAGGAAATTATTGTATTCAATAAATAATTCCAAAAGAAGTCAGGTTATGTGTGAAAAAGGATGTCCATGGAAATTATGGGCTAATTACATATAAGGGATTGATACATATCCAGTTAAGTCTATCTTAGACATTCAAAGTTGTAACATAATCTTCAAAAATAAGCTGGCTACAATCAGTTACTTGGCTAAGCACTATGGGAATAGGATTCGGAAGAATCCTAACTGGAAATCAAGGGAAATAAAAGAAGAGATAAAGTTGAAACTAAAGTTGTATGTTATAGAGGTGAAGTGCATGAGGGTTAGACAGTTAGCACGGTAAGGAATTCAATAGGTCATGAATGATCATTATGCAAGGGTGTTGAACTTTGGGGATGAGATACTTAAAAGTAATAAGAATAACACAGTTGACATAAAATTAACAAGATTGAATCCCGAAGATGTGCCTAGATTTAAGAGATTTTATGTTTGTTATGATGCTTTGAAAAGGCTTAGAAAGGGGGATCTACACCTGTTATTGGCTTGGATGACTGTTTTCTAAAAATAATATGTGGTAGACAGCTTCTATGTGCAATGGTCAGGGATGGAAACAATCAGATGCTTCCTATAGCTATGAGGGTGGTGGAGAGTGAGAATTATAAAAGTTGGACTTGGTTCATGCAGTTGGTGGTGTCTGATCTTACTTTGGGAGATGGTTATGGGCTGACTTTAATATCTGACCAACAAAAGGATATAATCTTTGTTAATATTTGTAATAACTACAATCCAAGTCATTATTTATTTTTGAAATTGTGGGCATGTACATTTATCTAATAATTGATATTTTCAGGGATTGAAAGGGGTTATTCAGGATCTTCTTCCCACTGGCGGAACCAGGGGGCCAGGGGGGCACCTGCCCCCGATAAGTTGGTACTAAGGTTAAGGTTTGGAGAAAAAAAATGATATTTACATATATTTTATATCTTTTCTGTATTTTTTATAGGTCCTGCAACTCAATGTGAGTGAGAAACGTAAATTTGAATTGTCTAAATAATGACAAAATGTTTGCAAATAAAAAATATAAAGAGGCTATTTTTTTTTGTTCAATATAAAATTATTATGAACTTTTTAAAATTAAATTAAGATATTTTTAAACTCTAAATTAATATAATTTTTTTAATTTTAAAAATTCTGAGGCACATGCTCTCAATAGTCAAAATCTATTAAAGGTTGCATGAAAACACAATTTATTTCTTATTTGATGCATTAGAAACTCCAAAGTAGCCTTTAATTTAATTAATGGGTGATATAATAAGCATCTCAATTTTTAAATGCATTCTTCTCCGAAAAAACCCCAAATTAACCTTAGTTAATATGTAATCAAGAAATCTTTGGGAAGAGATTCAATCAAATATGCTCATTTCTATATTCCTACAATTTTTACAAACACATTGAATTATTATATTTTTCCAACAATTGAAAACGGGCAAATTTTGAGACGTTTTTAAACAATAAAGACTCGCATGATACAGTTACCTCCTCTTAGTCGTAAAACCGAAAGAAGCACTTCAAGCGTCAATAAATAAAAAAAATTTACTGATGTATTTTGCCCCCTATGAAAATCTTCTGGTTCTGCCACTGCTTCTTCCTCATGCAGAGCATAGAAATTGTGTAAGTCACATCTATACAAATTGAAGAAAGAATTATCATTCCCAAAATCTTAAAGAAATATTTTGGGAGGCATCCATGGCAACTCATATTTTAGCACACAAAAGGGCAATAAGAGAGGTTAAAAGGTTATCAACTCCTGCATATGATAAACTCGTAGAGCAAGATCCCAGGGTTCGGTCCAAGGCATTCTTTGAGACTTACTCAAAGCCTGACAATGTGGAGAATAACATGTATGAGTGCTTCAATGCATAAATCATAAAGGCAAGATATATGCCAGTGTTACACATGCTAGATGAGATACATAATCAAAATATGGTGAGGTTACACCAAAAAAGAGATGCAATATTAAAGACTAAAGACTTAATCTGCCCAATGATTAAGAAGAAATTGGATGCAGCTATCTTAAACTCTAGAAATTGTGAAGCTTTATGGGATGGACAGTCAAAGTTCCAAGTGAAGGAGAAAGGGAGAAGAGGATACACTGTTAACCTTGGGGAGAAAATTTGTGTATATAGGGTGTGGGATTTAACAGGAATCTCTTATTCTCATGTTGTTAGGGCAATTCATTCTATCTATTGAAACCTAATAGATTATGTAGCTCACTGGTACACTAGGGACACTTACATTAAAACTTATTCTCATACCTTAGAATTATTGAATGCGGAAGATTTTTTGGACTCTACTGACTGTGATATATTGTTGCTTCCACCTATGAAAACGAAGTTGAAGGGAAGGACACAAAGATTAAGAAGAAAATATCAGTGGGAAGATGGAGAAAATAGAAGTGGTAAGGTGGTTAGGGTGTCAAGGAAAGTAAGGAATATGCACTGTAACATATGCAATGGAGAGGATCACAATCGAGTCAAGTGTCTAAAGCACCCAATTCTGCCTAGACATTACCAGCATAAGCAAAAACTCATGTCCCTAGGGCGAAAAAAGATAGTAAAAAATCCATCTAATCCACCTACTGAAGATGTTGACCAATGAATCTGCTCGATATATCTATTAAGATGTTCTATAGTAACTTGTTTACCTATAAGCTTAAGACTTGTTAAGCGATCCTCTATGAAGTCAAAAGATAATGCAAAAGTTAAAACTGAAGATGCATCAGATGATGATCATGATGATGCTGATGACGATTCTAAAGTTTCCAATCTCTGCCTGATGACATTATATGAAGATTCAGGTAGAACCACTGATTGTCCAAAAATTGACATCAGTGAGGTATTTGACTTAAACTCTCTTAATGATAATATTAATAATTGTAGAATAGCTTTGTATGATATAATTTTTGTTTTAAATCAATATATGAAGTGGCTCAGTGTTCTATCAAATAATCATTCTCTTCTTCAAAAGGAGAAAGAGAAAGTGCAAGTAGAGCTAAAAACTACTCTACGAAATGTTGTCTCCATATCCATGTTTTAGGCTGAGAATTAAAATTTGAGAAAGATATCTGAAGATAATGCACAAAGAAATTACAATCTTACCTCTGAGATAAAGGATTTATAAATGACAATCTAAATGTGGAATTTTTCTTTCTCATAAATGAACTAAACTGATCACCAATCAAAGATCTATCTCTGATAGATCAGGTCTGGAGTTTGGGAGATTTATATTCTATTTCGGATGTGGAAAAATCAATGGAAACTAACAATAATAAGCACATTTCCTTTCAATATAGTTGTTGTATTTGTGAAATCCAAAGAGGTTGTTAAGCTTAGTATTTCAAGTTGTCCAACTTATGTTGACCAGTTTAATGTTCCAAAGAATAATAGGTCACACATTTCTCTGTGCTTTTTCCCATATAGTATAAATCAAATCTACAACTGAACCTCGAAAGGTCGTACAGTCTGGCAAAGTTAACTTCGCGAACCAACCAGGTGCAAATCGTAGAGTTGGTCCTTACTCTACGAAAGTTCAAAATCTTATAACAATATAGAAGCAGAAAGAGTTTCAACCCAGAAGAAAAGCATATTCTCCACACAAGTTCCGTGTAAGAAGATGTCCACATACACACAGTCACCCATGCAACATATTAAATGTTTTAATTTCCATGAATATGGATATATGAGCCTTATACTGTTATTGTAATGCATATTGTATACCCAAAGTCTGGAATATTTGGGTTCCTAAGAAAACTAATATATCAAGACCCAAACAATTATGGGTACCAAGATAGAAAATGACTGAATTTACAGGTATCAAGACCCACTGATTTCAAATTATTTCTCTACAAGTGAATGCTCAAAGATCTTAGTTTTATCAAAGAGTTATGTCGGTTGCAAAGCCAAGATTCTTTAATTGTCTTTGGAGATAATTTCTCTGGAATATCAGAGGCAATAATCCATTCAAGAAATAAGCAGTTTCTCTGAAGATATTGGAATCTCTAGGACATTCTATGGAAAGATAAATCTATGGAATGTTTGTCAAAGATTCTCTATGATCTTGGAAGTCTCTTATTCCATCTTTAATGAGAATGATCAAGGTTATCCGAGTAACGCAGCTCAACTTGTAGAAATCTCATAGCAGGACCTCAAAAGTCGTAGAAGAGAAGAACACTACGATCGCAGAAGCCAAAGTCTTAGAGCCAGACATGACTATCGCAGTTGTGACGCCCCCAAAATAGGTCCACATGACCCATTCTAAGTCTCCAGATATCACTCTATAAAAATCAAATACAAACTTCATTTATACAACTGTTGAACTGTCGTGCAGAGTACGACAATAGATAAGCTGTGAGTTTTAATACAATATTGTCTCGTAGACAGTATCCAAACACAAATTGTTACAATGCCATATAAATTACAGCAGCATATATTTTAAGACCCCAAAGAAGAACGAGAAGATTACTATCATATTCATTCTAATGAGGTGCACTTTTGATGCTTTCAAATTCGGGTTCTCATCACCCTATTGTTGTTCGCCAAAATCATTATTAAGTGACGTATAAAATATGACACATACATCTTAGGTCCTCAATACAATTATCTGTTGCAGATCATGCCGTTTTATAATGTATTGAGAAACTTCGACAGTCTCGGACCACCACACTATTTCCTTATTATCCTCGCTCGACCCAGCTACACTCTTATTGCCTGAAAGGAATTGTGAAGCAAAGGCTGATCACAAAATAGCCCATTAAAGAATATCATGACTAAAGATAATTAAATTATCAATAGCATTCGTCAATAATAAATCAGAGCTATAAAACATATGGTAGATGATAAAACTTTTCAACCATAGTTGCAGCGGAACGAGCAATCCATTAAAAGATTCAAATAGACCATCAGGTCTATTATCTTCTCCATGTTAAAAGTCCACAAATAATGTTTTATCCCTGTAACATCAATCAAAAATTCATGTCCACAATCATATGAATAACACATAATCATAATTGTGATTCTAAATTCCTCTTCGCACTCAGGACGAAGATAATTTTCATCACCTATCTTCACCTGAAACATAAAAAATCATGGTAATACCAAATCATAATTACTGCTCATAATCATACTAATAAATTCATCTTTGCACTACGGCCAAAGATATTTATTAACAATTTATTCTTTGCACTACAGGCCAAAGACATACAACTGTATTTTAGAAGAGTCAAGTAGAGCATGATATCTACTATCTTTTACGAATTAAAAGTGTATAATCAATATTTTATCGCTGAGACTCAGTTTAATAAATAATCCACATCATCGAATCATCCCTGCACTACGGCCAAGGATATTCATGTAATCATCAATGGTCATAATTATACCGAATAATCCATGGTTATAATCATACCAATAACTATCCATCAATGCACTACGGGCCAATGATAAATTTTACCACATCATCTATAACATTACGGGTCATGATTATACCGAATGATCTCTGGTCATAATCATACCAATAAACAGTTTATCTATGCACATAAGACAAAGATACTCATCAATCAATAGTTCATCTTTGCACGTAAGCCAAAGATATACAACTGTAAAACCAATAATCAACAATCCATCTTTGCATGTAAGTCAAAGATATACAACTGTAAAACCAATAATCAACAGTCTATCTTTGCACGTAAGCCAAAGATATTCAACTGTAAAACCAATAATTAACAGTCCATCTTTGCACGTAAGCCAAAGATATACAACTATAAAACCAATAATCAACAGTCCATCTTTGCACGTAAGCCAAAAATATACAACTATAAAGCTAATAATCAACAGTCCATTTATACACGTAAGCCAAAGATGACTTTCATCATAATATAAGCATGAGGATGATGACAATGATATAAGCATTAATCAAACAAAAACAAGGATAAATATTAAAGACTTTAAATTTATCCAAATATTATCAATCACTTAATAAACTCATAATCTAATATTATTAATATTATAACAATATTTTAATCACTTCTTAAACTTATAAATAATTAATTTTAATTGTTTACACTTTACCAAATAATGCATTTAATCATTCAAAAATGTCATACTCATAAGATTTCATCACCAATGATCAAATCACTCATCAAAAATCTGCATATACCCTATATAGGATTCTCAAGCCATAAAATCCTATTTTTCTATTTTGTTACTTCACATATCATATTTAATTTATTTACTCATAACTAGTTCATTTTCATAAAAAATACCAACTCAGTCCCAAAAATATTTCTTTTTTGGGATTTAACAGATTATAGTCCCATATTGAACATATATTTTTCTCAAAATTTTTAAAACTCATTTACTATTTTTCATATGGCCAAAACTGCCGAATATTTACACATTTATCATAAATTGTACTTTTGTCTAAAAATTCTGAATTTTACAGGGTATACTCATGTTATATACATGTACTCCCAATAAAAATTTTACCAATTTTGGAGTTTACCACAAGGAGTTATAAGGATTTACTTTTAAAATAGTCTTTTCCCATAAAATTCATAATTCTTAATCTATACATCCAAAAATCGCCATCTTTGGACACAATATAGAAAACTCGTCAAATTATCATTTCAATTTTTTTAAGAATTTTTGAGGTTCAGAAAAATTATGAAACTGCAAATGGATTTTCACCCGCCATGCGGTAATCCACTTAGATAGATCATTTCCATAATTTAATAAGTAATGAATCCGAAGAATAATTCACCATGCATGCGGTAGTCCACATAGACAGGTATTCTAACAGAATAATGAATGGAATAACAGAAGAATTCACTATTCATGCAGTAGACCGCATAGACAGTTATTCCCAATAGAATAATAAAGAATGGAACCCTATCATGCGTTAATCCGCCCAGACAGGATATTCCAACAGAATAATAAAGAATGGACACCAGGTCATGCGTAATCGCACAGACAGGATATTCCAACAGAATAATAAAGAATGGAATAACAATAGAATTCACCCATGCATGTTATAGACCGCACAGGACAGGTTATTCCAACAGAATAATAAAGAATGAACCAGATCATGCGTAATCCGCACAGACAGGATATTCCAACATAATAAAAGAATGGAATAACAGAAGAATTTCACCATGTATACGGTAGTCCGTGTATACAGGTTATTCCAACAGAATAATAAGGAATGGAATAACAATAGTTCTCTTCATGAATACGAAAGAAATAATACCCCTTACCTCAAAAGAAGACTGGATACTGGAATAATGAGGTAGCAGACTTCTCTTCTTCTTTCTCTCTATAATTTCTCTCTATAATAATTGCTCTATAGCTTTAGTGAATTGGTGAGAAATAAGGAAGAATGAGCTTCTATTTATAGGAAAATATAGTTTCAATAATTGCACGTTTTGGGGCTCGAAATATTACAGTATAATATCTTCCTCTTTTCTTCATTTTTAATTTATTTCTACAAGTATTATCAAACTTTCACCACCTCCCCTAATAGTAAATAATGTGAATCAATAGTTCATCATGTGAATCAATAGTTATAATGTGAAAATACGAATTACAATAAAGTACCTCCATCTATACATCTATTTTTAACTTAGTCATGCAAGTATTATCAATCTTGCACCAACTCCACTAATAGTACATGAATGTGAATTAATAGTACACACATGCGAACAAATAGCTATAATCATGTGAATTAATAGCAATTAATTGCTCATTTATTCGATTAATTACCCGATTGGTCAATATAACCTCCAGACATCAATTATTATCGAAAAAATATCGATTTTCACTAACACTAACAATCCCAACACAATGGAAATATTTTTCTCAAAAATTTCATTTTTGAAATTTCAAAGTTTGACTTTTTTCCAAAAAAGTCAACTGTTGACTTTTTTGACCAAAAAGTCAACCCCGATAAATTTTGTCTTTATAGTCTATTTCTTATAATTTCATCGTTCCGGACTCAAATATCACGTCCGCGTCTCCAAATCCAACTCCGAACTCAAATTTGATTTTTAATAACATTCATCATTAATATTATAACTCACAATATTTAACAACTAGGTAGTTCCCAGGAAAGAGGGGGCTTTCCGATAAGGATTTCTCCTTATTAGCGCGCAATTAGGTGACCAAACCTCTCTTGACAGAACTTCTAGACATTGTCAATATTGCAAATAATAATATAATAACTTTGTCGTCTCAATTATTGATTTAATAATATAAAAATATTATGCCGATGATACTGTGACAATAATTGAATCAATAATATGAGAGATAAATGCAACAATTATTGTAGCAATAATTGAGTATAACTGAGTGACTTCTCACATAAACATCAATAATCAATACCGTGAACTACTATAATCAGGATAGTAGCTCACGATATTGATAGTAGCTCACGATATTGATTATTGATGCTTACGTGAGAAGTCACTCAGTTTTGTTCAATTATTGCTACAGTAATTGCTGCATTGTATCTCACGTTATTTGATTCAATTATTGTCAATATTTATATATTATTAAATCAATAATTGAGATAAAAATTTATTAATATTATTATTTGCAATATTAACGATGTCTAGAAGTTCTCCAATGAGAGGTTTGGTCACCTAATTGCGAGCCGATAGGGAGAAATCCCTATTGGAAAGCCCCCTCTTTCCTGGGAATGACCTATTAGATTAATATTGTGAATTATAATAATGATGATAAATGTTGTTAATATATTGAGGGTCTTTTTATGAAGTCACGGAAGTTTATATATTTATTATATATATTATAAATTTTGTTTTATTAGATTATTAATGTATAAACAGAAAAACTTTTTATATAAAACAGAATATTTTATAAAGTTATTTGTTTTATTAGACAATAATTAGAATAAATATTTTATTATGCATAGTATTTTGCATAGTAAAATCTTTTTAATAAAACATAATACTTTTATAAAGTTATTTGTTTTATTAGACAAAATTAGAATATAATATATTTTATGCATAGTGTTGTATAGTACCTATATAGTGTTTGCATAGTAAAATATTTTTATATAAAATAGAATACTTTTATAAAGTAATTGTTTTATTAGATTTTAAATAAAAAATATAAATATATATATATATATATTATTATATTTTATTGCATAGTATCCTTTTTTTCCTATACATAAAATGCTTAGTATAATTAAATCACACAGAAATTCAGAGAATTCTTCTATAATCTTGAGTGTATTTCTTTAGAGTTTAAGAAAGCTTTGAGCACAGTGCAAGTTTTCTTCAAGTATATCCCCGCCCTACCCGTCGAAGTACTCTTCTTTATAAGGTAGGGATATTATTAGTACTAGTAATGGGTATTTATTTCTTTCATATCAGAAGAGAATTTTTGTCCATTCCTATTATTCTGTTGGAATAACATGTATGCGAAGTACCACATACATGATGAAATGTTTTGTTATTCCATT